>CM067065.1:30666319-31266319 GCA_033980235.1 Diadema setosum
ACTTGGAATCCATGTTTGCGTCCATTAGCATTTGCTATTTCGGGCAAAACTGGGGGAAGCTTTCTGTAGTCACGAATAACCTACGTTTTAAAAAAAAAGTCTGTACAAAATCAAATCTAAATGTGATCGTAAACCAGTTTGCCACAGAACGTCCAATCGTTCACGACGTTCATCACAAAAGCTGCATCGCCGGTCCGAAGAAATGACACGTGACCCTGGCTCGAGCTATTATACACGTAGCGAGAGCGAGTAACAATCACAGTGGAGGATGATTAGATAATGACGTCACCATTCTGCACGTGCTAAGAGTAAAACATTGATTTGACACTGTGTACGAAGTGGCAGACATCCTCGCATTTAAGGCTAGAATGATAGATGATAAAAAGAAATCATTAATATCGATCAGTTCCATGACATTTCATCTAAATTGCGACAATACTTGCTCCCATGAAATATCTTTACGCTAAGCCAAACATAAATTCTACCCGCAGACATAACCCCAACCCTTATCCTAATCCCCACAACAAACTGATTAAACCTTACAATCACATCCCTAACACTATCCCAAAGTCTTTGGAGAAAGTACACCAGAGCAACAACTGCCGCAGGAGCAAAATATTTCTTATCATCACATTGATCAGTGAGCAGGCAACTGGCTTGTTAATACCACTATAGCCATTATACTAAAAAATGATGATAATGATGATGATAATGATATAGTGATGATGTTGATGACAAGAAAAATCATAATAACAATGAAAATAATGGTGATAACGACAGCTAAAGTAGAAAAGCACACAGTTTATAGACCTTAACCAAGCAGCGCATTTTCACCAAGTATTATAATCCATCAAGACTGTGACCCGGATCACCACCAATAATACAATTGATAACTTGTTCCTTGGGTCGTTATCAAATTTTCAGAAACTTTCATCCAAAATCCGAATAATTTTGCAAACAGACAGACAGACAGACAGACAAACAAACAGCCAAACAAACGCCGACAACAACATAGTTTTATATATAGTTCAAATTCAAGTTCATAAACTCCTTGGCTGATGTAACAATCACGGTTAACACAATGATTGCATTAATACTCATTATTATTTGTTATTCGTAATATAGATAATAATAATAATCATAATTCTGATAATTCTCAGAGTATAAACAAACAAACTCTTCACATGTTGCTTCGACCTGTCTATTTTTAACCTATATCGTTGCAGTGGTTTTTGTTATACAACAAGCAATGTTCTATATGTTATGATTAAAGATATCCCATATTTTTTTGCATGATTTTCTTCGTTATATTGTATACTAATAAATAACGAATATTCAAAACGCACCAACAAATCAAGGTGTTTGTCATTGTAAACCAATATATCTTCAGCACAAAAGGAAAAATTGTGAGATTTTAAGCAAAGAGGGGCAACAGAAAATCAAAGTCACAAAGTTAAACCAGACAGTATTAAGATCCAGTGAAGAAGTTACATGAAATATAAAAATAGAAATAATAAAGGCTGACTGACAAAGACGCCGATGATGAATGACAATGAGGATATTTTTCTACAGCAGACAAAATACACAAGATGCACTAACATAACAATAAACTTTGTGCCTTCCAAAAGTAATTCTATGAGTTAAAATTTTCATGTTTCTAGACGTTATAACATACTCATTTTTTTTTAATTTCTCGTTTTGAATAAGCTTGTTCTACTCTTTTTCACTTTCTACTACCGTCGCTTTCTGCTAGCTCTTTCCTTCTCCTCCTTCTCCTCCTTCTTCTTCTCCTCCTTCTTCTCCTTCTTCATCATCTTCTATTTCTTCTTCTTCTTCTTCAGTTGTTTTATAATGGGTTTAATTATCATCAGTAATACTCTTGTTATCATCATCCTATAATCCCAAGGAGTAAAGAGTTAGCACTGTCAGTGATGGTTGGAAGTAATGAAGGCATATCCAGTGACCGAGGTAATAATAGTATGTATTAATATGCGCCTTGAGCACTCTACAGAGTTAATTTGGCGCAGTATAAGTCATACATCACTGTAATAATAATAATAATAATAATGATAATAATAATAATAATAATAATAATAATAATAATAATAATAATTCTACAATTATTACAAATATCCTGTACATATATGCATTGTATATAATTTCTTTGTTTATTTGATGGAAGTGAAAATAAATTTGAATCTTTGAATCTTTGAAAGTTACTCAAAATAATATATCCAGAAAAAGAGAATGACAATGAGAAAAGTAGAAGAGAATATTAACACCATGATGATATCATGTAATATTAGGAAAGTATAAAAAGCGACGAGAGCACCACTCTGATATCATATACTGTCCCTTTTTTCTATTTATTGACATCATAAACTGTTTTCTCGTCGATTGTACATACTTTAAATCCTCCATACTTCAATGGAGAATGTTGAAATGTTAATTTTCGTATCATTATACAGTTGGACTAACGCGAATTTTCGGTATAAGTTCAAATCATGTCTGATTCAGCTTGCAATATGGGCTTCCGCATTTTTTATCATGAACTGTCTCAAGAATTTGAAGTACTGGCAAAAAAGAGACTTCTTCAAGCAGACTCCCAAGACGTTGTTTCGTGAAGAAATGATACACCATTTTGAGCATGATTTCCTTGATCTTATAATTATTGAGAAAGCTCAACTATTTTGCTTAAAAAATCCATTGATTTTCGGAGTTGTGTAACACATTCTTCTCAACTATAGGTTCCTTAAATTCCAGACCTATGACATCGCCCTACTTTCAGGCTCCTCCCCATTCTTTCTCCTTCCTATCTTTTTCTTTTGTTTCTTCTCTTTCCTCTTTTTCTTCCTCTTTTATGTCTTGTTCTTTTTTTTCCTTTTTCTTCTCCGTCTCATTTCCTTTCTTCCTCTTCTTTTCTTCATCCAAACAAACCTAGACTTCCTGCTATTCTTGTCTTAATTATGTAACAAGGGAGTTGTGAGCTCCAACTTCCCTGAAATTTACACGTAGAAAGATAGAACAAGCGATAGATATAGATGAATAAAATATTGGTCATATTCCTGATAGATGGTTGAATCATTAACACAGTTATTCAGATAGACAGGGAACCAGACAGACAAGCAACTATAGATAGAGAGATTGATAGATAGATATAGATAGATGGATATATATAAATATATATATATATATATATGTAACGACAACAAATGGAGCCGGGACTCGCAGTGTTGGTTACGGGTGTTCTTTATTATTCGCAGGTTCTGATCATCAAACCGACCCCAAACAAGCCCTGAAAGATGTAAACATTATGTACAAGGGATAATGAGTACATTGTATTGTCATTGAATACATGAATGAATATTTGACATTAATATAGCATACACAGTCTTATTCGTGATGCTTTGTTGCATCATTGCATCGTTATACACTCTGTATTGACATTCATTAGCATAGTTATAATATAATTACTGCAACTTGTAATTGGCACATAGTCATTGATTATTGACATTTAATTCCAACAGTGAATGGTTACTTCTGATAATTCATGCTATATGCTCATTGAATATTTGTTTCAACTGCATGATTATAGCTATTCCGTTATAAGTACATATTTACAATGGCAAATCTCTAATTCGCATTAGGTTTCTCTATACAGTCCAAAGAGTTAACTTTATGTCAGAAGTTCTGATACAGATTCCGATGTGAAAGCGTTTATATTGGCTTAACTGTAGCTCTACTGTTCTCTAACAGGTGTTTCTATGTGAAAGCTCCTTGGTCGTAAATGTGTCAAGAATGCTCTCTCGCTGACCAGAGAGGATTGAATGACCTTAGGTCCGAAGTCCGCTCACTAGGTTAAAGTGAATTTGCTCTGTTTTCTAGAATCTTGACGTCACAGTGTTTCTTGCTACAATGAATAGTTCTACACTGCTCTTGAATTCATAGATGTCTTGCTATTAACTTGAACAAGTAATCACATGCTAAATCAGAGTAATGCATCTAAAGCAGAATGATTAGCAAATGTAATTAACAGATACCAAAGAATCAATACGAATCCAACTTCAAAGTATAGATATTGATATCTCAATATTCTCTTATACAACTCAACATAATAAAGCAAGATTCTGTTCTCTCAAAGAACCAACAGTATACATTCAATACCGGGCCTTATACCGTTCAACACTCCTATCATCTTCAATAGGCAAGATATGGAAATAGGGAAAGGAATTAGAGGAAGAATGAAGAAGAAGGAGAAGAAGGAAAGAGAGAGAGAGAGAGAGAGAGAGAGGGGGGGGGGGTTCTCCTAGTGCATACACCGATATGACTAGAATATTACATTCACGAGTGTTTACTCCACAATGTCGTCACACACACAATGTCACCAATCAAGATGTTGTGAAAGCAGTAATGAACATTATCTCCAAATTGTCAAGCTTATCTTTTAACCAGCTTTCTAACAAGTTCTTCCTATTTGTCAACTCAACTTAACTCAACGTCCACTCACATAATGTAGGAGCTCGATAACCGATAAACATTGTCATATCAACCAATCTGAGTCTGAGGCAGGTTTGAGCCATACATTTCAGAAGTCAGATATATATGAACGACAATGAAATCTCATGATGTGCCCATGCACATTCGCATCACTCTGTTCAACATAACAGAGGATCCCTATTTCAACTCTATTTGAAATAGCAACAATGTTATCACTGATTTATAGCGCAAGTAGCAGCTCATAGATAATCCTAACACTATCTGGACAACATACTAGACTCGAACTAGACTTCACAGTTAAAGCTTGACAAAGAAGATAACTTACCCCTGCCGGAGACAAAGATAGCTGACTCCCGATCACTCGCTCTGCTTCACAATATGTTGCTGTTTCTTCGTTGTCAAAGATTCCAATATGAAGTGAGGAGAGGAAAACTTCGCTATTTATTGGGTTTAGGACCCTTCCCAAAGATATATTTTAACTTTAAATTCCAATCTACCGACGCACAGTCCTACGTCACTTTTACTGCCACTTTGTTTGGGTGGGGGCTATGTCTGGCTATGAGGTCATAGCTTGACCCAAGGAGGGTAGAGAGTGGACATTATGCCCAAATTTGGCAAGTAAAAGTGGAGAATGTGACCGGAAGGATTGGACTTCCTGAATGACGCAGGGTGACTCATTTTCCAGAAAATGTATTTTTATGTTACTTTTTGTTTTGAATGTTTGATTCTCAGAAATCTTTCTTTCTCTTTGTTTTGACAAAAACCACAATGTTACATTCTCCCCTGCTTCATGTTGGCATCCCTGACAACATACCAATAAACATAATCATTTAATATCAACTAATGAGACACTTAATTTCTACCCGAAAGTAAAGAAAGGAGTAGCAAGTGCGACTTGCTAACATCTGCGAGAATCTCCTCAGTGACGGTTGGCGGCGGCTTTCCCTGCAACCTAGCCGAGCGCCTTGGGAGTGGAGCTGACTCTGGTCCATCTTCTGGGTGCTCCCCTACTTTTTTCCTAAGCAGGGAGGTCGTCCTCCCTCGCGGTGGCTGCCTCGCCGTCATCTGTAACTGGTAGGCCTACATGGTCACTGTCGTCCGTGGTTGACGTCTGGGTTGTCATCTATACACGACTGCTCTGGGGACGTCAGGGCTCCTACGCTATCTCCAGGTTCTCCGTCGTCGCATCTGGGCATCATCCTCAATATCCAATTGAGGCCAGAGGAGGAACCACACGCATCCTCGTACAACAGCATTACACTCGCCAGATGAATAGGGATTGCCTGAAGATAGTTCCAGAAGACCTGTCGGCGTCCTTGAAGCTGGATGTCGCTGTTGCTGAAGTTTACCATCTGGACAGGAACTCTTCCCGAGGAGGGCACCCTTACGAAAGTAGGTAGGAGAACGAGTCCATTTGGTAATGTTGAGGCATCCCACTCCTCAACAACTGCGACTGAACGCTTGCTTCATTACAGTTGAATAGACACGGCCAGAGACCATGAACATGACCGTTCTTCCACCCGTTCCGTCTCCAGCTTACTTCCGTTCAACACCTCGATCTCTGCTGATTTCTCCATCATGTCTCCGGCGAGGGGGTTGTTGATGACCAGTGAACTGCGATCCTGTCCGTGACGCCAATTTTTTGTAACGACAACAAATGGAGCCGGGACTCGCAGTGTTGGTTACGGGTGTTCTTTATTATTCGCAGGTTCTGATCATCAAACCGACCCCAAACAAGCCCTGAAAGATGTAAACATTATGTACAAGGGATAATGAGTACATTGTATTGTCATTGAATACATGAATGAATATTTGACATTAATATAGCATACACAGTCTTATTCGTGATGCTTTGTTGCATCATTGCATCGTTATACACTCTGTATTGACATTCATTAGCATAGTTATAATATAATTACTGCAACTTGTAATTGGCACATAGTCATTGATTATTGACATTTAATTCCAACAGTGAATGGTTACTTCTGATAATTCATGCTATATGCTCATTGAATATTTGTTTCAACTGCATGATTATAGCTATTCCGTTATAAGTACATATTTACAATGGCAAATCTCTAATTCGCATTAGGTTTCTCTATACAGTCCAAAGAGTTAACTTTATGTCAGAAGTTCTGATACAGATTCCGATGTGAAAGCGTTTATATTGGCTTAACTGTAGCTCTACTGTTCTCTAACAGGTGTTTCTATGTGAAAGCTCCTTGGTCGTAAATGTGTCAAGAATGCTCTCTCGCTGACCAGAGAGGATTGAATGACCTTAGGTCCGAAGTCCGCTCACTAGGTTAAAGTGAATTTGCTCTGTTTTCTAGAATCTTGACGTCACAGTGTTTCTTGCTACAATGAATAGTTCTACACTGCTCTTGAATTCATAGATGTCTTGCTATTAACTTGAACAAGTAATCACATGCTAAATCAGAGTAATGCATCTAAAGCAGAATGATTAGCAAATGTAATTAACAGATACCAAAGAATCAATACGAATCCAACTTCAAAGTATAGATATTGATATCTCAATATTCTCTTATACAACTCAACATAATAAAGCAAGATTCTGTTCTCTCAAAGAACCAACAGTATACATTCAATACCGGGCCTTATACCGTTCAACACTCCTATCATCTTCAATAGGCAAGATATGGAAATAGGGAAAGGAATTAGAGGAAGAATGAAGAAGAAGGAGAAGAAGGAAAGAGAGAGAGAGAGAGAGAGAGAGAGGGGGGGGGGGGGTTCTCCTAGTGCATACACCGATATGACTAGAATATTACATTCACGAGTGTTTACTCCACAATGTCGTCACACACACAATGTCACCAATCAAGATGTTGTGAAAGCAGTAATGAACATTATCTCCAAATTGTCAAGCTTATCTTTTAACCAGCTTTCTAACAAGTTCTTCCTATTTGTCAACTCAACTTAACTCAACGTCCACTCACATAATGTAGGAGCTCGATAACCGATAAACATTGTCATATCAACCAATCTGAGTCTGAGGCAGGTTTGAGCCATACATTTCAGAAGTCAGATATATATGAACGACAATGAAATCTCATGATGTGCCCATGCACATTCGCATCACTCTGTTCAACATAACAGAGGATCCCTATTTCAACTCTATTTGAAATAGCAACAATGTTATCACTGATCTATAGCGCAAGTAGCAGCTCATAGATAATCCTAACACTATCTGGACAACATACTAGACTCGAACTAGACTTCACAGTTAAAGGTAGGGGATACCTTTTACAGAACTCCTAAAATGCAGCAAAACATTAAATATGAACCTCAGTGGACTTGTTTAGGCCACTGCTTAGAAATTTGGAAGTCAACAGTTATCTACAATTTGAATAATGCACAAAACTCAACTACTCAGTAGTTCTGTGTGTCAGCCACACTTAAGCCTTTTTGTTGCAGTCTTCTGTATTTTTTTATCTATAAACACAAATCTAAAAGTATAAGAGCTGATGTAATAACATATAGAGTGTGTGGCAAGAATGTATTACAGAAATGTTTGTAAGTTTTGATGAACTTTATTCACAAAATATACATGATGGACACACATGCAGTGCATGGGTCTGCAAAGGTAGCCTAGTAATGTACTGGAATTTACGGTGAGCCCCGAAAAAAATTCAATTCAAAATCTAACGGTCAATAAAAATGTACTAAATGTTACCTTCCACTTTCAATACTTTATGGGAGTTTCTAAAATGATACTCTCTTCAACATACCACTGTGTTTATACAACTCTTCATTTAAGGCATGCAAATGGGATTCCCTACCTTTAAAGCTTGACAAAGAAGATAACTTACCCCTGCCGGAGACAAAGATAGCTGACTCCCGATCACTCGCTCTGCTTCACAATATGTTGCTGTTTCTTCGTTGTCAAAGATTCCAATATGAAGTGAGGAGAGGAAAACTTCGCTATTTATTGGGTTTAGGACCCTTCCCAAAGATATATTTTAACTTTAAATTCCAATCTACCGACGCACAGTCCTACGTCACTTTTACTGCCACTTTGTTTGGGTGGGGGCTATGTCTGGCTATGAGGTCATAGCTTGACCCAAGGAGGGTAGAGAGTGGACATTATGCCCAAATTTGGCAAGTAAAAGTGGAGAATGTGACCGGAAGGATTGGACTTCCTGAATGACGCAGGGTGACTCATTTTCCAGAAAATGTATTTTTATGTTACTTTTTGTTTTGAATGTTTGATTCTCAGAAATCTTTCTTTCTCTTTGTTTTGACAAAAACCACAATGTTACATTCTCCCCTGCTTCATGTTGGCATCCCTGACAACATACCAATAAACATAATCATTTAATATCAACTAATGAGACACTTAATTTCTACCCGAAAGTAAAGAAAGGAGTAGCAAGTGCGACTTGCTAACATCTGCGAGAATCTCCTCAGTGACGGTTGGCGGCGGCTTTCCCTGCAACCTAGCCGAGCGCCTTGGGAGTGGAGCTGACTCTGGTCCATCTTCTGGGTGCTCCCCTACTTTTTTCCTAAGCAGGGAGGTCGTCCTCCCTCGCGGTGGCTGCCTCGCCGTCATCTGTAACTGGTAGGCCTACATGGTCACTGTCGTCCGTGGTTGACGTCTGGGTTGTCATCTATACACGACTGCTCTGGGGACGTCAGGGCTCCTACGCTATCTCCAGGTTCTCCGTCGTCGCATCTGGGCATCATCCTCAATATCCAATTGAGGCCAGAGGAGGAACCACACGCATCCTCGTACAACAGCATTACACTCGCCAGATGAATAGGGATTGCCTGAAGATAGTTCCAGAAGACCTGTCGGCGTCCTTGAAGCTGGATGTCGCTGTTGCTGAAGTTTACCATCTGGACAGGAACTCTTCCCGAGGAGGGCACCCTTACGAAAGTAGGTAGGAGAACGAGTCCATTTGGTAATGTTGAGGCATCCCACTCCTCAACAACTGCGACTGAACGCTTGCTTCATTACAGTTGAATAGACACGGCCAGAGACCATGAACATGACCGTTCTTCCACCCGTTCCGTCTCCAGCTTACTTCCGTTCAACACCTCGATCTCTGCTGATTTCTCCATCATGTCTCCGGCGAGGGGGTTGTTGATGACCAGTGAACTGCGATCCTGTCCGTGACGCCAATTTTTTGTAACGACAACAAATGGAGCCGGGACTCGCAGTGTTGGTTACGGGTGTTCTTTATTATTCGCAGGTTCTGATCATCAAACCGACCCCAAACAAGCCCTGAAAGATGTAAACATTATGTACAAGGGATAATGAGTACATTGTATTGTCATTGAATACATGAATGAATATTTGACATTAATATAGCATACACAGTCTTATTCGTGATGCTTTGTTGCATCATTGCATCGTTATACACTCTGTATTGACATTCATTAGCATAGTTATAATATAATTACTGCAACTTGTAATTGGCACATAGTCATTGATTATTGACATTTAATTCCAACAGTGAATGGTTACTTCTGATAATTCATGCTATATGCTCATTGAATATTTGTTTCAACTGCATGATTATAGCTATTCCGTTATAAGTACATATTTACAATGGCAAATCTCTAATTCGCATTAGGTTTCTCTATACAGTCCAAAGAGTTAACTTTATGTCAGAAGTTCTGATACAGATTCCGATGTGAAAGCGTTTATATTGGCTTAACTGTAGCTCTACTGTTCTCTAACAGGTGTTTCTATGTGAAAGCTCCTTGGTCGTAAATGTGTCAAGAATGCTCTCTCGCTGACCAGAGAGGATTGAATGACCTTAGGTCCGAAGTCCGCTCACTAGGTTAAAGTGAATTTGCTCTGTTTTCTAGAATCTTGACGTCACAGTGTTTCTTGCTACAATGAATAGTTCTACACTGCTCTTGAATTCATAGATGTCTTGCTATTAACTTGAACAAGTAATCACATGCTAAATCAGAGTAATGCATCTAAAGCAGAATGATTAGCAAATGTAATTAACAGATACCAAAGAATCAATACGAATCCAACTTCAAAGTATAGATATTGATATCTCAATATTCTCTTATACAACTCAACATAATAAAGCAAGATTCTGTTCTCTCAAAGAACCAACAGTATACATTCAATACCGGGCCTTATACCGTTCAACACTCCTATCATCTTCAATAGGCAAGATATGGAAATAGGGAAAGGAATTAGAGGAAGAATGAAGAAGAAGGAGAAGAAGGAAAGAGAGAGAGAGAGAGAGAGAGAGAGGGGGGGGGGGGTTCTCCTAGTGCATACACCGATATGACTAGAATATTACATTCACGAGTGTTTACTCCACAATGTCGTCACACACACAATGTCACCAATCAAGATGTTGTGAAAGCAGTAATGAACATTATCTCCAAATTGTCAAGCTTATCTTTTAACCAGCTTTCTAACAAGTTCTTCCTATTTGTCAACTCAACTTAACTCAACGTCCACTCACATAATGTAGGAGCTCGATAACCGATAAACATTGTCATATCAACCAATCTGAGTCTGAGGCAGGTTTGAGCCATACATTTCAGAAGTCAGATATATATGAACGACAATGAAATCTCATGATGTGCCCATGCACATTCGCATCACTCTGTTCAACATAACAGAGGATCCCTATTTCAACTCTATTTGAAATAGCAACAATGTTATCACTGATCTATAGCGCAAGTAGCAGCTCATAGATAATCCTAACACTATCTGGACAACATACTAGACTCGAACTAGACTTCACAGTTAAAGCTTGACAAAGAAGATAACTTACCCCTGCCGGAGACAAAGATAGCTGACTCCCGATCACTCGCTCTGCTTCACAATATGTTGCTGTTTCTTCGTTGTCAAAGATTCCAATATGAAGTGAGGAGAGGAAAACTTCGCTATTTATTGGGTTTAGGACCCTTCCCAAAGATATATTTTAACTTTAAATTCCAATCTACCGACGCACAGTCCTACGTCACTTTTACTGCCACTTTGTTTGGGTGGGGGCTATGTCTGGCTATGAGGTCATAGCTTGACCCAAGGAGGGTAGAGAGTGGACATTATGCCCAAATTTGGCAAGTAAAAGTGGAGAATGTGACCGGAAGGATTGGACTTCCTGAATGACGCAGGGTGACTCATTTTCCAGAAAATGTATTTTTATGTTACTTTTTGTTTTGAATGTTTGATTCTCAGAAATCTTTCTTTCTCTTTGTTTTGACAAAAACCACAATGTTACATTTATATATATATATATATATATATATATATATATATATATATATATAGATCGACCAGATAGATAGATTATATAGATGGATAGATAGATAGATAGATAGATAGATAGATAGATAGATTTATAGATAGATAGATAGATAGATAGATTTATAGATAGATAGATAGATCGATCGACTAGATAGATAGATTATACAGATAGATATATTCAAGATTCAAGATTCAAATTCATATATATTCAAGCACTATATAGATAGATGGATTGATGGCTTTGCTCGTTTATGGTATGCCTTATCCAAAGATGGACATCCAATGTCTATATAGTTTGCTATTTAAGATGGGCAAGGAGAGTGCACTGAATCTTATAGATCTCAGGACAAGCAGGATGCTCGCACGGGCAACTCGTTTTTTTTTTTTTTTTTCAGTTTATATGTCAGCCGGACGGGTTTCATAGGCTCTTTTGATGTATTACGCACGTTCCAAATGGTGGAGGATTTTTCCGAGCCTTTTTGTGAATTATGTTTCGCCTGTAATCTATTTTTCTTTTATCTTGGTTTTGTATTTATTTTGTCAGCCATATGCATTTTTCTTTCAAATTTTCACTTTACTTTTGTATGTTACTTTTGTTTCCAGCTTGTATTGTTTTAATCAGGGCCCTTTTGTAAATCAGTTTTCAACTGAAAGCTCTGCCATGTGAAAATGAAACGGAATAAATTGATAAATAACTAGTATTTCGTCAGTTGGAAGATTAATGATGAGCTAAGCTGACGCATTGCACCGCAGATCAAATTCCGTTGTTTTGTTTTGTTTTGGATTGGAAATTACTGGCACGTCGTCATCGTACCCTTGGTGTATAATAATTTCATCATTCCTGTTGGCGAGATAGTGTACTTGAATGCCTGATAACAAGTGTGGCGAGCAACTGAAAAGTTGACTATAAATGTCTGTTACAGTTCATCATTCCCAGGATTCGTTAATCCGAAAATAAAAGAAAGCTTCGTAATTCCCCGACAGCTTGCACGGTCTTTACGTTTTCAGATTAAAGGGACTGTACGGATACAGTACTGGTTGAGGTGGGGATTCATGTTTTGAGCATTCCTAAGTGAGATAATGAAAAGCCTCTTATGAATATGACAGAGCATGTAGTTTTAAAAAGGATTCAACGTTTATTTGATGAAAATTGGTTTTCAAATGGCCGAGATATCCAAAAAAGTGCTAATGATAAAAGGTGACATGCCACAACTTTATTAGGATCTCTTTGTTTCACCTTGTTTTTGGATATCTCGGCCATTTCAAAACCGATTTTCATCGAATAAACTTTTGATACCCATTAAAACTGCATGCTCTTTGACATCTCATAGAGTGATTTCTAAATATCTCGCAAAACGTTAAAAGCTAAATCCTCACCTCGACCAGAACTGTACACACCATTTAACGAACCTTCGAAATGACGAGCCTTGTTTCATTTTTTTTTTTTCGAATTAAAGAACCTTTGGAATAATAAACTTTATTTCATTTTTCGGATTAAAGAACCCTTGAAATAACGAACCTTATTGCATTTTACGAATTATGAACCCTTATAGGAAAGATAAAACGCTTCGGAATATCGCCACAAATGGTCGGACTAACGAACCTTTTTTTTTATTTTTTTTTATTTTCTGATTAACGAACCTGCAGGTATATACAGAATTTATGTTTCCATCGGAAGAACGAACTGTATATCATATTTGGATTATCGAACCTTCGGAATAATGACCATCAACCAATTACATCAGAGAACGTTTTTGTTGATCTGTTTACTTCAATCGGAAGAGCACGGCAATCCAAGATATCAAGAATAATAACGTTCGACTTCTTACTCATCTCATTGCATGTATTATATATGTATAATAAAGTGTTAGTTCGCAAAAACCGATAAGTCCATATTTGCCAAATGGAGATATTTGCAATGAAAGGTCAAGAAAAATAAAGAAAATAATAAGAATTTTTTGCTTCTTTTGACCATAACTTCAATACCTTTATAATGTACTGACCAATATATCATTTAAAAGGTATTATTTTGCACTTTATGACAGAGACGGTACTTCAAAATCTTAAAAAATGGACTTATCGGTTTTTGCAAACAAACTCTATTCGTTTTTTTTTTTTCAAAAAATAAAATGCAAAAAGATGTACTACTGTAAACTTATAATCGAGAGAACAAATTGGGAGAACGAACTACTCACCTAAGTATAGATAGTTTCACAAAATTATCCCAATGAAAAGTAATCGTAATGGCCAATTTACAACAATTTGTGTCTATAATGTTGCAAATTTAATGGAGAGGTATGATGAGAATACATTGTTAGCGATGGTTCTCATAATCTTTTTTTTTATACCTTACATTTCATTAATATATAGACAAGCAAGAACTCCCGCATCTGTGAATAATTCATTGCCAATGTATAAGCCCTACAAATACACGCTAGATGTATACAGCTTCGACGGCGTTCTGCATTAGAGTCGGTGCATTACTTTTGTGTGTGTGTGTGTGTGTGAGTGTGTGTGTGTGCGTGTGTGTGTGTAACAAAACCAAAACAAGCAAGAAATATAGAGAAGAAAATGTCATCAGCGCGAAAAAAAAAAAGAAAAGCTATAATACATCCTTACTGTGTAAACAATGTCTATATACTGCAACCGTCGTTTAAGATGATATTTGTCGTAATAGGTACAGACAAACATGTTTGAACGAAAAATATAGAAACAAAAGAGTCTTAAAATATGAGATCATCTGGGCAATTTTCTTCTTCCGATCATTGTAATAAGATCTATGTAATCACGCATGGATTGCCGGTATGAGCAGAACTTGGCTCAGATCAGTTTCCACGAAGCGACCGAAAAACATGCCTTAAAAATCATCTCTTGTGGATCCACCACCCCCCTGCTTCCTCAAGATATTGCGCAAGTGATAGAAATATGAAATGAGAGAGCTAATGTCTCTGACGAAGAAGACAAGGAACAAACATATAGTTTGTTGTTTCCTGATTTTACATGCTATACCTCACGGCCATGACTCCGTGATACCCTCCGAGAGGATGTAGCTTACGTCACTGCATAGAGTGATATTCTTCCGTCTATTTTTACCCGAAACTTAGATATATAGGGATTGCCTTTCAACCTATTTCGTGCCTATGTGCAATCTCTTGTGTCTCTCTTACATCAAAACAGGATTTACCCTTTTTGGAACATTGTTTTCAGCGAAAGCCGTAGGCCACTTATCAGTGAAAACTTAGAACAAATAATTAAGAGTCATACTTCTAGGCCTAAAGATCAGTGGTATAATTTTCTTGCCACGAGAGAATCACATCTTAATTGTCCATAACACGTGAGAGGTATACCGTTTTATCTATAGAACTATAGGCTTATACGTGACATGCCTTTATCATAATGTCATATTTCTTATAATAACGAAAAGGAGTTAGACATTGTCTCTTTTCATATATTTCCATATAACATAACCGTCACATATCATTGTCTTCTCATGTGTGAATGAAGGCGATTTACCAGTTATAAACATGCAGGGGAATGATTATGGAAATGCTTAAAAAACAACAACGACAAAAGAAAATAAATAAACAAATACACAACAGATGAATTGTATGCAGAGCACACGAGTAAAATTCTTGAACGACTAGCAAAGTTTATAACCAGACTCACATTGCAGAAGTAATATTATACAAGTTTGTTGATATATCGACGAAGTAAACATGATGATTATTCTTCTAATGTAGGGAACCCTACCCAATTTTGCTGACATTCTTTCTTTCTTTAACTTTGTAACGATCTGCTTATTGGAATAAGGCATTTCTGCCATAGCTAGCCTTCTCTCTCCCTCTCTCTCTCTCTCATTCTCTCTGCAGTGTAAGAAGCCCTTTTCAATAAAGATGGCCAGAGCGAATTAATTTCTCGTAGTTGAACAGCCAGCAGTGTTCATTTCTTAGTTTCTTTGACACGGAGAAAGGCAATCCATACACAACTCACTAAAATTATAGCGAGATCACCGTCACATTATAGACAAAGCAGGAGCCTAGTTAAATACCTCACACAAGCCAAGAAATAAGCGTGCAGACAAACATATCATTCATTCTCTCCCCCAAGTTCATCATTCGAAAAAAAAAAAGCTGTTGTTATCTCCCCCAATAACCGCATGCAATTTACACCAGCCAATAACCTTGAATCACCATCGGAAGTGTTCTATTCGTCTCCAAAAGCTCTAAACTAGGGGTGTATCAAGTTACCATTTTAATTTCTTCAACTGGTTTTGATAAGCACTCATATGGTCTTTCACCTCGTTTAAAATGTCTTGAAGGTAAAATAAATGCCCGTGTAGTCTCATTATGTAGTCGACGATATGTCATGCTTAGGAGGTTCCTAACGTACGAAGCTTTATACTCATTGAAGGCATTTCTATGTACACCCACTTGACCAGTAGCTATAAGAATTTCGTTTGAGGCCTACCAATCTGATTATATAGGCGAGAATCAATACCTCTACTGGTCACTTACACAATCGATTTTTTGCTGCTTATAGCGTTCACCGTATTGGTCAAGCGCATTTGATACCTGCGTTCTTTTCAATTGCAACACTGAAAGCTCGCCGCTTGTATTGACAATCCTCAAACGTAAAGAAGTTCCGAAGTTAAATCTTGTATGCAGCATTTCCCTGCGAAGAGAAAGATATAAAGGGTCCCAGTACGAAGAATGGGATCGGGGGCTATTCAATAGAATCACAACCCAAACTTTGGCTAACCCAAGCCAGATTCTTTTGATAATTAGGCCTTTTAAGTTAATTGGCCAATCATATTGCACGGCTGGCTTCACGTGACCCCTGTGCGACCTCGAGTAGGAAGCGTCTATTAAGTCCGAAGGGAAATCCTTACTTTCCTCCGCAAAACAGGGGTGAAATAATGTGACAGATAAATCACAACCTGTGCGATTTGTAGTATGCTGTTCGTTTCAACAAATCTAATGACCTTGCATTGTATCTGATAAAATTGCATCGGCATAATGCAATTCATGTGTACAGAGACATTCTTAAAAGAGATGTCATCGTTCGATTGATTTCGCGACCCCTATTAGTGTGGCAAATTGATCAACCCAGAGCTGAATCCTGAAGGGGGAAAATGGCGCCCAACAAGGGGTAAAGTTGGAATCAAACTGCGATTTTGAAACCTAAGGGACTATAGTGACAGAATTTCAGGTACGTAGGTATTACCCTGTCATTTCATTATCTGTTGTTGGGCCAAATTAATGGATATTATGTGACTGTAGATAGTTCGATGGTCTATATGTGCGACAGGTCACTGTCGTTGCTTGTGTGTAAAGCGAGTACAGTTTGTTTATGCGTACGCTGTGCACAGTGTATAAACTGCATTGTAAAGGGATTACGGAATGCGTGTCTGTGTGCCTACACAGTTTAGCCTGCGCTAATGTTAACGCTATCTGATTGTTATACGGGAATAGCCTATTCAAAATCACAAAATTTGACCGGAGATACTGTGAGAAAATCGTGGATGCACTTTGAACCGTTCTTGGATTTACTCTTACACTGAGCAAGGAACATTCCTGGATGTGGATTTGATAAGAGGACGTGAAATAATTGTGCCAGATCGTTGACAATGAGCAGGTAGGAGATGGTAACTGTGATTCATTTTGAGTGGTTTCTGTGGGTATATCATTTGTGGTGGCTTCTCATACGACAGCGTACGCGTTAGAGTAACTGTGTGTTTGGGACTAAGGGAGAAAGCGAGAAGGCAACACTGCACAGCACAGTACACACACTACAGTCACAGACCATCGTTAATATGACACGACAGTGAGGTGTTTATGTTCGTTGTAACCTAATAAACTGCGTGAGTGTGCGTGTGTATGTGTCCAGTGCTTATCATGTCCAGTGTGTTGTGTGTAGTGGTGTTATTATTCATTTTATGTAGACTTTAGTCTTCCATATTTTGTGTGGGATGTGTGTGACTGATGACAACCATGTCCATGAACCAACACTACAACAGCAACATCGTCCAGCGATGTGTCACTGTCAGTACCCCCACCGTCTACTCTAGCTGTCAAGGGAGTTCATGAAGTTCACTACTGCTATTTCTGTGTCCGCCAGGGGCACTGATCCTATTGCTGCATGCTGTAGCAATGATTGAATCATTCGTAACGCGTTGTACCACCATGTCCATCATACATTCCCCCATCCTCAGACGTGGACCTTGCCGTAATCAACCCAGAGCTTCAACAAAGATCTTTGCTTGTGACCGTTATATGAAGTTACATGTAGGACAAATGTTTCTAGCTTGCAGCTCTCCTTGTTGTTTTTTTACTTGTCAGTTTTAAGGCAGGTTATGAACCTAGGCCTTAATAGTGATATGATCACCAGGAATGTCAACACTGCTGGGCCAAGAGTTAAAAGAAAAAAAAAAATCATCATTTCTTGTCCTAACTTTTTGAAATAGAAAGGAGAGTGAGTGTTTTGACTTTTGTTTGTTTGTTTTTGCTGTTTCCAAAACAGCAGTGTTTCCCCTGAACACTTCAAATGTTGTCTTTTCGGCAAGACTTTAATGCTGTAAAAGTGAATATTTTTTTGCATGACTAATTTTTTGCGCTTGGCTGGATAAGAGTTTTGTATGTCTTTAATTTTGCGGAATCAAGACATCAACTACTGGAACATATGGCACGCAAAAATAATATTCGCATGCTTTTATTTTTGCACTAGCTTCTGGTTGTATGAAATACGCGAAAATTTCAACACCGCGAAAATTTCCACTTTTACAGCATGTGCCCCGCCATACTGTATGTTCATGTTCATGATACTGTAAAACAATATTATCACGGCATGAAGTTTTCGCAAATTGGAACCAACTGCCTTTTCTGCGGCATGAAATTTTTGCAAGTTGCCTCTAACTTTCAATGTATATAGTGTTGACAAAAACTTTTGCATGCATTTTAATTTTGCGATTCTTGCCTCTTGCGAAATTCGCGAAATTAAAATGCACACAAACATTCCTTGTTTTATAGTAATTCATGGGGTTGCATGCTTGTATGGAATTTTTCCTTGTGTACATGTGTGGGATTCACAGTCTGGAAACAGGAAATTAATCAAAATTTTGTCTTTTATCGTTAAAAAAATGGGGATTTATTTTTGCAGCTTAAAAAAAAAAACCCGACAATGTGAGCGAGGATGAGAAATATATAATTTTTTTTCATACTTGTCCTTAGATGACTGTACCATATTTTATTCCAGTCATTTGAATATGAAAATGATTGTTTGAAAGGCATATAATATTATGAATTTCAACCATAACAAAAACATTGGTAGATAGATATGGATTTTTAAACTCACTCACTCTGTCATACTATCCTGGATTTATTTGTTAAAGCTCATTTTCACATTTATGAAGTTGAAGTGCAAATAGCAATCTCTTGTACATGTATTTCTCCACACTTCATGTACACTACAAGACCGTAGAGAGTGTATGATGTACCATTTAAAGGGACTGTGCAGTACTGGTTGAGGTAAAGATTCAGCTTGTAACGTTTTGCGAGATACGTGTATCTAGAAACAATCCTGTGAAATGTTAAAGAGCAGACAGTTGTAAGGAGAATAAAAAGTTTATTTGATGAAAATCGGTCAAACAAAGAGATCCTAATATTAAAAGTCATGGCCTGTCAATTTCATTAGGATTGTTTTTTTTTTTTTGATATCTCATCCATTTCAAGACCGATTTCCATCAAATAAGCATTGACTCCTTCTTATAATTACATTCTCTTTCATATTTCATCAGAGGTTTTTCATTATCTCACCAAAAAATGTTATAAACCTGAAGTTAGGTCTCGACCAAAACTATACGATCCCTTTCAAGTACACATATGTACCAAGTTTATGTGGCACTATACCACATTTGATGTGAAGAACATGAAAGGAAAATGTGTGGTGCAGCAACTTGGTTTGCATACAAAATTGTAGAACTTCAACTGCACACGTACAATGGAGACAAACTGTGCCGTCAAACAGATTGACAACCACTGCTCTGGATGAGGTCAATACTCCAGTGTTCGAGAGGACTTTTCACACTGAAAGTTTAATAGACTGCCCTGGGGAGGAAGTGATTATCGTTAGGACTCGGTTTCAGTGCTGGCTGCTGGCAGAGATACCAGCTGCTGTTCAGATCTTAATTTTTATTTATAAATTTATTATGGAAAAAAAGTATTGTGTTTCCCAAATTATAGTACTACAAGGTGATGTCTATTGGTACGTGTAAAATGATGAACATTTATTTTTTCCACCGAAAATCCACCTTTTTAGTCATCAGAGTACTGCAGTGCTGCTTTACAAGGTTGGCATCCCTTCTTCTGCCACCTCAAGCCATCTTTAAAGGCATGATCCTCTCATATCCAGCACACAAGCAGGGTGTTACAAAATATGTTTTTTTTTTCTCCCTTTTGCAGAGAGGGATTCAAGCAATGAATTTCTGCATTGTATGTTCTTCAAACAAACAAACAAACAAACAACAACAACAACAACAACAACAACAACAACAACAAACAAATCTGTCCGATTTACATAATAGTCCGAAAAGTGATATCAGGCTGTCCCATACTAGTGGGTTGTAGGCCTACATGTTGGATTTGAGTGGTAGGGACCACAGGACTATGAAACCAGAAAGTCATTCACAATTTTGCATTTGAGCTCGATGGTTTTACTTCCTCTTGTATTCTTCATTCTTTCTAGTTGTGTTTATGATGATCTACCAACACATGGGTTTCGCTGGTGATGTGGCATGTTACAGTGAATATTGTTGTGTGCACACCCCATGGTCTAGGTGATTACATGTAGACTGTTTGATTCATAAGCATTATATTGTTTTTTCATGATTATTGTACAGGCAGAGCCTATGTACATCTTTAATACTGTGTGTGCTAATGCTATTCTTTTTACTGGTTTTGAAAGTTGTAAGTTATAATTGCATGGAAGGAGAATCATTTAATGGAAATTCTGAAACTGCCTCATGAATCCTGAGAGCCCAAAATAACATTTCAGTTTGAACATTTATTTTTGTTCATTAATAGTTGGAGAGCTCTGGATCTTGGAGGGGGACCAATTAAACCATGCAAAATATGCTAGCATGTACCAAAAAGTAGATTGAAGATAGACAATAAAACCAGAAATTTTTGCATGCATTATTGCATGAAACTTTCACAAATTTTGTGTGGAGCCAAGATTCGCAAAAATGAAATTCATGCCAAAGTTTTTTTTTTTTTTAATATACATAATGCATTGAATGTCAGTGGCAAAAGATTCATGCCGCAAAAAGGGCTGTCGGCTCCAACTCGCGAAAGTTTCATGCCTTGAATGTTTTTGGTTTTATGGTCATGACTGAATTCTTACATAGGTACTGCTCGTGTGAACACATTGCAACCTGTTGTGTATAAAAGAGCATATCAAATAATCTTTGCCTTCAGATGAAAACTTTTGATAAAGAATTCAGGTTGTACTACGTGTGTGCAGCTGTAGGTCAAAATAAGGATCATTTGAAAGTATTTAAGCGTCAGTCATCTTTTTTTTTTTGTGTGTGTGTGGCATTCGAAGTGGGGCCTTCCTGTTAAACCTTCATCTTTATATGACTTTCACATTCACATTATAGTATGTCGGTAATTGAACATTATCCTAAAAGTGATGGGACAATTACAGTTGAAAAGTATGTAAAAGTCATTGGGTTCTGAAAAAGAGTTTAAAAACGTGTCATTTAAGCAGCCATCTGGCAGTGTTCCAGCTACACTTTTTGTATGTCATACGTATCGCAAGGACAGCAACAAGTGGAAAACATCCTTTTGTCTGCTGAGTGCAAACGAAAGAGAATGTGTGCAAGGGGGATGAATCAACGATGTGCTTGCCGTTCAGGAATGGCTGCAGAGATCTGTGTTGAGTCATCGGGTGTCTGTGCGTTTGTGTGGGAAGTATTCAAACCAGTTCTGTTGAAGCTAAGGCCTACTGTTTCCTAACGAAATGGCAATGACTGGCATTATCAGTTTCGACAAGGTTTCTGGTCTTAGTTCAAAGATAATGGAAAGATAGAATTGTATATATAGTAGATAGATAGATGGGTTGATAGATTGATGAGATAATGTTAAAAATATTGGTGGAATGTGGTGCTGGACCGTTCATGGACTTTTAAACTTCTGGACAGAGAATACACTCTTGGTAGTCCAGAATAATGACTCTCCCATAATAGAAAGACGGCAATAATGCAGCAAAGTTTCATGAGATAATGTTATTTTGACCATTCAAAGCTCTTGTTTCAATTTAGGAGTTTCCTGTTTTCGTGATGATTTTACTACACGTTCCTAAGGGGACTGCTCTTACTTTCCTACTTTTTGGCCAAATCATCCTTTTTTTAAAAAAAATATTTATTTATTTATTTATTTATTTTCCTTTAGACCCAATGTGTGCAAAGCCAGGAATTTACATGTAACTGTTTTTAAAATGCATTGAATTTTCTCAAGAGGATAGCTTTCTGCCGTGTTCTCTTCATAAAAGCAGAAGATTGGTAGTATCATCTAAAAATACCCCAAATACCAGAGTACCTTCTAGAGATTAAAAGTCTCTGGCATTTGTGAGGAAGTGTTTATATTCAAATCCTACCCATGCACCGACCAACACTTTGTACATGTGTACATTTAGCGTATAAACAAGAACTTGCTTATTGTAAAAAAGTAGACTTTGCAGAATCTATTTATTTATTTATTTATTCATTTATTCATTTTTAATGCTAGGTCCAGTAAGATATTGATTGATTATGTGTGTCTCAAATTTTGCCAACAATTTATAAAGATGCATTTCAGGCACACCACCTTTCACCCTCATTTCGATGAAAGAGAAAATGAAATAAAAATTTAATCTGGCATAGGTCTTAACACATTTGTAAGGAAATGATGACAGTTTGTGGTTTAGAAACTGCTGAGAAAAATATCAGGAACTACAAATTTGTACATGTATCTACTTTTCAATTTCTTGAACATCCTTAAGGAAGCACTGGAAAACCGTTCACGTGACTTACAAGTATGTACAGCTAAAAGAAAAAAACAAAACAAAACAAGCAACAATACCATACAGAACAAAAAACAAAAAACTATCACTGAATTTGTAATCTAATAGCTACTGTAATCTTTACCATATACCATGATGTGGGTGATGCAATTTCTGATTAAATGGAACTGTTCCGTCATCTGTGTCAGGTAAAGTCAACATGTCGAGAGACATTTCTCGCTATAGCGGAAATCCCACTTTTGGCTTCCCTGATACTTTAGCAGTGCTCTCAGATATGTACAGTACCAGTAGCATTCAAGGGTACATCCCATCAAAGAAACTTACCATCTGTTTTGAGATTGTAATACCACATGGATAAATAGAATGCAAGCTTTTTACATTTTGTCTGTCAAATCTGTGGCTGTGCACTCCCGGCTGACCTTTGACCTTTGACTTTGCCCTACTGTAGTTCATGACGTTTTAATCGCTTTAGATTATTATACAGTAAAGTATTTGCATTGTATATTTCACTATCTTTGGAATTGGTCTCTGCAAACACTCTGCAATTACCCCGGACCCTTCCCCTGGCCCTAATCCTAATCCTAACCTTAACCTAATCCTAATCTTAACTCTAACCCAAACTTCTAATGCTAAACCTAATCCTATGCCCTCTGGGGTGTAATTGCCCAGATACGGGGGTGCTATCTTGAGAATTTTCAAAATCACTGTTCCCAAAGGTAAACTGGACGTTTAAATCTGCACTGATTTCTTGACTCTGCTTTAACATGAAATAGTGTTGCTATGGTAGATGCCATTGACTGTAGAGTTAGCATGAATTACGGTATAACAGTCAGTCCGCAGCACGTATGCTAATGAGCTGATCCAGCAAGATTTATTAAGCACTCTCGTTGACGATCTTTGCGTTCGAAAGGTGTCTCGTCGTGCGAGATTTTGCGAGACTTTGATAGGGCTATGGTTTTCACAGTGTAGCGACTTGTACATTTGTCATGGCTACAATTCACGGTAAATTGTTCTCCAGTCTTAGATCTTTATTTTGATACTAAATTTGGGTATAACATCGGATCTTATCATGACTAAATAATCAGTTGAATTTGCGTAAATTTTACCTGCTTTTCACGGAAAATTTTGTCGTCTAAAGTTCTTTTTTGGTTCCTGACCGGATTAAGAAACTGTTGTTTCTGATTTTGGCTTTTTCGTAGAGAGGAAACTTAGATGCTCATCATATATTGGAGTCAAGGAGACGCAAGCACGATTTATACTAGTTTTTCCATTTTGAAATGTCTGTAAAATTCACTCCTAAGCCGGAAGTACGCTCCACACAAAGTCAACAGTGGCGCGATAAGAGCTCTCTGATTGGACAGCGCTTGCATTCAGCGCTCGAACTACACGCGTGCCAAGAAACCGCAAGTGGCATGAAACCGTTATGTAGCAGCGTAATGACGTAATGCAAGCGCTGAATGCAAGCGCTGTCCAATGAGAGAGCTTACTCTTGAGATTACACGGTTTCAAGCTGATCAGCACTGACATCGATGTATGTTTTACTGGTTCCTGACCGGATTAAGCAACAAATTGTCAAGATATTTACATGGATACAAAGATTAGGAGATGGACTACCAAATAAAGCATTTCCATTGAGACGCAAGGTGAATTTGATATTTTTTTGACGTCTTGAACGTGTACTGCACGAATTACCTTTTTCATCATTTTTCAAGCTCAAATTACGCTATGATATTTTTCATTTACAATAATTTGAGTAACATGTGACGATAGATTACATATTTTCCTTGAATTTGATACCAAATTTGTGAACATACATGTAAGGTGTATTTTTGTTGCCGAAAGCTCAAGGACAAAATCCCCTTACGCAGCTTATTACGTATGCAAGCCTAGAGCGGGCTTGCATACAAGTTGAATAAATACGAGCGAATTATCGGGTGCTGCGGACTGACTGATAAAGGCTCCATAGTCTTTCTGCAACGGAGCTGCGATATGATAATTTGTGCATTTGGCGTGATAGAGATATTTACTGTAGAGTGAAAGGTTAGGATTTGAAGTAGAACTACACCATAGCTATTAAAGGTAGATGCACCTGTTTCATCTGCAGAGTTGGTGAAGCGACATCCCCCAAGTCCTGGCTCAGTGGAGCAGGACACGTCCGTGTGAATGGCTGAGCGCTCATCCCTAACCCACGTTTACCCCTCTTCTTCCATGATATTTGGATGCACTTTTCCATCAATTAGTGATTTAAAAAAAAAAATTATCATTAAAAGCAAAGATCCTGGAGTGGTTTTCATGGTACAGGGGGCGTTTCATGAAGGAACTTGTTGGATAAAATATCTGACAAGTCAATTATATCCGACAAGTTTTGAGAAATCCTTTAGTCTGATTGGCTGATTTCTCTGAACTTGTCGGATATAATTGACTTGTCGGACATTTTATCCGACAAGTTCCTTCATGAAACGCCCCCCTGGGCTCTTTATTGGGCAAGGACTATGTGTTTAAAGTTACTGTAGCCCAACTGGGCCAGTGGGACTTGCTTTAATTTCATTCAGTAATTTGTCTCCTTTGTTTTTTTTTATAGAAGACAACAACCTGCGTGAATGCACGACACATGTACATTGTATTCATGGCATAATTTCGCAGTGTTTTGCCGCTTTGCAACATCTACCTTCGCTTGGTGCTAGGTTTTGAAAAAAGAAACAGATACTTTCTTTTTAAATGATTTCCATTGTAGAGTGATGGTGCCCCCATTGTCCGACTTGATGCATACAGGTTTCGCAGCTGGGATAAAGACGTCATAAAAAGAGTCCAGAATCTTTAACTTTTGTATGCCATTCACCAGACCAATTTGTTATGTGTCTGCTCATACTTTCTGTGCCCAGGCTGTAGGCTTTATAACTTGCCAAGCTTTCCCATCAACAGCCAGAAATCCATCCAAACTTGGCCTAGATGTACGGTGTAGATTAGATGTAGATTAGCAAGTTCACTCAGGTGTAGCAGTGTCCCTCAGTCCAATGGGATGGCCATGGTGACAGTAGGGATTAGTGGGATTTACCTGTTATCTCTCTTCATTGACGAATAGTTTTTAGACATCCAAGCTGATCAGCCAGCTATGCACTGGACAAGGGATTATAAAAAGGCTTTTGGTACTACATCCAGTATTGTGGATTCTCAACCTTATCACCCATTGTAGATGAGTCCAGAGTATACTTGGGCAGATATCTATGGGAAATGCATGTTAGCAAAATCAGCTACATTTGTAGCCCTCAAGGGGGTTAATGGTTTGTAGAACCGTCTGCCATTAAAAGTTGCAATGACATCCTGGATTTGGGTGAAAATTAAATTACACACAGACTTTCTTGAATTCATTGATCTTGATTTTTTTTTGTTTTTTTTTTGTTGTTTAAATGCCAGGGTTATAAACTACCCAGCAAGTTGTAGTACATTTGAGTGCAATTTTACTTTCACAATGATCTTCATAGATCATTCTTTTTTGGATGATCCTCTCTTTGTATCAGAATTCCACCCCATTTTTGTGGTGATGTTTAAATACCAGCTCTTTGTGAGATATTTCACCTGTATTCCAGAAGAATTTTGGTGTACTTCCACAGGGCTATTTAGTGTAGTCCCTTGTATGCCTTTCTGTGTATGTACCATTTAAAGCTCTGGTGACAAGAAAGCCAAAGTTACGAACAAAATTTGTGGGGATGAAAGCAAAAATGTTGAGTACTTTGGGTCCGTGGATCAAAACTTGAATCTCAAAAGTTCTGTGAACATGGGTTCAAAAATTTAGTGTTTTGCCTTTGTTTTATTTTTTTTTTTTTTTAAAAACATCAGAGTACATGTACATTCAGCATGACTTTTCCATGATTTGCTGAATTCATCATACTTGTCAGTCAAATGACTGCAGGAGTGTGATAATGACATTTTACTTGTTACTGGCTGATTACACTCGAGCACATTGGAAAATATGAATCATTCACCATTGAAAAGTACTTGAAATTCTGCCATATTGTGTTCGAAAAAAAAAATAGAAGAAAAAAAAAAGGCAGTCACGGAGATATGGTGTTAGTACTAGTCCGGAATTACGTTGCACTGTACATTGTAAGGTTGAAATGAATGCATTACGCACAGAGTACCGAAGTAATCGGAAGTAGGAGTTGCCCGTGTGTCGTGGCCAAACCTCCATAATCATGCGATCTAGGCTAATCTGATGTGTGAATTGCTGCTCGTTGAATTTTAACTGTCAGGCGGTGATCTACGAGGTGACAAGAAAAGCCGATAAATGATTAGCTAATTAGGGGTGTGGAATAATGAAGCCGTTGTCCGTCGCGGGCACGTGCCCGCCGAGAGAAAAAAAAAGACAAAAGGAGAGCACGAGTGCAATTGACTACCACCGCGATTTGGAAGTGTAAAGACTTGCCCTTGGCGTTTCCACATGTGTGAGTGTGGTGTTCCATTGATTGATTTGAGAAATACGGGCCTGAGTAAGTGTGTAATTAAATCATCGGTATGGTATTAAGTACATGTAGATCCCTAACAGCTTCATTATGTATTCCCCTCTGATGACGACATCCAAAGCCCGTCAAAGTTTGCGTGTCAGGAGGAAAAGTGCCTAATATTATTAAAATCCCGCCATTTCCTTTCTTTTAATTCTACCTACTCAAGGACTCTGTTCAATAGTGTTTTCAGTGTGATTGTGAGCTTCATATTGTACATGGTCTCTCATCCCACTGGTGGCTTAAGTTTTTGAGTAAAAATCAAGCCCTGAAAATATTTGGTGTCATAATAAGGAACCCTTCAATTCTGTATTGCTTCAAAAAAAGGGAAAACTAGTCAACAAAAACACAATTACCATACATAAGTATGTATTATAATTTTCCACATACAGTTCAACCTCGATTATCCAGCCATGTCGGGACCGGCGCTCATCCGGATTTAAGCGAATTGGCCGGATATGGGAGATACAATGTTAATGTATAGCTGCTGTCCAAGCTGCCGTCCCAGTGCACTGGCCACTAGGCAGGTAGCGTACCCCGCAGCAGTGGTGTAAATCTATGCTAGCCTGCGCAAAATTGTAGTCCTTTCTTCACAAAAATAAAGTATATAAATCTTTATGTGAAAATCATACATGTTTTACCTCATTAGATATTGAGAAACCTATCATGCACATCTTATGAAATTTGTGAAATAGATCCATGAAAGTCATTGTTTTTTCTAAATTTTTGGATGGAAAAAAAAAAGTCCTTCACTGCGTGAACGCGTCCGGATAAAAGGAGGCCGGATAATCGAGGGCGAACTGTGCTATTCATTGAGTGTCAAACATGAACCATAAGATGCATGGTCTCTGTAATACATAGCATAGCAATTTTAGGCACAAATATTTAAATCTGGTTAAGTTTGGTTTTCAAAATGTTGAGCATCATTCTTTAGGTCTAGATTTGAGGGGAAATTGCTTTTTGGTCTACATTTTGTGGATTTGAGCTGGGTGGTCACATTTTAACCTGTTGAGGACTGACTAATTTTGCTACACTACAACATGCATTTTCCATCTAGACAGCTGCCTGAGTATACTCGGGATTCGTCCTCAATTGTTTTCTTTAGGTACACTTTAATTATTTGTGTGTGTGAATGGCATTTGTGCACAATTGAACGTGACTTGTCTCTGACAGTTCATCTGGGACAAGCCCCAATGCAGTCACTGTCCATCGTTACTGCCTGAAACATTTTTCTGATCTGCTGAAAAAGACATTATAATTATAGGTCCTACCGTATGACCATTACTATGAACAGCTACATATATAGTTGTGCGATAAACTTTTTAATTTTGTTCATTTCATTATGTGGGACAAATTTGCTTCATCAGATGAGAATGGTCTCTTAAGAATTGTGCAGGTTTATGGAGAGTACATGGTCTTTGTTTAACCTTGTACATTTTGTTTGCTTTTTGAATATATTTTTCAAACTGCCTATTGGATGCAACACACTCTCCCCTATACAACGATAGCAATGTAGTCGTACACTAGCTGGTTGTCTCCCTCTATCTCTCTCCCTCACGCTGTGCGCGTCGATTCCCCCACACCTGCCAAGTTGAACGATGAAGTGAATTCAATCTATGTTGGTTATTGTAAGAGAGGTATGCGTATAATGTGAGCATTCTCATTTCTCTGGCTGTGGCCGGACCAGCTGACTAGTCTCGTGCGACCAGCCCTCTTTTGTGAGTACAACTTCCTTTGCTCACACACATGGTCATATGGAATGTACTGCATGTTGAATACACCCCTTGATTTGCTGAATGTCTGATTTCAAGAATAGGGAATTAGGATGATATTTAAAGATCCCGTACAATACCTCAAGCAAGCATAGATGCCCTGTGAGTTTGAACTTGCCAAATTTGTAAGTGCAAGCTGCTGTCAGCAATCTGGCTAGCTGGTTTGTAACACCCTTTATAGTGAAGTTCAAATAATCTTGACTATTATTCTATCATATTTTGAATTTTTGCTCAATTTCTACTATCCTGTTGGAGACTGCTTTTGTAATTTATAGGACTGAAGGACCCAAACAAAATACTGTCAAACACGATCCTGTATACGCCATATATTTCGCGAGTCTAAATTTTCGCGAATCGGGAACTTCCGACAATTTCGAGAGTGGTTAAATTCGCGATCGTGAAGTCCTGTACTGAACGGAGAAGTGTACACGCGTACGTCACATTCACATCGGGATCAGAATTAATATTTTTGCGTGTCTTTAATTTTGCGAATAGCACCTGACTCGCAAAATTCGCGAAAATAAAAACCTTCCGAAATATTCGGCATATACAGTATTCACGGCATGAAAATTCACAAATTGGAGCCGATGGCCTTTCTGATGGCATGAAATTTTCGTGAATTGCCACTGGCATCCAATGCATATTTTGTAGGCTAAGAACTTTTGCATGCAATATAATTTCACAAAATTAAAATGCGCACGAACATTCCTTGTTTTCCAGTATGCTCTGATGGGGATTACATGTACATTCAACTTGTGTGTATGATCACCGACAATGAAACCTTTAATTGAGATCAGACAGGCTAGCTCTCATTTGAGATGATGGTTGATAAATTCATGTTGTTCAGATTCCATACTCACACTTTCAGATGGAATCTTTTGTCCATGTACATGTTAATACTCGAAAGCAAAACAACTTTATGATCCGGTGAAAGCCCAACAGTGTATTGTGTGGAGCTACTGAGAATATTACAGTATGATCAACTATAGTCTTGTGTGTTGAGAGTAGAGAGTTTACAACCAAATTATATTCAAAATACTATATATGGATAAACGAAGTTATACCTTTCCTCACATGTGCCTGTGGTGTGTTTGCCCATGGTATAGTTTCCTCAAAGTTTCAGTTCTAACACCATAATTTGTGTTTAATGTTGATGGTATTTAAAAAGATCATGACCCTGACAGAGTTAATACTGCATTTCCAAACTAAAGATTAACAATATCTTGGTTGCCATTGTCTCCCTGATTTTGTAGCCTGACTGCTCTTTAAAATTTCCCCTCATTTTGGTGGGTGCATTTTGGCAGTCCTGTGATGAATTAGTCTACTAAGTGCTACATGAATAGTGTCTATGTGACGATGAAAAGGTCAACTTGATAGGGTCAAATACATCTATAGAGCGTCTGTGTTGTCTGGCATGCTAGACTATTGGCAGTGAGCTTGGGTGACTCAGGCCCCGCCTCTGGCTCTGTTAACTTGACAAGGAGGGGAGGGTGCCACTGACCCACTTTTGCCGACCTCCAGCGTCACCTCGTGTCAAAGGTCACAGTAGGGGGTCGCCGAACTTGGGGGTGACTTGACTGCATGATTGGGTCTTCGGCGATGAGGTGATTCGTTGAGGGGATCTTGGCGCCTCTCATTGTGGTGTCAACCCCGTCTTCGCTGACGGGTGAGCTGCCTGAACCCTACAAACTGTTGAACCCCCCCACAAACCGTGCAAATATTCAGTAGTCGGCGAGGAACGAAGCGTAGTATTTAGAGTCTTTCCAATGCAGCTCACATTTCCATGGCAAATTGCGGTGTGTGATGGAAACTCGACTCACTGTGAGAAAAAGAAAGGGATCCGTAGACATGTATGTTGTAGAATGTGATTGTATCTTATGGGAATGGCAAGTTTTCTTTCGATTCAATGCGCACTGCTGTGTATGTATACATGGTCTAATAGATGGTTGGCAAGTTTTCAAGGGCGAGCCCTTTCACAGTCAAATTGGCACATATGGCAAATAAAACTGTAGGAAATGTTTGATTTATTTATTTATTTTTTTCCCCAAGAGGTTTTGTCAAATGTATCTAGGTAGGTACAATGTCTAACACCCTTTTGACGTTTGTCTTTAAAATCTGTGGACTAAAATCCTTGGGACTTGATTTAAAGTTCATAGTGAACTTGGGCCTGTTTGATAGCAAGTTTTAATAGGCATTGAAGTTGAGAAAATTTACACCCATATTTAAGATTTGGTGCTGAAGTTGAGGTAATTCAGTTGAGTTAACCTTTATGAATTTGTAAAGGTCCATTATAATTCAAGTGTTTTTTGTTTAAATACTGAAATTAAGAGGAATTACTTGATATCTAGACTACATATAGTGAATTTAGACCTGCTCAGTAATTCAAGATTTTGGTGCTGAAGTTAGAAGAATTGAATTGATTTAAACTACCTTTTGTTGATTTGGACTTGTTCAGTCATTGATATATGAGTATCAAAGTCAAAAGAGGATTGCTGGATATACCATTTGGAATCTCCTGAACTTTACAAGCTGTATGCTTGGGAAGTAAAACAGCTATTTGGCAGTGGGGATTTGTGCCGACTGCGTGACAGAAGAACCTGTTGTCACCGTATGAGTACACGCTCTTGAACCTCCACAAGTTACGAGAAGTATGTGGTATGAGGAGGGTGCTAAAGATGACCCCCCTTCCCACCAGTATGCCCCTGACACCCCAAAACTCACTATACAACGTATAGTGCATTTATAATAGCCCTTTCAGAAATGGCATTGAGACTTGCACATTGTCATGACCAGTGGTTGTGACTGAGTTAAAGGAAGGAAGCTCTCTGATACTACATTATAAACAGACACCTGCCCACTTGGCTGATTAGGTTCTTAGTGAGAAAAGTACAATTTGTAGGTTGCACAGCATTCTGGCTATGGAGACCATTTCCTTGATTAAGTGTCATGACCTTAAAACATGCTACCTATGTCCAAATATTGAAGGTTGAATGCAAAAACCACCATGAAGATTTCATCAATAAATGTGTGTATTGTATTAAAAAGCATCCTACAATGTTTATGATAACAGTACAACTTGCATCAAAGTGGTGGGGGAGAACCATGTCGTTCAAAATTAGGCATTTATTCAGGTTTTGCTAATATTTAAATTCGTGTATATGTTGGGTAGGAACAGATTTAGGTATAGTTTTTGTCTTTTATGGATGTAAAAAATTGTCTGAGATGCTTTTTTGCAGTGTAAAAATCCAATTTGACCCAGATTTGGGGATGACCCACTTTCCTTGCAAAATTAATTTAGGAGCATTCCGCCTGAATGGTATAGGGACTGTACTGCAGTAAAGCAGTAGCCTCCACATGCCATTAGCCCCAACATGCCATCAATACCCAAGTCCTGTGGATACTGGGAAGAATTGCTTGTGATTGCTAACTGCATTTCCTGGCTAAAGCTGATGCAAATGTATATTCAGAGAGAGACCCCCCGCCCCCCCCCCAAAAAAAAAAAAAGAAAAGAAAAAAAAAAAAGAAAAAAGAAAGAAGGCTAAAACATAAAAGAAGGAATAAACAAAAAGATCATCAAAATTTGAATACATTTTAATTGCAAGTGCAAATATAGACAGGGGCTTACCTTTTAAGCACAAGAAGTCACATAGGAGACAAGAGGTTTGACAATGGAATCAGGTACATCCGTAGGGGCCTATATCCTCTAGTTTCAATAGTAAGGTAGTCAAATTAGTCCCAGACACCCAAATTTGTGTAATGTTTTTGCAATTGTTCACTTTCTGCAGCAAGTTCTTTGCTAGATTAGCAATTGCTGGTTGGAAGTTGAGATTCCTGTGTATTATTATTAATCATAATTTGACAGTATTTTCCCAGTTTCTGATCTAGTCAACTTGGAGTTGAAAGACAACGATAACCCAAATTTGTAGTACAGTGTAACTGTAGGACTTCAATACCAACACTTGTTTAGTGTTTAGCGACTTGGTTAACAATTTTATTGGAAATTGCAGTGTCTGGCTGTCAAGAGGAAACATCAGAATGAAAACAAGGTGTGCTGCTGCATTCTGACAAATTATTCAATTAGGTTCAAAACTGGATTTGATAGTTAGGAAGGATTTCAGAATGATATTGGGGGTGTGCACCCAAGATGATGATTGTGAAGCTTATAAAAGTGAAAACTATCTATTTTATGTTTGAAAGCATAGTATGCAAATCAGAAGAACTTTAAAGGTGAATTCCATTTTCTCACTACTTGAAGCACAAAGGAAGCTTGCAAATTTCACATGGAATACAGTATTTCTGCATGGAGGCTATAGAACGATAGTGCTTTACAGTGTATGTGCTGTGTACTCTATATAAATGGTAGTGTACATGTTTCTGTTTGTACATTTTAGGTTAAAGTTGTAGAGTGAGTGAGCAGTAAACTATCTCAAGAATTCAGCTATAGTTTTGTAAACTGTGTCAGTGCTGGTTGCTATGTACATTGTACATTTCAGCACTGCATTCTCTCCCTTTTTTGATGGCTTCCAGCATAGAAAGGAAAGCCACAACCCACTCACCTCCACAGTGGATCGAAGCAAGACTTGTGCACACAAATCTACATTGTGTATGGGAAGTGATCTGCGCATTCCGTGCATTCTTCGCCTGACCATAGACTTTGTTGTATTGACACTGAGAAAGAGAAGATCAAAGAGGCTAGAACACAGTGGGCTTTTAATAGATTCCCCCAGTCAGGTGTACCGTTGGCCTGTGTGCACCATTACTCACAAGACGTTGCATGTTTCATCCTTGCTCACTGTACTGTCATATACATTCTTTTTATTTGAGTCCAACCCTATCCATATAATACCATCCGGCTGCAGCACGCAAAATTTTATGATGACAAGTTCAAGTATCCATAGTATTACAGGGCAGTCAAGTAGATTGTCATGCAGAATGCTATTTGTGCATTTCCACTGTGTAGGCCAAGTGGTGTAGGATCATCATATCGCATTTTTGTTTAGCCTCATAAAGTTTCATATTCTGTGTCAGAGTGTGTAATGTTCATTGATAAACGTTTTCATCTTGGTCTAGCTCATTGTGATGGTTAGCGCAATGTATACTACACTATATGCCATATTTAGCCAGTCGAATTATTCACAAATCGGGACTTCTTGACAATTTCGCGAATGGCCAAATTTGCCATCGATGCATGCAGTATTATCGCGTATCGTGCTCATGTACTGTGTACTGCGTACTAGTCCATGTACACCAAAGCAGGTTGCATTTATGTTGGGATCAGAGTTACATGTAATTCATTCACAAGTTCTAAAATTTGCAAATATAATCCGATTCACAACATTTGCGAAAATAAAAACACATTTCATTTTTAATAGGTCAGTTATTCTCCTTTGATTGCATGTTTCCATTATAGAATTTTCAAAGACCTGTAATTACTATGAAATCTGTATACATCTAATTCTTATATTTGGCAAAACATGCTGTAAGATGAGAATTACTATTTCTCTCTCTAATTGGCATTAAGACCTTTGTTTGGCTTGAAAGCTTCATTCTTTATTTTATGCAGTGCTAAATGAAAGTATTTTCTAAGGAATCTTTCTTTAATATCATACAATGTCTTTTCATAGATTTTGAGTCAAATTCAGTGGTACCAATTTGGTGATGGTGATACACATGGAGATGTCAATTTCTGTGGTATGATGGGTTAAATGTAGCATACATTGAATGTGATTATGGACAGACAAAAATTTTAGAGCCTCACAAATAGGGTTGGTTATACAGTGTTGTACGTTACAGAAATTTCACCCAAGAAGATGAAGAAGAAAAAAAGAAGAAGCCTGATAAAAGTTTAGGGTATTAAAGAAGAAAATTATGAAGATACGTGATGATGGTTTAGTGTTCCAGTCCAGTAAAAACCCGTTTAATTCCAGTATGCATGGCATTGGGCCACATGATACACATGGCTTCGTATGACAGGACATGGCTGCGGTATTGGCTCAGTGTATTACTAATGTTTGCTTTGCAGGTGGGGTGGGGGTAGTGGTGGTGGTGGTGGTGGTGGTGGGGGGGGGGGTGGCATTTGAGAGGAAGGTTGTTGTCTGTGGACAGGATTTTTTTTTTTTTTTTTAAAGATGATACTACAGTTGTAGTCTTGAAGTTCAGACCCTTGCACTAGAAAGATATAAGAGATTATTATTATTATTATTATTATTATTATTATTATTATTATTATTATTATTTGAATCATACTCTCTTTTCTGTCATATCCTTGTACAGATGTAATGCATTTTCATAAAGTTGTACTTTTAAGGGACATTCTAGCAGGAATGCGTGTTGAGGATTGTGGTGACTTGTTTTCCTGCGCTGCAAAGAGTAAGTAGGCCTACACCAGAGATCATATCATAGCTCCCTGCTGTTTTCTGTATGTCCATATCAAATTTAGAAACCATGGGAATTTCCCCGGTATTAAAACATGATAAAATCATGTCAATATCCATGATTTATTTATTTATTTTTTTAGCCAAGTTGGAATGAAGAACAAATGGAGCACGCAGAAAAGGGGGGGGGGGGGGGAAACATGATTGACTGATAGATGGAGAGAGAATGAAAATGAAAGGGAGGGATAGGGAAAAGTTTGAAAGTATGAAAAGTCCAATACCTGTTAACCCCCCCCCCCCCACTACCAAACAAATTGTACAATGTACAGTATATTCATACCTTGTTGATCAAGATTGACGTGCAAGCTCCATAGACACCATGGCATCATTTACCCCCAGTACGTTAGTTCTCGTAGTGTGCTCAGGGTATTAATACTGAGTATTACAAGGTTATTTTTTTGTATCTGTGGGTCTTTATATTATGTACTTGGTGGTCCTAAGTCTGCTAAGGTTAAAGGGACTGTACAGTACTGGTTGAGGTAGGGATTCATGTTTTGAAAATTCCTAAGTGAGATAATGAAAAGCCTCATATGAAATATGAAAGAGCATGTAATTTTAAGAAGGATTCATCGTTTATTTGATGAAAATTGGTTTTCGAATGGCTAAGATATCCCAAAAAGTGCTAATAATAAAAGGCGACATGCCCCAACTTTATTAGGGTCTCTTTGTTTCACCTTGTTTTTGGATATCTCAGCCATTTCAAAACCGATTTTCATCGAATAAACTTTTGATACCCCTTAGAACTGCATGCTCTTTGACATCTCATAGAGTGGTTTCTGAATATCTCGCAAAATGTTAAAAGCTAAATCTACACCTCGCCCAGAACTGTACACACCCTTTAAGTTTCTCATCGAATCCATGCTTTTTGTGAACAAATGAAGAATTTGATTGCAAAACACATTAATGCCATTTTTAAACATTTTAAAGTAAATCCACCATAGGTTTAGAGCAAAATAAAACCTGTCTAGTGATACTTAACTGAGAACGTGCTCAACAAGGAGGATTCTTGGAGCTACTGTATGTTGTATGATTAAAAATATCCCATATTTCCTAGTTGTATCTTTGACTTTTAGCAGGTTTTAATCATAAGTACCTTAAATTAAAAATGAAGTTAACTAATTTAGCAGTGAAACTCTTCAAATGTCTATAAAGAATCCATTAAGCCTACCTCACACTGCAAGTTTGAGTTCATGTAAACAAAGATACAATTTTGTAACCCCAGAATGCCTAGTCCCAGGTGTTGTAATTTCTGTTAGTGTTAGCCAGAAAAACGTTTTTCCCAATATGAAACACAGTTGTACCCTTTCATTGCCATGGAGGAAGAATAAGTGTGCAATGTCTATGGCAATTTGAGTCAGTGGGACTGGGAGGGTTAAGCCTGTATTTCATAGTCCTGTGCATGTCATGCCTAATAAGTACTGACAGGCCTCAAGTGAGCTGTTGAAGATTTATGGCACCTGTGAATCTTCCCAAGTGTAGGGAATTCCCCCCTCACTGTGCATTGAGCTCTAGCAGAGACTTAACCCGTTGAGGACGGACTGATTTTGCTATAGCATGCATTTTCCACAGATACAGTGTACCTGCCCTATTATACTCGGGACTAGTCTTCAACAGGTTAAGCTGTTCTGAGTCATAATATAGTTACCATACAGCTTTTGTGTATTATGAAAATAACCCTGCTCAGAAAAAAGAAGAAGAAGAAGAAGAAAAGGAACAAAAGATGGTGACTGGAATTTCAGGAGAAGAAAAAAAAAAATAGAATGAATTTATATCCAGGAGGTGTGCCAGAAAAATATTTTGTGATTTCAGATTGATTTATTTCTCACATTTCAGATACAACTTGTATGACATTCCATATAGACTGATGAAATTCGTCCATAGAGTTGTTTGTATTGCAACTAGTGACAAATTGTTGTTGATGTACAATTTGTAGGGCAATTTGTCAATCAGTTGGAACTATTCTATACATGTTTTGAATTGTTGACAGAGAGCAAAATCACAGAAATGTGAATTCATCTTGATGTGTTCTCATGATGTATTTAATTGATATCATTGAGATTCTGCCATTATGACCTGCTGTCAAACGAACAGGACGGTCCACAACTGATACACCCATTTACCTTGCTGCATTTTGAGTGGAAAAATCTTGGAAATTTGTGTGAATCTATTTAACCCGTTGAGGACGAGTCCCAATTATACTCGGGCAGGTGTCTATGGGAAATAGGTGTTGTTATGGCAAAATCAAACTGTCTTCAACGGGTTGAAGGCTGTTGTAGTGGGGTCCAGTGTTCTGAGGCTCCATTGTACCAAGCTGTGTCCAGTTTTTCAAACTTTTCTGGGCTATCTTAGTTTTGCTTTTGACCATGGTGAATAAGGATTAATTTAAGTTTATTTGGGCATTTCCACAGTAGATCCAGTGTATACGGTCATCCAAAATTGTTCATTTTGGCATAAATTCTAATAAGATTGTTTGAAGCAATTTTGGGGCGAAGTTATCTCTCATTAAAGGGATCGCACAGTTTTGGTTGAGACTTAACTTCAGGTTTTTATAATTTTTTTGGTGAGATAGTGAGAAACCTCTAATGAAATATGACAGAGCATGTAATTCCAAGAGGGATTCAATGTTCATTTGATGAAAATGGGTTTTGAAATGGCCGAGATATCCAAAACAGAGCGATTCTAATAAAGTGTGGGACCCACACTTTATTACGATCGTTTTGTTTTACTTTGATTTTGGATGTTTCAGCTATTCCAAACCCGATTTTTATCAAATAAACTTTGAATTCCTCTTAAAATGGTATGCTCTGTACTATTTCATAAGTGTTTTCTTGGTATCTCGCAAAAAAGTTAAAGCCCGATTTTCATCTCCACCAATACTGTACCATCCCTTTAAAGTGTTCTAGAAGATCATATTGTATAGGGGGGGGGGGGTAACACAACATTCTAGCATGGCATCAATATTCTTCAGGCATTTGCAATACCCAGAATGTTGTCACATTTAAGTTTTTGAGAAGCTGCTAGTGCTACTACACACTGAAGCCCTGCATGAACCTATACCACACTTAATACCAAGGTTACAGGCTCAAAATAGCTCTTTGATACAAATTTACCAACTGTTCCCATATGGAAGGAATATTAATTGCTTAGAAAAGAAAAAGCTTAATTCAATCTTTTGACTATATTTGCCAACATCTGCTATTCGACTGCATTATACATGAGAGTGATGACAATTTTCATTTTTGGAAAATTTTTTCCCAGTTATTTCTATCAACTGAATTTCAGTGTTGTCAGAATATTACCATTGGATGAGCAGAAAGAAAAAAAAACAACAAACAAACCATGCCACCAAAAAGAAATGCTCCCCCCAAAAAACAAAACAACAACAACATACAAACAAACAGGTGGATGTGTTCTACAGCTGTATCAGAATGTGAGGCATTTTGGTGTGTAAATACAATGAAAGCTTTTGCGAAATGTTTGTTAAATGTTATCAAGTAGGACAGAGATTAATTGGTGGGAATTTGTTCTGCAGGGATTCAATATTTTGCAACATTTTTTTGTCACTTCAGTCCCCATCAGAGCTGGCATCTCCATTCAGGATTGTAGATTGCGATAATTCCTCTTTCATGCCAACCTGCTGTACCATTGTTACGCATTGCATTTATTGCAAGTTTTTTTTTTTTCTTCTCCCTCTTCTGTATATAAATTCCTATTTCCACATGCATACACTACGATGTACCCTTCTTTCCAATCATTTCATGCCTCCTCCTGTAAATTGAGACACTTGAGGGGAAGCAACGTAAATGTCAAACGAATGCATTGTGACTATCTCTGGTAAGCCAAGCCGGGGAGGTTGTAATTTTTGCCGCGCAGCGCCGCCGACCGCAATCCCGTCTTCTGCGGAACGGCAACCTGTGGGATGGCTACACTTTGGAAATCAAGCCGGCAGCAGGCTGGAAGATGGTGACTGGTGACATGCGGCTAAAAATAAGATGAACTCTGGCAAAAATTGAGGATATGATTGATAATTCATACAGTGTTTGTTGTTCTGAGTTGAATATAATATGAAAGTGATGTTGTATTAATCACAAACAAGAACTAATGGAGAATATATGTAGATATTTTTCGATCACTGCTATTTTTTTGTCCTTCAAGAAAGAGAAAGAGAATGGGAGTGATAAAAAAAGAAATAAAAAAACACATTTTCAGTCCTTTTTGAGATACACTTTTATTTGTCTTTTTTATGGCACTGTTTAACAGTGTCACCTAGTAGTAATAAAATCCAGACTGCTAGCAGTATATATGTGAAAATGAAGCAGTGAAAAAATGTTGAAACTAATTTCAAACAAAGACAGTCCACGAGTGACTGGTTTACCATATTTTTATTTGGTCCAAAGTTTGTCCAAAGATATGTGTGAATTGAGTGAATTCAACAATATTAATAGAACACGTCACAGTGAAAATCTGACAGTCTGTTTCAAAGTTCTTAATTTTTACATTTTCATTGCTGGCATTGCTGTATGAGAAGACTACAACTGCTTGTGATATCACTGGAGGAAAACAATATGAAGAAATATCAAGAAAATTCAACATATTTTCACTACTGATATTCTGGCCTATTTAACCCGTTGAGGACGGACTGATTTTGTTTCACAACACACATTTCCCATAGACATATGCCCGAGTATACTCAGGACACATCCTCAACAGGTTAAAGAGCAATTATCATGCCTCTTTCAGAAAGCAGGGAAAATTAATGTTACCCATGATATATTAAACAATGTTTATGTGTGTAATAAGTTGAAGGAACATGTACCTTTCATGAAAGATACAATTTTCTTGAATTTTCATTATGTTTTCACTTTATATGTGACATATCACAAAATGTAGTACTAGTCTTTTCCTCCACCAATGGCTGCACCAAAACTTTATAAATTCATAACTTTTGAACAGATTGTCCAATTGCATCTGATTTGCAAACTGCCCTACATCAACGCAAACATTTGTCAATCAGTTGCAATGAAAACATCTCGACGGAAGAATTTCATGAATTTGAATAGATTGTCCAATTTTCCTTAATTTTTCACTGATGTGTTCTTCATATTGCTGCATTCAATCAATCCATACACGTAGGTTTCATTTCCTTATTCCTCCCTCGGGTAGTTTATTCATTAAGTTTTATAGTATGGTGATACTTTATTCATCTTGACATTTAGACATCTTGGTTTTTAAATGATAGTATGATACTTTGAAAATGTTTTTATGCTTCTTATTGAAAGTGAACAGCATATAGGCTGGTCAGCAACGCACAGTAGTTCTTCGAAGTGAGTGATTACACTGGTTAAAGCAACACTCTGGCCCGAATTCACGAAGGTGGTACAAATGAAACCGTGGTTTAAACCATGGACAAAAACCATGGAGCGCCAAGTGTCGCACGGAATATTTCGTTACGAAATTGGTCATATCGTTGACAAAATGACCGTTTCGTTAACGAAATTATCATTTCGTGGACGAAATGTTCATTTAGTAACAAAATGTTATTATTTCGTTACAAAATAGTCATTTCATCGACGAAATGACTGATTTCGTAACGAATTATTCCATGCGACACTTGGCGCTCCATGGTTTAAACCATGGTTTCATTTGTACCACCTTCGTGAATTCGGGCCAATGTATTTGGAACAGAAGGTCTTTACGACGTTTTGGCGTGTTTGCTTGCTTCCTCTACCAGAGTTTGCGTGCATATTGTAGTTTGCCAAATGGGGGAAGCCACATCCTGGATGAACCTTGGAAGCTTGGATATTTTATCTTCTCTCCCCTTTCTGTATCAATAAATAATCTCAAGTTTTTAAAACAAAGACTAGTCTCTGCTTTAAAGGCATTATTGGGATAACAAAAATTTCACCAGTCTACAGAAGAAACAAGACAGGCAGTCATCCAACAGACAGACAGACGCACACACACACACACACACACACACACACACTCAAAGCCAAAACAACAAATAAAAAAAAAGATACTAAGGGCAACATTCTAAAGAGTCAATCTTCAAGGACGCTGCAGGAATCAAACTTGAAAAAACAACAACAAACAAACAAACAAAAAAGAAACAAAAAAACCCCCCCAAAACTATTGACAAACTTTTGGAATCATTTGTTTTCTTTTTTTGTTGTAAACATAAACATCATTAGACAATGGTCATGTGTCAAGTTTTTTTTTTTTTTTTTTTTTTTAATAAACCACCAAGAAAACTGGTAAAATACACAGTTTTCAAAATGTGCAAACAGAGGTTGTTTACGTAGCATTCCTCAAGAGATTGTAATCTACATTGTACTTCTATTGTCTCTTATGTTTTCGGAATTCAGTTTGAAAAACAAGCAAATACCGATCTTTGTTTCCTGCATGAATGTCATTGTATGGTGGTTGTTTTTGAAGACATGTTACATATAATTGTTTTGCATACCAATGCAGAATTTGCACTGCAGTGGATTTAGAAATCAACTAACAATAACAACAAAACTAATTGAGGATGCAGCCTTTTAAACTTGCTACCAAAGGGACAAAACAAGTGTGTCGTTTTTAAGACAGGCCATTACAGGTTGTAATCCGACCTGTGTGTAAAACCAAGAAGAAACCTGCTGCCTGTCGATGGTCAAAGTGTCTCATTAGCTTTTTATCTTTTTTTTTTCTTGTAGGAGGATAACATAGGGATACTCTTCATTATCTCATTATCTTTCATAGCAGTGTCATCATTTTCTTCCATCACCCCCTCCCCATCCCTCTTCTTCTGATCTTCTGGGGTCAAAGGGATATAACAGGGTTTAATGTGCTTTGCTCAATTTTATTGTGTCTAGGGGATGGGGTGGTATGCAGGTACTGTAAAACATGATATATTTGCGGCATGAATTTTTCACAAACTGTCACTGGCATTCAGTGCATATAGTGTAGACAAGTACTTTCGTGTGCATTTTAAGTTCGCGAATCTTGGCGCTTGCAAAATTAGCGAAATTAAAATGCATGTGAACATTCCTTGTTTTACAGTATGCAGACTACACTGTAACTGAATATTGATAAAACATATTCTTTGACCATGGGGGCATTTCGTGAAGGAACTTGTCGGATAAAATGTGCGACAAGTCAATTATATCCGACAAGTTCAGAGAAATCAGCTAATCAGACTAAAGAATTTCTCAAAACTTGTCGGATATAATTGACTTGTCAGATATTTTATCCGACAAGTTCCTTCATGAAATGCCCCCCCTGATTTGTATGTTTGGGGTGTCATCACTTTGTTGAAAATTATTATTTCGTATTTTTTTGTTTTAATTATTTTACAGAAATACAGTTTCTTGTTTTTATGATAGAATTCATACTGTAGTTTGTGATTTACGATGGTAAGAATTGGTTGTTTACTTTCTTTTTTTTAATTTTTAGTTTTATACATATTAAGGCCATGCAGGGTGTATTAATCAACCATAGATGAACATTGAGAACTATTGTGTATTTAATCTATTGTAGCAACATTGGTATGGCTGATTACTGATAACCAGAAATCTGGCAGCCTGGCTTTCTGACAGTTGCAATATAGAATGCTTGCAGGTTAAATTCATAAATACTAATGTATTCAATAGTATTAGGTTTTACTGAATGGCTTCATCTTGTATTGTGTGTGTGTGTGTGGGGGGGGGGGGGGGGGAATGTCACAAAACATAAATATGTCAGTGGGACTTTGCTTTACTGAGGTCTGGTGAGGTAGACTATATACTGCTGGTGAAGTGAGTCATTTTTCGGGGAACGGACAAAGCCAGAGAAAAAGCTTTGCGACATTGCAGCCTATGTATGCACAAGGCTGACCGGTCAGTTTGTCCGATAGTAAAAGTTGATTAAATTCTCAACCTCTGGAGCTCAAGAATGATGGATCATTGTGTAATTGATTTTTCACAGGTGAGAGAATGTGTGTAGGGGGTGGAGGAATAATAAAAAAAATAAAGAGACAAAAGAATACTCGCTATTTTCTACAATTAACACATTGTAGAAATGTATTTTATAGACAGGCATGAAAGTGCCTGTACAGTGACGGGGCGATCGTTATGCACTTGTCAATGTAATGACGCACCCCACTACCCCCGGACATGGGTGCGTCATGGTCATTTTTTGACTGACCACACGGGGTTTTTGACGGACACCACAGTCACTTTTTTGACGGACAAAACGCTGCAAGTGACGAACACCACAGTCACTTTTTTGACGGACAACACGTTGAAAGTGACGAACACCACAGTCACTTTTTTGACGGACATCCTCGGTACATTTGACGCACCCCCAAAAATACTGAAACGATTTTTGCATACGTTTTATTCAAGCAATTTCATTTTCTTTTGGTTCGTAAACATAATTTGTCAAAATTTCGGCAAGTTTTCCTTACCCTGGCCCTGTAAGCACCGTACCGTCATTCACCGTACATCACGCTGCTGCATGCTACGATACTAAGTATTCCGTACATTTGTAGTGTGTATTCTGTGCATGCAATCCATACATGACAATCACATGTGTGCAGATGCGCTGTGTGTGCGCGGCCATTGCTAGTCCGGTGGATGCATACTGCAGCGCAGTGTCGCGCGTCTCGTCGGGCTAATCCCGCGAGCAGAAAATGGCATGCGGCAGGCAGTTTCTTCTGCTGCCGCTTCTTTTACTGTCAAAAATTCGCCTTTGTCACCACAGAACATTATTTAGAAAATGTGAGGAGAAAGGATGGCTTTTAAATTATTTGTTTGCCAGATTCTGGCAAGCATTTTCCCCTCTTATTCCAAAACTTTCCCGACTTTCACTTGCCGCGGGAAAACGCTCACTGTAATTTCACTTGCGGTACGTGTATACGGTACTGGTAGCGTGCAAAAATGGGTGCAGTTTTCCATAGCAAGTGACGCACCCCTCGGTTCAGAATAATGCGTGTTATTTTCCATAGCCAAGTGACGTACCATGACGCACCCCTCGGTCAAAAATTTGACCGACAATGATGGGATTTTGACGCACCCCTCGGTCAAAAATTTGACGGACAAAGCTGGTAAAATGACGAACACCTGGGTCACAAATTTGACGGACCAAACGAGGAAATGACGCACCCATGTCCGGGGGTAGTGGGGTGAGTCATTACATTGACAAGTGCATTAACGACACTGTATAGGCATGCTAACCTGGAAAAATTGAACTGCACATTGCTTGAATATGAGACCATTCTGAAGCAAATAATTTTTACACAACAATAATGTACTCTACGAATCCCACAAGGATTGGAACAACATCCCCCAGCATTCCCACTGATTCCCACTGATCACGATACTAGCCATCCTCTTTAAAGGCATAATTTACCATTTGCAGATGAAACAAAAACCCAACATTAGTGCTTCAAAATAGTTCTAAAATGTGAGTTAGGGATAGAAACAACCACTGTAAAAATTTGAATCTGTATAATCGATGTGAAGTATCGTTAAATACATAAAATGTAAACAATAGTTATAATAAAAATGGTCCAGACTAAACCGTCAACAGTTATAGTTTATTGACAAAAATACTGCTACCTCCTTATATTTTGGGCTTTATTGTGAAAGTTACATGGTACACGAGTTCTGTGATGCAACAGACCTAAACATATAATGCATCAAATGTGTATATCTTGAAAATTATTGAGATCACTGCTCCCATAGGTAAACAGGACCTTTAAAGTGTAAAGCTGTTGACCCTTCACTCTCAATTAACCCTTGGTCTGCTTGGAGTTCAGATTGGTACAACATGTAGGGGAAATCCCATAGCATTGGACACTCTGTCCTAAGTCCCTGGTGCTCAAAGGGTTACCTAGCAAACTACTATGTAGTATTGATGTGCATGAGATTCACAATGTGCTGTTCCATGCTGCATACTGGCACTGGTCCGTCGGTCTCTGACCAGTAAAAATCACTGTCAGACCCATAACTTTTTCAGGACTAGACTGGTAAAATATGGAGAAAAAAAAAATGGGTATCTACTGGTCCGACAGACAGATCAGACCAGTAGAAAAAGTGGCTTTAGTGTGCAGCCCTGGCTGTTCTATACAAGTGTTGGAGAATGCTCAGTCTTTTTTGGTGTTGGGCAAGGTGAACAGGTATTCTCCTTGGAAAGGAAGTGCACCGAGATACCACATGTCATATACAGAGAGACAGACGGACAGACAGAGAATAAGGCACACAGACAGACAGAGAGAATAGGGCCTACCTACACTGTAGATCCTGTATACACTGTCTGACTCACTGAGTGTTGCTCTTCCCCATACAGCTATTCGCGGGACCATGCAGCGTTTCTTCGAAATAGGACAAAGGCACACATGACTATACATCAAATCAGCATTGACATGCCATTATGTCATTCAGGGTTTTCACGGAACATTAAATTGGGTTGAATAACGTGGAAATGTCCAGTGGAACTGTTGCACCACACTGTGTGTATATTGTACCTTGTGAATGTATTGTAGTAGTAGTAGTAGTAGCAGTAATAGTTGTAGCAGCAGCAGTAGTAGTAGTAGTAGTAGTAGTAGCAGTAATAGTAGTAGTAGTACATGTAGTAGTAGTAGTTAGTACTGACAAAAGCAGGAATAATTGAAGTGGTTGAAAGAGTACGGTAATAGAAGTAGTTGAAGTGTATAATTTGCACTATTACAATTTAATGTTTTTAGCATTTTAACCAGTAGAAGTTGTCAAAATAGTATTGAACATACAGAAGTAACAGAAGTAGAAAGGAATTGTTTTTATTTTTTTTGATAATTGATCTGTTCTGATTAGGGGTGCAGAGGCATGGTATCATTTGGAACGACGTACGACAGTAGCAAAAAATGCAGAGTTTTTACAATGTACATTGTACTGTATACGCTATATATTTCGGGGGGGGGGGGGGTTATTTTCATGAATTTCGCGAGTTGGGAGCTATTCGCCAAATTAAAAACACGCGAAAATATTACCTTCCTAAATGAATCCCTTGCCTTGATGATACGAACATTTCAGTACTAGTATACCATGTCACGGCTTACCGAACAGACCATACTGGCTAAGCTTGTTTGCGCACGTCCACGTCTGCTTACGAATACATGTACTGCAGAGAGCCAATCCACTATCGCAAGGGGACCACTCGTTCGAAATCTAGCGCTATGGACTTAATCACTTCAAAAATGTTGAATTCGAACTTACTAGTTCGCAGAGTTTGGTAAGTTTTTTTTCATGCAGTGTATAACTAGTATCATTCTTATTTGCTAGTAAGTTGAAAATTCACACTTTCTTTGCCACTTCATATTTTCTCTGGTCCCCCAATTGCGAATTTAATCACACGCGAAAATGTGTGACAGTGGCAATTCGTGAAAATTTACGTACGCGAAAATTATAGCGTATACAGTATTTGTCTTGAGTAGTCACACAAAGAATGATTGATATTCGTACTGTGTAGCAGATCTTCCGAACCTTGGAAGTACAGTATGTAGTTGTATGAATGTACACGGTGTATGTACAATTAATTTTGTTAGGATGATATGTTTATGTAGAGTGTTTTTATCCGTGGGAGGGAATAGATGCTCTATACACATCTCTCTATTTCATCACAATGGTCATAGATTCAAAGTATATTAAAACGCATTTGCCCTCTTCCCCTCTCTCTGTGGCGAATCAAAATCATCTCATATTTTTGTTGTTGTTGTCTAACTACCGCGTATCTTCGGGTTTTTCAGTTCCCCTATCCCCTCGATGGAGGTCTTAAGGTCAAATGTATTTCTCTCTTCTTTTTTTTTTTCATTTCTCGCAAAATTTATTTTTCTTGCTTATGTTATTTGTTAACCATAATTTGAAATTATTTATGTTTGTATGCCAATAGTTGAAATCAATAAAACATGAGAAATAAAAAAGAAAGAAAGATATTGTACACTGTACATCGTGTGGGTCTGCACCTAAAGACTACTGCAAAGACAAACTGCAAAAAGTATAATATCAATGCTTTTCACACCAGATTTGGCACTGTTAGACTGTCGGGCAACATCCAATTGGCATGTTTCCGAGACAGTTGTGACCTTTTTTTTTCTTCCTTCTCCATTCTTTTTGTATTATGCTCAATATTCCTATGCAGAGTAATAAGGTCTGCCTTCCCTACTCCCCCTCCCCCCCTAAAAAAGAGAGAATAATATGTAAACCCAGTAGTAATGTTTATAGTACTTGTACAATCATTCTGTGGTGACGTTTTGCTTGTATGTTTGCCATGTAAACCACGGATCGGAAATAAAAGGAGTTATTATTTAATTATGTAGGCCTACAGTAGTTTGTATAAAAGTTGCATGTCATTCACATCGCAAAGTTATGCCATTTATCTCTTGGATTCTCTCAAAAGAAATCTTTTGAATGCAAGAAGATTTATAACAAATGTCAGAAAGAGTGTTGATCAAAAAAAAAGAGTTTTCAATGTCGAAATCATTTAAGTCGTCAAGTGGTTGTCTCGTCGTAGTTGTGTTTAGTTTTGAGGAAACCGCCGCTAAAGTTGACATTTTGGATTTTGATCTGCACCATAGATAAAGACAAAAAACCCATGCAGTTGATAGCACGAAGTATAATTTTTGTTGTTGGTTTGCTTATCATATTTCCCCCGTGTTCTTTTCGGGTGCAGCGAAATATTGACCTTTTCAGTCATTTTGGCCATCATTCAGATAAAATGTCTCACATTTTCTTCCTCTTGCACTGTCTCACAGGATGTTATTTGGCATTCTGTAGGCGTGAGCTCCCCCCCCCCCCTCCCTCTGTTTTCCTTGTTCGGTGTGAATAGTGCGATGCATTGCTGACATTTCCTCGCGTTCTGAAATATGTATGATTTCTGTGTTCCGATTCCAGTGTTTCTGCAGTGCCTTTGCGTATTACATACAAAATGTACATTTTAACCCGTTCAGGACGGGCTGATTTTGCTACAAAATGCATTTCCCATAGACACCTGCTGGTACATACTCGAGACAAGTCTTCAATCCATGGGTTTAATTATGTACAGTATTACCCATATGTCTCCCAGATATAGTATTCCACAGTACCTGGTCCAGATTTATAAATGATCTAATGCTCTAGTGGTATGTCCATCAGCAAGTTTACTGTAAAAGCTGTTATTTCAAGGGTTATTTATTTGAGGATTACAGTACCCTGTATACAACCATTGTATTCTTGTTTCTGTGTCTATCATTCTTATGCCAGCAAATGTATGGTGCCAATAACATTTCTCCTTTTATAATGTGTGTCTAAAGGGATAGTCTACAATATGTAATATCTTTTATATGGCTCTGCTTGCATTGTTCACTTTCATTACATTCTTACACATGTATTTCAATAATACATTCCTTTGTTTCTTAAATAATCTAATGGGGGGGGGGGGGGGGTAATTGCCCTCATACTGCATGTATGGGGAAAGAGCCTTCTCTTCTGTTACACCATGTCTCTGTGGATCTCTCTACCAGCCCCACTTTGGAATTGTAACAACCTCAATACCTTCTAGACCCATCTTTTCCAGCAACTTTGTGAATGATGTGTGACACATTGTGGGAGCCTGGCCCCTTTGAATGTTTCTACAGATAAATTGGTGCTAAATAAAATGCTGTTTAATCATCGTCATCATCATTTGTTTGATCCGTTGCTGTGTTCACAATATATGGTAGTGATTACATTTTATTCTCGTACAGGTGTAGCTGCTATTACACTGCACATTGCACAATGTATAAAATCCATGTGCTGTATAGTCATAGTGCACTCTCCCTAGTCATTTGATACGAGCTACGCACTTCGATATCTCTGCAACTTTCACTTCCTAGGCTGCATTCTTCACCTTCATGCTAGCCATAGTATTGCAAACTCTGTATGAAATTTTTCAATCCCCATATTTCCTGTCTCAATGGATCCAGTTTCCAGTTCCCGGATTTTACGATCGGAGCAACACAAGTGACAACTGTATTGTAGACTGACTGTCCCACTGCAGGACAGTAGAGTTGACGGACACTGAATGGGGATTGAACCCATGATCCACTGCTTTGGCACTGAGAGCTCTAACCAATAGATCATGGCAGCATTAAAGGGGCATAGTCCCGGTAGTATAGATGGCGCTGTTGATGATACTGCCGATCACCGTTAGCATTGATACGAAGATTACCGAAGTTGAGCTGTCATCAAGAGTAAAGTGCGTAGGTGTTGCTAAGAAACGTTGCCTTTGTTGTCTTCTTTGCGCATCGCGCAGTCTGTAGTAATGCCAGGGTGCGTGCATATGTGCTTGTTATTGTGACATCACAAAGGAAGTTTGCTAAAGCTGTCATCCCCCTCAGCCGATTCATGAGCCGAACTGTGATCGGACCACTGACTACACTGAATCGGACTTCTTCGGACTCAGGAAAGTGGGCCTAAGCGTAAGCGCCAAAGAGAAGTCGATAGCGTAGGTCTCTATAGGAAACTTGCGCCGTGTGCCCGCGCATGCATTTGACTAAAACACCGGGACCATGCACCTTTAAAGCTGTATTGCAAGTGAAGTTGTACTGCACTCATGACTTTGAAGGATGATCTTAACCCGTTGAGGATGGACTGATTTTGCTACAACACCCATTTCCCATAGACACCTACTGCCCCAGTATTCCCGGGACTCGTCTTCAACGGGTTAATATGCGATTAGGATTGAATACAAAATTAAGAATGTTTAAATTATGTAGATTGTATGTGTACGCTGTTGCTGTGTGGACGCTGTATAGGGCTTGTAGACACTACACTTTATGTGCCGCTCATGTTTGGTCTAGCAAAAGATGATCACTTGTTGGTATGAATGGAATGAGATTATATTTAGACTGCCTAGAGGTATAAGGACATCTATATGCCAAAGCCATCTGAAGTTTGTTATTCTTTTTTTTTTATATTTTCAATCATGATTCCTTTTTTTTCCCTCTATGCATGTAGGTTAGGCAGGGAGATTTGAGTGAGGATGCAGAATGTGTATCTAGACAAAGACATCTCTATATGAATGGTTTATAGACAAACCTTGACAAAACAGTTGTGGTTTATTTTATGCCGAAGAGAAGTTCTCAAATTGTAACTTGGATGTGCAGACGTCATGTTGCTCCTGTCTCGCTGTACGTGTACATTGTCGCGACGTGCCACAGTCCCAGATATAGAAATGTATGCGAGTGGCTGGATAAGACGAAGAGCTGGGGGGAAATCAGTTCTGTTTTTTTTTTTCTTTTCTTTTGCCGAGCATTCCCACGTGTCCTGATGACTCGGAGGAGGAAATTTGACAGGGAAGCGCTGGATTTTGACCCCTTGCTCCATGGAGCCCCGCATCTTTGTGGTCCCTTCTGTGTGTGTGTTAGTGTGTGTGTGTATGTGTGTGTGATTGTGAGTGTGTGTGTGTTCATGGTGCTTCGTACTGTTCATCAGTGGGAATGATGTGGCATAACACTGGGGGTGATGCCTCTCAGCATCTGTGCATTCTGAATTTTTAAAGGGTCGAGCGCACTAGGTTTTTTTTTTTTTTTTTTGCCATTTGAAAACTCTGTGTGGGAAATATTGCCAGCACAATTTACCACAGTATCTAACCAATGATTCATCCGGTTAAATAACATTGTTGCTGTTCATAAATGTTTCTTGTGTAGAACTTGCAGTTGTATTACACTGTATATGTGTCAGAGATTAAAATCTGTTACAGGCATCCTGTATCACTGTATTGACCAGAACTGTAAATATTTTGTGTGCAGTAGTATGCCATACAGTGTATATTGATTCAATATCATTTGTTGAAAATGTTGTTTATGGTGCATGAAAAGATGACATTCCATTTCTAAGAGTGTGAGCTACAATGTATATTTGCATCTTTTTTTGACTTTTTTGTTTTGTCTTGGACCTTAAGGATGCATTTCATGCAGTATCAATTCTTCCAATCAATTTCATCCCAGATGAGACATTTAGTGAGCACTAGTTTTGTTATCGCCAAAGTAAGTTTGTATTAAGGCTTACTGTTTCACCAAGCATTTTGATGGAGCACACAAATGGAAATAAAATCTGGAGTGAAAGTGAGCACTATATTTGCGATAAACCTTGTAATTTCAAGGAACTGGTGATTGCTTTGAGGACTGTCAGCTGTTGATATGACAGTGACTTTTATCTCGTCTGTATTAAGATTCTAATGCAACTAGGTTTCAGTGAGATGCAAGGTTTAAAGGGATCGTGTAGTTTTGGTGGAGACCTAATTTCAGGTTTCTAACAGTTTGGGGTGAGATAATGAGAAACTTGTTATTAAAATATGAAAGACCATAATTCCAAGAGGAATTCAATGTTTTGGTGGATGGAAATTGGTTTTGAAATGGCTGAGATATCCAAAACAGATGAAAGGTGGGACCCTATTTTTATTACGAATACGATCGCTTTGTTTTACTTTGCTTTTGGATATCTCAGCCATTCTAAAACCAATTTTAATCGGACAATAAACTTTTAATTTTTCTTAGAATGGCACAACAATGTATGCTCTTTACTATTTCGTGAGTGGTTTCTTGGTATCTCGCAAAAAGTTAAAGCCCTATCCTTATCTCAACCAATATGTGGTATATCAATAACCACACATGTTGGGGGGGGGGGGGGGGGGGAGAGCTCCCATTCATGTTGACCTACAATGTAAATTTCAAGTACAGGAATGCAGTGCCATAGATTCCATGCATGAATGGTACCCCGTTCATACTGCGTGGCATGCTACCGACACTGCGCCGTAGCGCAAATCCCCACAAATTTCTCCCCATTCACATTTTTCTCTCCTCCGTTTTTTTCCATGCCCCTCCCCCCTCCTGGTGCTAAGTGTGAGTATACAGTACACTACACACTGGCAGTTAGGATGAGATTCTTCAAATCACTCGCATAGTTCTGGTCCCCAGCACTGTTGAAAGCAGCCATTTGGATATTGCACGCTGCTTCAGTATTAAAGGCACACTGCAGATTATGGTAGCCCCCAAGATTCAGTCTTCGTAGGTCTGCCCTGTAGTTTTCTTGTGTTTTTGAGAGACAGCACAGTATGTTTAATTTCATACAATGTATTACAATGCATTGTACCTGTTTTGATAGGATTGTGTGCATTTTGTTGTTTTCTTTGAGGTATATACTGTATATACATGTATATAAATATATATTTTTTTTTTTTCATATTGCCATATATTGTGTATATTTCTTCTATTATTGTATTGGAGTAGATAGTATAAAAAAAATGATGCTATTTGGTTGTTTTGCCACAAATGCTTTTGATATTCTCACACACTTTTTTTTTGTAATCACAGCAAAGGAGCTTCATTACAAAGTTACCCTAAAATGAATGTTCAGTTCTTCCTCTTTTTAACCCCACATTTGCCAGTTCTGTGACAAAACCTGTGCATAAAGAAAAGAAAATTGCTGTCCCAGTATTTTATGTTCCTTGGATGATTTTTTTTTTCTGTTCTTCTATTTTTTTTTTAAAAATTGATGAGGGAGAAATAAAGGTACTAGAGAACAACAAAATTGACTTCCTTTGATATTGAATGAATGGATAATGACTCTACTTAATGAAATCAGTTGAAAGCTGATCAAAGACAGGGTATGTTAAATGCTCAATTCTAGCAGGTACAATGTACAATGTACAATGTATGAAGCCGGTGAGCTTCTGGTACTAAACATTGTATATAAATTGGGGGGGGGGGGATATTGTCTTAAAAGAATTGCTGCAATTTTGTCTCCTGAACTTGTCGTTTCAGTCAGGATCTTCTACTGAATACATGTATTTTGTTTCTGATGTATTCTGCACAGCATTATGAAGTGACAAAGATTTTGCTTTCCTTAGTCCAACGTACTCATATCTTTGTCTGAAAAAAAAAAGAAAGAAGAAGTACCGGTACTGAATGATATTCTTTTGTCGTGATATTTTATTTGAAAAGAATGTGTGTGCATGCCAGACTCTGAATTAGTCACTTACAGTCTTAATTGATCATCATTATTGTGTGTGTGTGTGTGTGTGTGTGTGTGTGAAGTCTTTGCGTGCAACGTGGTATTTGGTGATTTTCCATGGCGTGAATAACTGTTGTGAGAAGTATTGCCATTTAATTCTTATCAAATTCTCACAAGTGATATTGAGGCAGTGATAAAATCATTTTTAGAGATGAGGAACGTAGATAAGCGTGGAATAGTCAATGATATTTTCCACAGTGAAATAAGCTGTGAGATATACATGTAGTTGGAGTGCAGATTTCTCATCAAGAACATGATTTCTTGCGTCTGACAAATGTCCAAGCGATGCAGCTCAATATTTTGAAGTGGACATCTTCACCTTTGCTGGCAACAGCCTTCTGACACTTCACATTGTTTCCATGGTGAGTCCCCATCGGCGAGCTGTTGGTCATCCCCGCATCGAGCGCCATGTCAGCTGCTATCCCCTCATGTCAACGTCATGTTGTTAAAGAATCGGCCGGTCACTAACCAGCTCACTAGTGACTCCCTGGGGCCAGTGCTCTCAGCTTTATGATTTATTCCGCAATTGCCACATTGCTGTCCATGAAAGCGTTATAAAAGCACTCGTTTACAAACTCCATCCTGTTGTACATCTGTGAAGCCGCTGCAGATGGTGTTTAATAGGTGCCGGCATTTCAGTACCCCTCTAAATGTCAGTGCTAGCCGAACTCGCCACTTGTTCGCCAAATGAGAAATCAAATCATCCATAAAGTGGCCGGTCATTCACTTCTCTGAAGCTGTCATAAGTGTAATAATTTCACAGCAGGGTGCTACAATTTGCTTGCCCAGGGGGCAACTAAAACTCACTGTTTGGGCGAGTACAAGTGAAAAAGGAATCACAGTTACTTCTCTCTGTTAAATATTGCTTTTTAAAACCCTTGAACAAATGCCCATTCAAACAAATGGGAGAAATGCAATGTTTGGAGGTGTCTCGTAAATGGCTAATTTGGGTATGAAAGTAGTTACAATGCTTAACTCATCCAGCACCATCACATAACAATTCTGTCTGCCTTTGATGCTCACACAAGTTACGCTAGATAATTTCAATAAAAAGATGCACCCTAGTGTGAAATGCTTAGTTATCAATTAATCAGGAATTCCATCTTTTTTTACTATCCCTCTTTGCTGTATAGTGAGTTGGTACTCCAAGGCAGTGCCCTGGATATAGGGAAATCCTGGACATTTTAGTGTAACAAATTTTTTGCACTCTGCCAGTTAAGAAGAGTTTCGTGTGTTTATAATTCCGCCGAATCGAGACATTAAGTACTGGAACATGTGGCAGGCAAAAATATTTGCATCCTTTTATTTTCGCACTGGTTTCTGGGTGCGCGAAATGCGCAAATATTTCAACATCACAAATATTTCCGCTTTCACAGTATTGCAATCTCACCTGCAATGAGGTACCACTTTCAACGAGGTGAATTTGATAGCCCTGATTTTCCATTACTATAATTGGCTGGTCCTTTTTTTAGTATCTTTCCAACAAGGTACTAGTTTTGTATAACGAGGTTGAATCAGTGGTGCCAGTGACCTCTTAACAAGGTGTCCCTGCATTGAGAATGTGCAGTGAATAATACAAAGGTGCCAATTCGCCCTCAGTCTACAGGAGGCTTATGTGGAATCTTTCTCAATATCTCTTCACCTGTCCGCACTACACGATATGAACGAAATTGAAAAGAGTGCTGTAGTTATATCTCTGTCGATGACAATTGAGTGATTTTGAGAAACATGGTGACATCAAATTTGTGTCAGGTGTGAATTTGAGGCTGGTGAAGCATCGTGTACTCGATGCCATGAAAGATGGAGATGATCCTACTGATGTGGGATTCTGCTCTTTCTTTCCTCCCCATCCCCCCATTCTACCTTTTCCCTTTTCTCCCATCCATCAATCAATCATATTTTACCACTTGCGCAAAGTCATGTGACGGAACATCACATCACTACCACCGGTGGCGCTGGCTGCTTGACAGGCAGACATCTGTAGACACTTGCATAAAATGTACGCACACTCATACACACGGACAGACACAAAATGCATTCAAGACACTTTACACACACACGTACACAGAAGCACTCAGATACATTTACCAGAAGGCCCACATACATTTTCATATGCACAAACGCACACACACACACACACACTCAAACACACACGTAACACAGACCCACAGACAAACAAGCTCGCAAACATCGCGATGCACCGTGCACCACCGTATGTATGGCAGCGTACTGGTGGCACGCGAGCGGTTATAACACCGCACCAAGATTGCGGCGCATAATCTCGGGACAGCTTGGAAGCCAGACCCATGCTGCAGAGCAAGCCATCCATACTCCGCTGCCCTGCTCTCGAGGGTGCATTGATATCGACTGTGCATATTTTTTTCTTTTCCGTCTCTCCTTCTCTCTCTTTTCTCTCTGCGATATCTGTGCAAGCTGGATTTTCCAGTGCAGTGTGTGTACACTCCCGCACTCCTGGCTGATGTTAAATGCGGAGGAGCTTCGCCGGGCTCAGTTTAATTCAAGATTGGCAGGGATGCGGGCGGGGATGACAAGAGGAGTAGGGTGTCATGGAGACGAGAGACCAGGGGGAAAGGCAGAAGATGGAGATGAGATGGAGAGAGAAAAAGAGAGATAGAGCGAAATGAGGTAGATATAGAAAGATATATAGACAGAAAGAGTAGAGGGGAGGCCGAGAGGAAAATAAGGTGTAAAGATTGATTAGATAGAGAGACTGATCCGAAATTGAGAGATAGAGAGATAGATGGATTGATAGAGAGAGGGAGAGAAGTAGAGAGATAGTCTAGATAGATAGATAGGGAGATAGATAGATAGGAAGATAGTGAGAGATAGATAGATATAGAGATAGAGATAGATAGATGTAGAGATAGATAGATGTAGAGATAGATAGATGTAGAGATAGAGATAGATGTAGAGATAGAGATAGATACACTTGTAGATAGATAGGGAGATAGAGATAGAGAAATAGGGAAATACTAATAGATGGAAGAGATAGATTAATAGATAGAGAGGGATAGAGTGGATAGGGAGAGATATGGCAATAGGTATACAGTGTACAGTACATGTAGAAAGAGAGGAGATATAAAAAGGCAGAAAGAGAGAATTTAATTACAATTGTAGTAGGCTACTGTGTGGTATTTCTAAATCATTTCATTATCTGTCAGAAGTATAAATAGAATAGAACCAGAAAGAGTAAGAAATCTTCAACTCTCTTGAAAACTTGATTGAAGCAAAATATAACTGTTAGATGGAGATTAAATTCCATATCATAAATGTACCCCTCCCCCCCCCAAAAAAAAAAAAGAGATAGAGAAGCAGATGTTAGAGAGAAGGGTGAAATATGGAGAAAGGGAGAGGGAGAGATGGAGAGAGATGGAGAGAGATGGAGGAAGAGGGAGAAAGATAAGGGAGACGATAGATCGGCTTAAGAAAATGAAGGGATAATGGTGGATGGATATAACTTCAGTCAGTATTCATGCGGACGGTGGAAAGAATTACATGTAAAGAAATAAAGTTATGAGAGAGACACCATGGAGGTGGCTGCATTGCTCAGTCAAAGGTGAACGCAGTAGTTCGGTTTTCGATCCCCGAAGAGAGAAGTTAACGGAACATTTGGAAGATATGTTTGCGGTGTGCAGTAGAAGGAGATCCGGGAAAATGCAGGTTCATCGTAGACATGAAAGTAGACGGAAGGAAGGATGGATGGATGGATGGATGGATGGAGCGGGGAACCGGTAACGGACGGATACCAAAGTGAGAAAGATGGCCGGGAAAGAGTGGTGGAATTACGGAATGAGAAATGTAATTACCGTTGTACAGTACCTTGAGCGACGCTGACGTCAAAAAGTCTTATGCACAGATATCATTTCAAGGTGCTCTCAGTGTGCAAGAAGAGATTGAGCGAATGGAAAGAGATCATGAATATCGATAGTATGTATGTATTACCTACCTATCTATCTATCTATCTGTTTATCTGTCACAATATACGTATGACCTGTAAGCTATGTGCTCTACAAAATTGTAGTGTGTACAAAAGCTGTCCTCATGCATTAAAATACACACCATGTTATGACTACATGTATGTGTGTGACATATTGATTTCTTGGGAAGTGAAACTTACACATACAAATAAGATGCTAAAAAAACATCAACAAACAAAACAATTACTGTGGAGTGAGGATGGCATTACATGAATGCACAATGTGTGTACAATGTACCAAGAAACAAGATCAACTCTGGACAAGGTGAATTGAGCCCATAGACTATATGAATGTACATGTTTGTAATCAATGAATTTCATATATTTATTTATGTTTTATTTTGCATTTTTATGCACATTAACTGTGATGAACTAAATGTCAGGTGTGTCAAAATTATGAGTGACCTATCTCAAACCTTGTAGGAAAGATGAATCGCTAAACTGGAAGCCGGCTGTGATTGGAAGCAAACTTATTTCTAATGAGTGTGTATGTGTGTGTGTGTGTGTGTGTGTGTATGTGTATAAATGCACATTACTGAATAGGATTTATTATGCTTCTCTGTGATGTGAAGTGATGTGATGATATTAGTGTGCAATGTGTTACAGCAGCAAGACAAATGACACATTGTAGTAGAGCCAGAGGTTCAGACCTTGAGGATGAGGATGATACTGCCGTGGCAACAAAGATGAGGAGGGGAAGTCTCTTGGTAGTACTGGTAGCCAAATTCCTCCCAGATCCAAAAGAGGCATTTACCTCATGTGGCTTGACCTCGTACAATAAACTGTACACTGTCCAATCATGAATGATTCATGAATACTCGTGAATTATTCATGAGCTCTGGACAGATCTACATGTATTGTATCACGCTCTGTTTTCCCCCCACCCCTGACATCTGCATGTATTAAAACCCGTTGAGGATGAGTCCCAAGTACACTCAGGCAGGGGCCTATTGGAAATGCGTGTTGTAGCAAAATCAGTCTCTCCTCCATGGGTTAAAGGTTTCAGTGAGTGAGAAATTTTACACGTAGAGTTTGTGTGCTACCCTAATGTGTAACAGCGCTATTATTGAAGTGCATGCAGTGTACTGATCAAACAAAAATTCTAAGTGCAGAATGTCTCGACAGACTATGTCACTGTTCTAACCTTGAATCCTTACCGTTGCTCTGCTTTGTAAATACAAAAAACTGTTGACATAGTGAGATTGCTTGGCCCATTAATATGCACTTGTTATTTTACCAAGGTCATAAACAGTGGTATATAAAATTCTTTTTCTTCCTGTTTGTGTTCCGGAAATGTATGACCTTGTGATATCAGAAGATTTTTTTTTTTTTTTTTTTTTTTGTATGAACATGTGGTTGTTTATTAAAGGATCTGTCTGTTATCAAACATAATACATAGACAATTGAACTACTGTCATTAATTTCTTTGATGTGGGTTATTAGCTGCATTCACACAGGGCTGTGGGTTTTTGCACCGCAATTCAAAAATGAATTTTATTTGCAATCAATCAATCTTCTTGTGAGTATGATTCAGAATATCAACAATAAGTAACCATTTCTTCTGTCCAATCACTTTAAAACTTCATTGTTGATTAAAGTGTGAAAAAACCAGTATGCTTGGAATCGCTGTAGAAGAGATACTGAATTAAATTTGATGTACTTGTGTAGGTAGTAGAATGCATCCATTCCATAGGCATTCCATTGCAATACTGTTTTCATAGAGGGAGTTCAATTATGATTTTTCTCCACAATACGTATTATGATACAAAACTAAATAGGAAAATATGGCAGCTCTATTTGGAGCAACTCAAAAACCTGCAGGAAATAATTAACAGACTATGATACTGTAAAAGTTGAAATTTCCTTGATGATGAAATTTTCGTCCATTTCGCGCAACCAGAAACTAGCGTGAAAATAAAAGCACATCAATATTTTTGCTTGCCATACAGTATGTCCCAGTAATTGATGTCTCGAGTCCGCAGAATTAAAAACATGCAAAACTTTTACCCGGTTGAGCGCGAAAGATTACGTGAAAACATAATCCTTTTTAACTGTAGTCTGCCTCACTATGTTTTCTTTCTTTCTGTCTTTTTTTTTTTTTAAATTTGCTTTGACTTTATACAGTATTCTCCCTTTTGTAATTCGTGCTGGCAAATGTGTCGTGAGTGTATTTACCCCATTGTATACGTAATGACATGAGAAGCACCACTTGCCATTCATGCCCCTTTCGGTACTGTATGTATTTATTTGTACGCTGTGTCTGCATCATTGGCTCTCGCCACCGATCCGCTCTCTTCACGTACTACAATGTGGCTGAGTGACAGAGTGAGCCGAGTCTGGGGGGGGGGGGGGGGGGGAGAGGAAGAGGAAGCAGCATTGAATCATGTATTTTGCCCGAGCATTCCTACCTGTTGATGTCAAGAGGCTAACGAATGCTTCCTGCCCTTGCTTCAAGTGTACATCCGGTGTCACAGTGTATGATTGTCATTCCCAGATACACACACACCATACACACACACACACGCATATGCACGCACGCACACACGCATGTACAGTGTATGGGGCAATATACCGTATGGTGTATCACAACCCCCCATTCGGTGTCGCAGAAGTGTCGGACTGCAGTCAATATTCAAGGCCATGTCGCTCTCGGAAGTACCGCACAGCGGATGTGGCACCATGATACACATACTATGCATCCTCCTCTTCCATTGAGGACTGACATACAATTGTAATGTTGATAGTGCCCAGTGGGCACTGGGCATATAGTGTAAATATTGACTGATGGAGTGTGACAGTGGAACATATTGCACCATGTGAAATATAAAGATGATATTGCACAGTAATATTGTCATGTCTTCAAGAGCCATACAACAATCTTTCAATGTAAGTGTGTGTCTTCCTTCAAAAACAGAGAGGAGCTTGGTGCAGAGAAGAAGGAAATATTTGTGCCATAATGTATGAACAGACAACATTACACTCTCTATTAAAAATGTGCTGTATTTGATGGACATATAGAACCTTGTCTGCATATAAAGGCTTTTGGGATTTGCAATCACAGCCGTTTTGGTTTCACTACTGTATACGTGTGGGCGTACCATAATGGCAATGTCGTGACTAAATCATTCTTTCTGCCCTTTCTCCAAGGTACCCTGGTGTTCTGATAGAGAAAGTGCAAAGCTAGACAACAGTCCATGTGTCTTTGAATGTGAAAATCCTCCTTAGCAGCCAAAATGACAGATATTGAGATCTAGATACAGCGTAGATAGTGCACTTTGGCAATAGGAAAGAAGAAAAGATGCCTGCTATCATATTCGTAGTCAGTTCAGAAAGCATAATTTCAGAATGTGTGTTAAAACTTAGAAGGGTTTTCATGAGCGCCCTCTTTTGACAAAGTGCATATTTTTTTTTGTTGTGTGTATCTAATATGTGATTACCCCCCCCCCCCCCCACGAAGGAAAAAAAAAATCTGTCAACCAAGATATTTGATTGTCTGTTGCACAGTGAGTTTAGACAGGTGTACAATATCAAAGCATACTTTGTATCACCAATCTTTGTACAATGTACAATGTAGATATATGTGGTGGCGCTATTTTAGCAGAATTTTCTGGACTTTGTTCTCTCATTTTTCTCCTGCTGCTTTTCTTTGACATAAACCTCATTTTTTTTAAAGATGATTTTTTTTTTCTCTATGTTTACTGTGAATACTGTGACAATGCTGAGTAACTTGGCATACAAATATTACCAGAACAAATGGGCAGTTAAAACTTGGTACTCTTCGGTTATTTATCTATGATATGCATTTATTTATTTATTTATTTTTTTTCTGGTGACAATTACAATTAAATGATGTCTGTGAAAATGAACATAATCCGATCTTTGCACGTAAAGCTGACAGCCACTGTAATTCTAATAAAGCTGACACCTTTGCATTAATGTAAAACTGAACCAGTTGAAGTATACTCATTTACAATGTGAAAATACACTCTCATACTCATTTATCATCTCTACACTTGACACCCACTCTTTTAGGTGTAATGAAACACCCACTCTGTAAACCTAGAAGTCCCTGTGTGCTATTTCACTCAATATTCCATTTTCTTTGAAATATCATGAAAAAAGATGAAGCTAATTTGCATAGGGAGAGATATGATTTCAACGATTTTTATTTATGATGACTTTTACATCTGTAATTGTCTCAATTCCCCCCCCCATACTTCCCACCAGTCAGATAGTTGAAAATGATATTTCTCTCGTCTGTTAATTTTTCTTGACTCTATGGTAGCAAAATCTGTTTGCTGCTAGGATAAGAGAATTTGCTGCAAGGCTTCTTTCTCTTTTCCCTCAGAGGAATGGCTTTTTTAAGTTACAATGAACTGACTTCTTAATGTTTACATACTTTAGAAAAGACTTCTGATGGTATTCATCATATACTGTATAGGCCGAATATGTCACAAGGTTTTTATTTTCGCGAATTTCGCTAGTCAGGTGCTATTCACGAAATAATAGACATGCGAAAATATTGACTCTGATCCCGATGTGGATGTGACGTACACGTGTACATTTCTCCGTTCAGTACAAAACTCCAGGATCGCGAATTTAACCATTCGCGAAATCGCTGGGAATTCCTGATTTGCAAAAATTTAGACTCATGAAATATATGGCGTATACAGTAATTGACACCACAAGAATGTTTGACAATGTGTTATAATCTCTCTGTGTTTGTGTTTGTGTTTGTGTTTGTGTATCTGTGCAGATGACACCATGATGCTGGACGGCCATTTTCCTGTCTGATGCAGGCAGCGGGAAGCCTGTTGCCCCTCTCCCCGCCCCTTCACCGCCCACCGACACCAAACACCAAGTACCGTACACCGAACACCACACGACGACACCGGACACGCCCCCCTACAATGCCTTGCCTGGGGAGCATGGCAGAGACGAGGAAAAGACTCGCAAAGGTATACACCTTTACACCTTTCATACACCGTTTACACCTTGTGTCCGTGTGAGAGAGAAGTTTTGAAGTTTAAAGAGGGATGTGCTCTTTTATGCAAGGGACTGTGGACAGTATGTTAAAGTGCTATGGGATTTTCTGTGCCAATCAGTACTCAAAGCACACCATTGATTTTGACCAAAGTGAACCAAGTTAAACATTGTGTTGAACATTCTCTATGTGGCTCAGCTGAGCTATTGAGCCTTGATACCTAGCTTCCTTCCACAGGAAGCTTGACCATGGTTGACCATTCCAAAAAGTTGTCACTTTTTTTTTAGATGTCCAACTCTTTGTGTTTTTCATGGTTGTGTTTGCTGCAAGACGGATGTCTACGCTGTGTTATCAAATGTATGTTCGTGTGTATACAGTGTGTGTTTCTTTGTTTTGTGAAGGTTAAAGGCATAATTTACCATTTGCAGATGAAAGCATTAGTGCTTTAAGATAGTTCTAAAATGTGAGTTAGGGATAGAAACAACCACTGTCGAAATTTGAATCCGTATGAATCGATGTTAAGTGTTGTTAAATACACAAAATGTGAACAATAGTTATAATAAAAATGTTTCCAGACTAAACCGTATACAGTTACGGTTTATTGAGAAAAACCCTGATATCTCCTTATATTTTAGGTTTTATTGCAAATATTTCATATGGTAGGATGTTTTATGATACAACAGACCTACACATATGCATCAAATGTGATATCCTGAACATTTTTGAAATCACTGCTCCCAAAGGTAAACTGGACCTTTAACAACAGACCTACACATATGGGGGGGGGGGGGGGTCATGACTTGTGTGAATAGTGAATGTCCATGATGGGGTCTTTTTTGTTTATTTATTTGTTTGTTTGGTTGGTTGATTGATTTTGTTGTTGTTGTGGGAGGGTCAGCTTTTTGCTGATATCTTCTCAGCCTGTTTTTTTAGGACTTTACTAGCATTTTATGTTTGTCATAGTGGAATGAAAATTTTCTGTAGATTCGATGTGTGTTTGAACCTAGAAAGGAATAAAACCCATCTTCACAGTTAAAAAAACAAAAAACAAAACAAAACAAAACCTATCTCTTCTTTGTTTCAGAAGTATGTGATCCCCACTATAGCTTGCTAATACTCTCTTGTTCTGTAGTAAAATATTTTGTTAACATTTTTTTAAAGAGTAAAGATCTCATTTTAAAATGAATCCATTTTTTTAATCAGATACAAAAATGGTACCGTCTCTTCATGTCCTGTGCCAAAGAAGCACTAAATACTAGAGTTCAGTTGTGTTTATGACAGACCGTGTTTATGATAGGCCGCGTTCATGCGGATTTTGTAGCCAGAATCACAAACATGAATCATGATTCAAAACGGCGTTTCAAATCACGGTCTCAGCGGAAGAGCGTTCATGCGGGCTTTCGCAACGCTGATTCTGGCTCTGCTCATCCTTTGCCATTGCGCAGCGCACTGCGCAGTTTGACCATGTCTCTGCAACTCGAGCCAGTAGACCTCCTTATGCCAACTGATCAGTCAGTTTATTATAGGCCTTTACGTTTTTATTTCGGTGAATTCTTTCTAATAAGCTGTGGCATTCAGGCTCTGCCCACAGATCGAGGAATAATCTTAATCCTTCCTCTCTCCAATTGTTTTCCCTTGGTAGACACAGCGCTGCAGCCATTACTATTATCAACTCAATCGTAGAGAGTAATTACATGTATTATTATATTAAACAGCTAGATACTATAGAATCGGTGTATGGCGTTGATGTAAACAAACAAGTGCAAGTATGGTACCGAAACACACGATTCATAAGACGTACCTGTACACAAGCACGCGAACAGAACAAGAAGCTGTGGGATACCCCATGAGACACGCATGCGCACAGCGCACAATGATGTCATAGAATCATGATTGAAATCACGGTTGTGTTCATGCGGTTTCTGCGATCGTGATTTTGGCAGAATCATGATTCAAAACGCCCTTTTTTCCGCGTTTCAGATCGGCGTTTTGAAACGCGTTTAAATGGAAAAATCGCATGAACGCAACGCAACTAAACACGTTTAGCGACTAAACGTGTTTAGAAATGCAATTCTAGTTTCGCATGAACGCAGCCATAGACACATGGCATGATTGCCACAAGAAATACTACTATCTGTAATGATACAGAGTGGGCCCAACTATGACTCGTGCTATGTCTGTGTGGACTTTCTGCATCTTCTATTTATTTTTTTCCCCCCTTCAATCTTTTGGTTTCTTCGCCCCTGCACACTGTGCCCTGTGGAGACTTTGGACCAGGAGAATATTCGCTCATATTTCCGGTTTGTTTATTTACCGTTTGTTTGGATTTCAATTCCTGATAATCATTCCGAGGGTGCGGCGTCACCAAAGGCAATGTTGATGGTCCAATGTACTGTTTGCTTTCGCAATGCTCATCCTCAGGTCATCAGAAATGTTCTGGAAGAACAAACTAAACCAAACTATAATGCAGATAGAATTTGATGCTTGTGTTAATATCAAAGCTCTTTCTTTGGTTGAATGTGGTGTTACTATGTTTTGATATGGGTTGGAGGTGTAGCAATATCAGACAGTACACTTCAGCGTCTTTTGCACTGGCAGTAGTGCATACCTAATTGATGAATATTTTGTCAGTTCTTCCAATTTATGTCTTGCAGTGTGAGTTCAACATTCAATGTAGTCCTCCCATACTCTCCTCTTCATTTTTCGAGAGTGAATGTGAAAAACGGTGAGCAAAAAGGAAGTCACATTGCAAGGTACATTCACACAGAATCCTTGAAATGTAGCCAGGCCTGAAAGCATGGAAACACCGAACCATTTGATTAATGGAAATTATTTCCGCTGTCAAATCAGAGAATGCAGAGCAGGCAAATAGGACTTTGCTGTGACTGGTCAGTCACCGCGACTCATGTGAACGTCCTCTACCAAGACCAAGAAATGGCTTGCAGTGTCACTATTGTAAGGCGACTCCTGGACAGTGTCCGAGATGTTTCAAAACAAGGTGACAACTTCATAATTTGTCTCTAGTATGTCACCACTGAGTGTCTGCAAGGTCGCAGAGAAGTCTCCAAGATGCTACTGACACAATTAGTTTCCGCAACGTGCAAGCAAGTAAGGAAGACGCTGAGGAGACGTCGCTGAGACGTCGCTGAGACCAGTTGAAGACTGGAAAAAAATCTCCCCCAAAATTGAACATATTTGATTCTCTTGCGATTCCCCAGAGATGGGCTAGTCTACAGCCAGACCTGAGTCATCACCAGGTTGTCACGGAGTCTCCAAGCCAAAGAGATACCCTTGTCAGTCAAAGAAACTGCCTTGTTGATTATCTTGTACTATTTTGACATGGCAGAAATTCTCAGAATTCTTCACCACTGGGGCACCACCTGTCTCCAAGCTTCAGAAATATGCGGTGCAATGCAGTACACCGTCAAAGGCACTGGGTGGTACAAATCAATTAGCTGTCTGGCCAGAGTCCGTCAAACCCAGTGTCTGATGGCAGCATGCCTTGTCCCGTTTTGCCGAATATTTATATCATAACCTACTGTATATTTGCCGGATATTTCGCAAGGTTTCTATTTTCGCGAATTTTGCGAGTCAGCTGCTATTCGCAAAATTAAAGACATGAGAAAATATTGACTCTAATGCTGAAATGAATGTGATGTACTGGTATAACATTTCTCTGTTCAGTACAGGACTCCATGATCGCGAATTTAACCACTCGCGAAATTGTCGGAAAGTGCCGATTTGCGAAAATTTAGACTCGCGAAATATATGGCGTGTACAGTATATCTTGCGCAATCCTTCCCCCCGTATTGTGGATTTTATACAAAATATTCTTGCAGTATTAATCAGGGTCCCAAGTTGTGTTTAAATGGTGTTTGGACACCACGCAGTAGTCCTGCATAGATTGCTTGAAACTTGGTTGTTCCTTCGTTGATCAGTTTTCAAACCAATGATTGATGGTAAAGCCTGAAGAGGAGTCGTCAAGAAAGAGTTATAGTACCAGAATTGTAGCTCTCTAATCACGACCTTGATGATTTTGATGACAGAAGTAAGTGGTGCTAATGAAGCCCATCTAGCCTGACCTTTTCTCTGTTGGCACCAATGAGACTACAAGTTTCTGTTGAAGAATTTAAATGTTTTATTGTCTTTTGCATTGACTTTGATTCGAAGTGGTGTCGCCTTCAATATGAATAACATACAAGACACAAATTCATTTTTCTGAAAATAAACATGATTGGATGATTAGAAGATTCTCTACTAAAAGTGCTCCTACCCACAGTATCACCAGAATAGCCCAGACAGTTTTTCTTTGCAAAGACTGGTTTATATGTTGGCAATCTACAATTGCAGCTTATATACAATGTACAAGTACCTTGATCAGTACCACTATAGGGGCGTCTGTTTGATCAACTACTTGTGATTCTGTTTCCTGGAAACTTGGACTTGAGCCTGGAAACTTGGACTTGAGCCTGTCAAAAGGGCAATGGACTCTTATCGCACAATCTCTATTTGTCTCCCCATTTGCAGGTTCAGTGAAAGTAATGATAGAAATGAAGAAGAATTTGTATGTATTCTACGTGCATATTTAATGCAAGGGAAATTTGGCATAGCTTCAACAAGTTTTCAAAACTTGATTTTCAAAGCATGTACATGCTCTATATGCTCAGTGACTGACAATTTATGCCGCTGCTACAGGCCTATACTCACTTCCACTTGTTTAACTTTGGATAGGTCTGCTAAACCCTCTACCAAGAAAAGCGGTTGGGGTGGGGGGGGGGGGGGGTTAAAATTGACCTTGCTTGACCTTTGCTAGAATCTTTACTGAGTTAAACCAAATGTGCACCGCACTGTATGACACTAATGACTATGTATACAATTATATTTTAAAGAATACTGATAGGCCTACATTCACTATGATCATGATGGTAATCTTGATATAAAGAATTTGACTTGAGTTGAATTGAAAGGCTGTGTAAATTATAATTTTGTCTTTTGTATGAGCTGACATGTATTAAAGTTTTTAGGTAATTGTACATGTAGTATCAAGTGGATTGGAGTGAATACACAGAGTGTTGTAGAATAAGAAGTGGTTGCTTTTTAACTGGACAAGTGCCAAGGGTTTTTATTTCCCTGACATTGGAGTTTGAAAGCTCCAGATAAGGAGGGTAGACTGAATGAACTTTCATAGGTCATGCACTTAGAACTGCCATTGAACACTCACTGTGTCCAGTGTACATTTCATTTGGCAATGTCACATTTTCCACATATCTCATGGCATGTTAATTGCATACACTCTCCCCTCCCCCTTTCACACTCATTTTTATGGTAGGAGTTATACATTCCTACATTCCTCAACTTTTGTGTGATTGTGTACTATGCTTCCTTTTTGACATCTTGTGTGTATGGAAAGGAATGTCTTCTTTATGGCTAGTTCAGAGTTAAGGACATGATACCAGAATGGAGAACAAAATCTCCCCAAAGCAAGAAGGAGTTATAGAGAAACTGGGGGAGGGTGGAGAGGGAGGTAAGCAAATTCCTTATTGATGTGAAATGGGGGGGGGGGGGGGGGGGGAGGGGCTGGGTTATGGTTTGGGAGAAGCATTGAAGGTGCACCTGATCATTTGGCAACTTCTGTTAAAAAAACCAGAACCATTCATGGCATGAAACTTGTCTCGATTTGAGGTACATCTGTAGCAAAGGATGCGTTGTGCAGACAAGAACTTTGGCATGCGTGACATTACTTTTATTCTAAGTCTTGGTTCACAAAATGTGTGAAAGTTTTCAAATGCAAAAGTTTCTGGTTTTAACAGTATACCAACTGTTAAAAGAGAGTCTAGGTCATACTAAAAGGACAAAAGGAAGAATATTGAAAGGGGGGGGGGAGGAGGTGGAGGAGGAGGAGGAGGAGGAGGAGGAGGAGGAGAAAGAGGAGGTAGAACGAAGATGTTTCTTTTATCCCCCTTCCCCCATTCCCTTCTTCATACACACACACACACACACACACACACACACACACACAAACACACACACACACACCCATTCACCCTACCCACAGCCTCAAGGTTTTGTGTAGTTGACCTTATCTGACCTGGGGAGTACAAGAAGGTAAATACCACTTCTTGGCTGGAAGAGCCCCGGAATTTCACCTTTTCAGAGAAAGGGGGGTAACAGTGCACCCCTGGTATTGAAACTGGGTTGTAGGGATCCAGTGGCATACATAGCACAATATAATACGTGTATCTTGGTGGTTTTCCACTTGTTGCTGGTATGGAGATAGGGTCTCCTAGATAGGGAAGAGGGTTGGCTAGGGGTAAAGGCCCTACAATTAGAGCAATGTGGTCTACTTTCTGCCCCATTATCTGAAGAATGTGCTGCAAGTGACACATAGTTTTAAAGGGATGATCTAGTACTGGTTGAGGTGAGGATTCGGCTTTTAACTTTTTGCGAGATACTTTAGAAACCACCTTGAATATGTGATTTTAAAGAGTGGACAATGCTATTTAGAGAAATTATATTCAAAGTTTGTTTGATGAAAATTGGTTTTGAAACAGCGTAGATATAAAAAAACAAAATAAAACCAAGGGATCCTCATAAAAGCTGGGTCCCACCTTTTATTAGGATTGCTGTGTATTGAATATCTCAGCCATTTTAAAACCATTAAAAAAAATCAAATAAGCTTCTGATTCCTCTTAGAATTATACGCTCTTTCATATTTCGTGAGAGGCTTCTTATTATCTTCGAAACCTGAAGCCCCACCTCAACCAAAACTGTATCATCCCTTTAAAAATAAGGTTGCTTTAATTTTAGATACAAATACATGTAGATTGTAGTAGTTTAGGGCTGGACAGTTTTTTTTTTCTTTTGATTTTGATGGTCCTTCATTATTATTATTATTTTTTTTGGGGGGGGAGGGGATGGGGATGGGTGGTATGCATTTTTCCATTTTGAAAATGCATCAGTGAGAATCTTTTGAAATTGCCTATTCAGTGCCAAGGGTATAAATTTTTCAATGATCTTGGAGTATAGAGTAGGTGTCCTGATTTTTCTTTTCCTATGATTATACTTTGCAATGTTTTTGAGTCCCAGTGTGTCATCTTCTACAACATGAGTCAGCACACAATGCCTAGCATTGTATTTCCAGCAATTACACACAACAGCTTCTATATTCATTGAAAACATGTGACAGTTGTTGTTACTTTAATAGATAATTTATTGTGTAGGGTTCCTATGCCATATAATCTAACGAGTCATTTTTTTTTTTTTTTTGAATCGGGACTTCACAACAAATTCGCAAGTGATTGAATTTGTGATTGCAGTATACAGTACTGAACGGAGAATTGTACGTGTTCACGTCACATTAATGTTTCGATCAGAGTTCATATTTCCGCGTGTTTTCAAATTTGCGAAATTAACAAAAATAAAAAACATTGCCTGATATTGGGCATATAGCGCTTACAGTATTGTGCACTGTGTTTGTGAGATCCCAAAATCTTACTGAAGGCTATGCAAGATATACTAGTACTTATGGTCAACTTAAGAATTGAAGGGCAAGACCAAAAATTTCCTACACTGTATGTACAGTATAGCTGCAGTTTTAATAGGTTTGCAGAAGTTGTAGGATTATCTGCGTGGGTTTGCCAAAATGCTGACCAGTTTTGGTGCATGTTTTTTGTACAAGTGTATATCTCTGTATAAATTCCATGTCTTATTCATAAATCATGAATTTCAAGGAAAACGTTGCTTATTTTTGGAGGCCGCTTCGCAAACCGCTGTCATGGCCGCAGGCCACGCGGACATTATGCATGTTTGCGAAGTAATACATTGCGTGATGGTGATGTGGGAGTGCGAATGATCACTGCTAACGTCCTTATAAAGAGTCTCCCATTTGAAACAGCATTCATCTTCAGTTCGCTAACATTCCTCCACAAACATCAGGTGCATATCAGAGCCATTTCTCCTTAAAATAAAGGAGGCAGGATTTTTATTTTTCATTATTATTATTGTTATTATTTTTTTTTCCAGTTTATGGGTATTGGGGGATGAGGTAGGGTACGGGCTCTGTTCGATGAAAAATAAGCTTTTATTTGTCTCCGGAGAACGGCAGTGGGGGAGTCCGGTTCCCGAGAGTGTGAAACGCCATTTGCAATTTTGAATATTCATGAGGCTATGTGATACCTCCTGCGCTACCTTCCCATGCCCCTCTTAGCGACGAGTCAACAACCGAATGGATAGCGGAGACAGTGGGCAGGAGGTGGCTTGGGGGATGCTGGATATGTCTAGAATTTTGTTTTCCAGCTCGGAATTTCCTTGTGCGTGTGAGTGTTTGGGCAGTTTTAGCTGTTCATTTTATTGGGGGGGGGGGGGGAGGGAGGAGGAGGTGGATAGGAATAGGGTAGGGTGGGGAAGGGGGGAGATGGAAGAGGTAGAGGTATAATGGGCGGGTGTGGTTGGATGGGGAGGGGGCATGGTTGGTTCTGCTTTCATGTCGTGATTGAAGATGGGCTTAACCCTAATAAATAAATATGGAACAAGGAGAATGACTGGTAGTGAGCAACTTGAGTTGCAGTGATTGCCACTTTAATGATGATGCAGATGTCAATGATGAAGATGAAGACATCGTGATGGTGGTGATATATGTGAAAGTGATGGTGATGCGGATGGTGGTGGTGTTGGTGGTGGTGATGATGAATGCGTTAAATAATCATTGCTATAAACTGCGATGACAGCAGGTATCTTGGCCCTGTATGGGAAGCGAAGATGATCAAATGATGGTGATACAGGTGGGATACAAACTAGGGGTTACATGGAGATTGGATGTTGATGATGAAGGAATTTCATGTTGATGATTTACAGGTGATGAGGGATTTGGTAATTGCTTTATAAATCTATAATCAGTATAAGAATAAAGAGTTTGATTAGATTCATGATGGTCGTTGCCATGGTGATACCAAGGGATGACAGTTTGTGAAGATGCCTGAGAAATTAAGAGATGGAGAAAATGAAATAAATTATTAGAAACACTGAGCAGGTTTATGTATAAAAATGGAGTGCAACCATCCAACATAAGTGGGGAGAGGGGATACCTGATAGTCCAGTGAGCGAAGGAGGGAAAGACAAGTAGGAGGAGAGGACAAGAAAGAGAATTGGAGGAGGGAGTGGAAGGATGACAAGATGGATAGAGTGAAGGGCCAGTGAAGATTGAGAAGAGATGGGGAAAGGAATATGGATGAAAAAGAGATGAGAGAAGAAGAGAGTAAGGAAGTGCAGAAAAAGAAAAGATTAAGAGATGGAAAAAGATGGGGGAAGATATATATGGACAGAGAAAGGAAGAGATCGAGAGAGAGAGAGATGGGGTGATGGGGAGAGGGGGGATGGGGATTGGAGGGTGAAGAGAATGAAATCGGGGTAGAGATGGGGTATGATTTGTGCCAGTAGGAGGAGGAGGAGAGGGTGAGTGCGTGTCCCCTGCAAGTCGGGCACAGGCTCTTCTACCTCCCTCCCTAGTCATCCTTGGTCCGTAGGGCATGCAGGAAGGAGAGTGGAGATGAGGGAGCATTTGCGGAGGTTGGGAATTAGCATTTTTCTTTTCTATTTTTCATTTCTAGTCCCTTTTCTTTCTTTTTTTTCCCTCTCTCTTCCCTCTACAGCTCACCTCACAAAGGATCCCTGGATTTTTGTTTTTCTCCTCCAAGCTAAGAATTTCTGAGTGGTAGCATGGAATTCTGTCTCCCAAGGAGAGGGACTGAGTGAAGTGAGGAGAAAAGAAACAACGCAAAAACAGCGAAAAAAAGCCCCCCCCCCAAAAAAAAAAAAAAGAAAAAGAAAAAAGAAAAAAAATTGTATTACGTCTTTGTGTGCAGAGATGTGTGGATAAACGGAGCTGGGGACGAGATGTGTGTCCCTAGAGCTTGTTTCAGATTGTCCGAAGGATTAGTTTGTTAATGTGTGCGGGGAAACATGCTTCATTAACTAATCGAGTAATTCTTATAAGTAAAGCAAGCAAACTTGAATCCTGTGTGTTAATGGCGATAGTCCTCAAGTCCCGCTAGACCTTTCACGGTGTTAAGGTGTTCCCATCCAATCAAGGGTTCCTTGTCTCTGTGAGTGTGCATGGGGGCAACATGAATGCTTTGACCATTACAACTTGATTTAGACTGAGCTATTTTATCATTATCCCTATTACTTCTGCTATTGTGTGTGCATGTACCAAAATTCTTTTACATTCTTTTTATTTTTTTTTAATATTAAGCATATCGAAAGGATTGCTTGGCAAGACATGGGTGTTTGCAAAGTAGTAACATCGCTGTTGTGTCTAATGCCGTTCAGAGTCATGTGGTCAGCATGAACACTCAGTAACCTCTTGGCCTGTTTAGGAACCTGTTTCGACAGTGCCATTACAAACAGATTTTGTTGTAAGTCTGAAACCTCTCCCACACAAATGTGGGCGCTGGGAGCTAGGTGTGAATGCTGTATAAGATGAAGGTTGGGTTTGATGTTGATTTAGATTAAGGCCATGTAGTGTCTTCTGGTGTGGACAATAGCTTAAATGTCACGCTTTGTACTGCATTTGTGTGGGCGAGTGTTTGTCTTAGCCAGTGTTCCTTGATTTCCTTACCTTTTCTCTTTTTTTTTCCCCCTAGACACAATGATGAGATAAGAATGGGACTCTTATCAGTGTCATGTATGATGGCTGAAGCAAGATATTGTATGATCCCTTGGGCAGATTTCATGAAGTATAACCTTTGAAGTGTTGGCATATCATCTGAAATTGTCATTAGTCTTATATTGATATCAAAGTCAAATAAAGAATCAAGTGTTATATGCTGCCTTAATCCTCAATATTTTCCCCCCTCTGTTTTGTCCTTCTTTCACTCCTCGCCTATGGAACTCCCTCCCATCTTTTCTCCATGAAATTGACAAACTGGATCACTTCAAAGCCTCACTCAAGACACACATTTTTTCAGCGGGCATTCAATTGCTAACTCTCTTGGAGGAGTCTGCGCATTTGAATGTTTCTATAACAGATATACGGCACTATACAAATCATAAATGTTGTCGATCATCATCATCGTCATCATTGTCATCATCTAATAATCAATGTCATACATCATTTATTAAGACAAATTTTGAAGAATGAGTTTGAATGGATTTGATATTCATGAGAGAAAGATAGATTGTATCAACCAGAAATTTGTGTGTGCATGAAACGTATGGTCGATTTTGCACTGAGGCAAGACTAGCAAGAGTAAAACTAAAATACATGTGAAAGTGTTTTTCTGAACAATGCATTGTATGTGAGTGGCGATTCACGAAAGTTTCATGCCATGAAAGAGGCCATTGGCTCCAACTTGAGAAAGTTTCATGCTGCAAATGTTTCTGGTTATACAGTTTACCTCATTGTATTTAGCCTCAGCTGGATGGGATGCTGCCCTCTTTGTCAGAAGTTGTACATTCTTCACCCTCTCAAAATGTGTGGAATCCCCAGGATACATGTATTTGTGAAGAGCAAGACTCAGTGCATCGCCATATCATGACACAAATGTTTCTAGCCAGTCTGGAGCATTTGAATAAAGTGAAAACATACAGTGGATTTCTGCATTTTATAGGCTTACATCAAGAAAATGCTGAAAGTTTCATGAGTACAAAGGTAGGATAGAACTGATTGCAGTTTATTGGTCACTGTACATCTGTCATCACAGGATATCACAATAGAGATTAGGAAGATTACGTAAAGTTTCAATGAAATGAAGTTTTTTTTTGTTTTGTTTTTTTTCTTCATCCCTCCCCTAACCTACCCCCTCCCCTCCTCCCCCCTCCCCCCTGAAAGAGGAACTCTTCTATCAAAGCAAACTTAAAACCAGCAGAGAGCGGGAGGGTCTTTGGGTCAGAGACTATCCCAGAAACTCCTCAAAAGCTTCACCCTCCCATTGACCTGATTCTACAGGGGCCATTGGTTGCTAATTTGTCCTAAAGGGCTACTGCACAATGCTCTTCCTACCAACAGGGGCATTTGGGGTCAGTCGAGAGGGTGGGGATGGGGGAGGGGCAAGGGACAAGGGGGTAGTGAATGGAAAGGGAAAGGGGGGGGGGGCAACATAGAAGGATTTCAAATGTATTTTGCACTACCAGTATGTACAGGACAGACGTAGTTTGTGAGTGCATATTATTAGGAGAGAGAGATAGAGAGAAAGAGACTGACTGACAGTGAGAGGAAGAGAAAGAAGAAGAGAGATTATGTCATCACACACAGAAAGTAATGTGTTTTGACCGTATCAGGGCAATCACAACCCCCCCCCCCCCCCCCCTTGGCTAAATACAGTACTGGTTAGTGATAAGGTTAGAGTAAAGATTAGGGCTAGGTTTAACTTTAGGGTATAGAGTTTGGGTTAGGGTTAGGATTAGATTCAGGATTAGGATTAAGTTTAGGGTTAGGGTCAGGTTAAGGGTCCAGTGGTAATTGTCCAGGGGGTAATTGCCCTAGACCTGTTTTGACAAGCAATGAATAGTAAGAGATAGAAAAAGAGAAACATACAAATCAAAAAGAGAGAAGGAATAATAAAGGAGGGTATAATTCATACTAATAAGAAGGATAATTGAATATATTGAATACAGCAAAGGATCAAATTAGGATTGATTACGACAGGGATTATTACAGGTAGAAAATAGAGAATCAGCATTGTCCTGTTGCAAAAATGGATTACCTAACATAGCAACATTTGTTATGTAGCCTGAAAGTTGACAGCCCATCACTGTGGTACGTACAAAAGTATACGAGCAGCATATGTGCTGGTATTGTAATAGAGGCTAATCTTTTAGTCATGGTGCCCTACAGTTAAAGAGAGACTTTCAGACAGTTTACACAATTTTTATTTGATGGCATCTTGTTTCGCTCCATTTTATAGAAAAATTCAAGCAATCAGAAAAATAAAACCCAGCAACAAAACAGTGAATCAAAAACAATGAGTACAGAAAGAGGCACTATCCCCCCAGAAAACAAAGTAAAATAAAAACAGTTCAGTTCTTTGGTGACATTGTGTCCATCGCAATTCCTTTGAAAGAAACAATGCGCAACACCCACACCTATTTTGTATGCAGCACTGTGCATGCCCTGGGTAAATATGTATACTGTGGGTAATAAATCAGCGGCTGACGAATTTCATGTTGCTGGCTGTGACAAGAGCGCCGGCTCGCTGTTCATCTCGTATGCGGCGGGGGCGGACGGTGGGGAATTTCAGCGTGCGTCCCCCGGACCCGGACAGGAGTATGAGGAAGAGCTGGCAGAATTCAAGTTCACCTCTGTGTGCCGATCATTACGTGCGCTGAATGTATACAGTCATGCCAATGAAATGAAAGTGTTGTTATTACTTTGGTATGTTATGTGAGATATTTTGTCCTCTCCAAGTGTTAAACAGACCATGTTGTCTTCTCCTGTGAACTCTTATCAATTGACCCTGTAGCAGTAGACTATAAAGACTGACCATCAAGCAAGAAGAAGCAAATGATAAAATGAAAATTTTCGAGCTTGTTGTTGTCTTGGCAGCACAAGTTTCGTGTTTTCTTCTCCAATTAGGCCCATGTCTGTGTGCATTTTTTTACAGCATATGAAGGTTTATAAATCTATTCATTCATCTTTTATAACTATTCTCATATTCTGTATCAAATAGAGTAAAAGTCATAATAAATTGGTAGATGCTGACAGTGTAGATGTGAAAGAGCAGAGACAGATGTACTGTATGAATGAAATTCACATACAGTGATTTTTTTTTTCAATTTTTTTTTTAGGAAAAACTTGTTCCATTGTGGTCATCTTCAGCTGTGCACAATGGGTTATTAAAGTTTTTCTCTTTTTCTCTGACATTTTCTTCTATATCTTTTCTAATTGATTTATAAATACACTATATGGAAATTTCATTCACATGTTTCCCATTGTTGTCCTTTTGTACTTGTAATGTATTTTTGTGTTAATACCACAGTGTATTGTTTATCTTAAAAAAATGTGAAAATAAGCTCAACTGAAACTGGAACTAAAACTAAAACATTTTGGACAAATTTGGGAAGAGAGTGATGGAGCTATATTGTATCAGTTTTATTCCAGCTTTCTGGTTAATTCTTGGAGATCCAAGTCATACCCATTTTGTTCCATCTTTCTTGAACCAACAGCGTCTCCTGTACATTGGATTGGGCCAACAGTATTTTCTACATCCTTATTTGTTCGTCCCCTTTCGTCTTAAATGCGTCCAAGCCTCCGAACCATCAGGACGCGATCGTCTCTGACAAATTGGCTGTGTAATGATGAATACCGCTCGCCGCCCCCTCCCGGAAAAGCGTCCAGCCCCCACGAAGAAATTGAGGGGGGTAATTAATGAATCATTTCACCCCTAATAGAGCCATACACCCCTTCAACTCAGTGCCCTGTTAAACCTCCCATTCATTTGCTAATTAATGGATGGGGGCTGGTAATAGAGAGTGAAGGGCCTGCCCCATTCACATGGGTTTGAAATGTGCTCCAGTATAAACAGCAACCTGTTTTGTGAGCTGCAACTGTTGCTATATGATGCCCCACTGCTTGTTCCCAAATCGGTATCAATCCTCTAGTCTGAATGGGTCTACAACGTAGCTGCCATGCTAAAAATGTTTGATCTTGGTCAAGATTGACCACAGTATTTTCATTGTATAGAATTAACACGAGTTACGGTACTGGAAAAGAGGAAATTTTTGCGTGAGTAATTTTTTTTTTTTTTTGCATTTGGAAGGGTAAAATTTACTTTTTGTGTTTTTAGTACCAAAGAATCAAAATATAAAGGAGCAAAGGAGCAAGGAGAAAAATTTCCACTTTTACAGTACCGTAAAACCAGAAATATTTGCGGCATGAAATTTTTTTTCGCGAATTGGAACTACATGTAACTGCCTTTTTCGCGCCTAAAATTTTGGCAAATTGGAGTCAGCGGCCGTTTTCATGGCATGACATTTTTGAGAATTGCCTCTGGAATTCTGAAATCTTGAATAGCGTCGGTTAGCAAGTATGTGTGCATCAAAACGTATGTTCATCGTTAATGGTCGACTCCAGTTGAGGTTCTATGGCTGTGTGTGTGTGTGTACTTTACTAGATCAGTGATATAGTGGATACATTTTGTTACGGGGGGGGGGGGGGGGGGAGTCTGGAATCTTGTATCCCAACCAGAGGTTTTCCCACTCCATGGTATGCCCTTGTTACCTGGTCTTTAAAGGACAAGTTCACCTTCATAGACATGTGGGGTTTAATGAATGCTGCAATATTAATAGAACACATCAGCGAGAGTTTGAGGAAAATCGGACAATCCGTTTAAAAGTTATGAATTTTTGAAGTCTCTGTTCAGTCACGACTGGATGAGAAGACTACTATGGCTTGTGATGTCACATGAGTACAACGATAATAAAGAAAGAATAAAGAAAATTCAACATATTTCTATTTTTCTCGCATAACGAAAGAACACCCGACTTCTCTCTTTCAGAAGGCAGGGGGAATAATATTACCCTTAATATACATCAGTGACAAGTCGAAGAAATGTACACTTTATTCAAAAAGTAAAGTTTTGTGATCTTCTCTTTTTATTTTCCTTATATCGTTGTACGCATGTGACATCATGTACTGTAGTAGTCTTCTCATCCAGCAGTGACTGCTCAGATACTTCAAAAATTCATAATTCATAATTTTTGAACGGATTGTCCAATTTTCCTCAAACTTTCAGTGATGTGTTCTACTATCGATTGCTGCATTTTCTCAATCCTTATGTATATGAAGGTGGACTTGTCCTTTAACTGCAGTGGTAAACAGGTTAGCCCGCTCTTTCCTGACGTATGCAACATTATGGAGTGGGTGTTATCAACCAGGAAATGAGTAATTCTAAAGCACAAAATTAGCTCATCAATTCCTTACATGAAATATCCGCAACATTTAACCGATGCAACAGTGATAAGCACCTGAGTGTAATGTGCTATGAAATGATATCCTTTTTCCCTTGTGAAGTTTGGGACTTCTTCTGTGTTGGAAATGTTAGTAAAGAGAAGGTGGAATCTTTAGAAATTAAAAATGTGTATTTGTAGTAGTTATGTTCACACAGTGTTCTGAAACTTCAAGATTAGCTGGAAGATCAAATTTTAATGATTAGCTTGTAGCGTTATAGCCCCATGTAGATGCTCTTTAAAGTTGGCAGTGTCAAAGATTTTTGGGTGTTTAGATTAAGTTTGCAAGTTATTTTTCAAGTCTGAAACTCTGCCCTGAGAATTTTCATTTGTGGAAGAATCTATTCGGAAAGAAGAAAAAAAAAAAAGAAGTCAAGGGTTTCTGAAAAATTGGTTGAAACCTGATGTCTGTGCACACAACAGATTTTCATGGAATGGGACCCGAGTTGGAGCTTGCCGTTCTGTTTACGCTGGGAAGAGTTTGGGCAGGGTGAAAAATGTTCGGCAACAGACAAAACCGCAAGAGATATTGGGCTGCATTCAGCCGGCGAGAGAGGGACGCAGGACTAAGTGAATTATACAGAGAGAGCAAGAGATGGACGGATGAGAAAGAAAAAGAGAGGGAGAGAGGGGAAAAGAGATAGAAAGAGAAAGATGGAAACTGAGGGAGAGAAGAAAGTGTTATGTGTGTGTGTGTGTGTGTGTGTGTGTGTGTGTGTGTGTGAGGGAGAGAGGGGAAAAGAGATAGTGTGTGTGTATGTGGTATGTGTTTATGGGGACTACATTTTTTGTCTCTGTGTGTGAAAAGGGAGGGAGAGAGAAAGAGAGGTAGAAAGTTCATCCACAAGAACAGTTCAAGAGGAGGATGTGAAGTGTAAACCTATTTTTCTGTCGCATTTTGAACGTTACCTGCTGATTCAGTCTTCCCTTGTTAGAGTCGGGGCAGGAAACTGTCAGAATTTATCGGCTGGGGCTGTGTTCACACTCGCCCTCTTTACACTCGCTGTGTTGTTGCATTCGCAGTATGTTGCAAGTGAAATGTCCATCACGTGCATGCTAGAAGTTTCACTTACATGCTAGAAGTTTCTTGATCATCAACAGATCAATGTCACAAAGCTATCACTTTCAGGTAGCCACTTTTAACTCTTATGCATCGAATATTAGATGTGCACATAACAAAGACTGCCAAGGTTGTGCGATATGTTCGTACGTCATTACCTGTACAGTGTTTGTCGGAAGTGTGCATGACTTCAATGTGTACAAGCGTTCAATGATGTACGTTCGATTTTCGGTGATAAGCTGCTAGTGTGTGTTCAAGATCATAACAGCCCAGTTATCAGTAGATCGTTATTAGTTTTAAAAGTCCCAGGCCTTTTCCCTCTTGTGTTACTTGCTGTTTATTTTCAGAGATTGAGGGCGTGATTGTAGTTACCGAAAGTAATGGTAAATAAAAGACTTATATCTATAACTACACTCACCCCGAAAAATTGAACCAAAAACTTAACATAAAGAACCACCAACAGTTTCCTTCATCCGTGCAATTGAAATTTGTGTTTTCTAGATCTAATGCTACGGTGCTGATAGATACACTGTAAAGGTGCTGTGAAACAAAACAAAGCAATTCCAAAGAATCCAGCGCAAACGCAGTATCCTGTGTGTGGGACTATTGGTGCATTCTGGATTTGAAGTGGGTTAGTCTTGGCTGACACTCTAGCCAGAAGTTGGGAGGGAACTTACACTGTAACCCTACTATCCAGCGGGGGTAATTATGTAGCTTGTCGGTTTACGTTGATGAGATGGGTGCTTCCATAAGATTGAATTGTCCTTGCTCTCATACAATTTGTGCATGATGTACTCCATCATCATACCTTGTACTTGGCATTTGATGAAATGATATTTTGACACAGTAAACAGAAAGCAAGATAAGAGTGGCCTGCTTCTTTACTACATTACAGCATCATTGATTTTCTTTTTTTTTTTTTGGTCTTTTTTTTTGGGGGGGGGGGGGTCCCTCTTTCTTTGCCTTCACCAACTACTTGGTAGCTGGTACATAGTTACATCTTCATCAGGTTGTAGATTTCCACTTTGGAATGGGTCCGCGCTGCCTGTGAGAGGAGCCCGCAGTTTAATGAGCGCAGCCAACGTGACCGCGCTGCCGCCGCATTTCTCAACATTTGTAATTGATACACATCCCGGGGATGATCTTCCTACCCATAGCCCCCCCCCCCACATGCATTCTTGATGTGCGAGGTCCATCGTAATTCGCTCTGTTTCTTCACGCACACATTTAAAAGTCAAATGGGTTTCCTTCTTCTTTCTCAGCCTCTCTCACTTTCTTACTGTGGTTTTTTTCTCTTTTTTCTCGATTTGTTTCTTTCTTTGTAATGAAATTCATTCTCCGAGACCCTTCGTGTGTGATTTGCAGAAATTTTGTTATCTGTATTTAAGAGTTGCATCAGGTGGAGAAGTTATTAAAAGTGCCTGTGACAGTCTGTGGGTGGAAATCTTAACTACATGTTGGTCTCAAAGACACAGATAGGATCTTAAAATCATGTCCTGACTATTCTGTGTTGTTGAAAAGTGACTTTTAAAATGCAGAGATGGATGATATTGTCATTAACTCTTTGCCGTTGGGAGCAGTGGTTAAAAAAATTGTTCAAGTAATCATATTTCATGCATACATGTCATAGTTAAGCTGTATCAAGAAGCACCCTACTGTATAAAAAAAAAATAGCAGTAAAGCAACAAATTGAATATATCACTAATTTTCATAATAAACTCATTGTGATGCATGTAGCTTACATTCTAAAAATAGTTTTTAGTAAAACTTTTGTTCATTTTATGTATTTAACAGAATTTGATAATAATCAAACTAATTAACAATGTTGGTTATTTTCACATTTTAGAACTATTTAGAAGTACTAATGCTGCTTCTTTTTATCACCTGCGAATGCTACAAGTAGCAAGGGGCTTTGAGCAAACGGTCCTCTATTGAACTTTTGAAATGTAGGGCATGTCACCCATTTGCTTGCTGGCAGGCCTGTCATACATGTATGGTTAGATTGGAACAAGAAAAAAAAAAAGAAGCAAAAACAACCATAACACCCCCCCCCCCCCTCCGAAAAGGAAAAAAAAATACAACAACAACAAGAAAGAAAAAAAAAAGAAAAAGAGAGGAGGAGAGATTTTTTCCTGGCGTGAGTATACTCATATCGCCTGGCAAGGATCTTGCTGTGATCTTGGGCTGCGCTGGCACTGAGGAAATGAAACAATTGTACGTGTTCCTTCGTAACCAGTTAAGGGAAAGTATAGAGCTAGTACTGTGCGGCTGTGCGGTCTGTTCGTGGCCATCGTTCGGGGCAGAGTATTTTGCTTTGAGGAAATCGACTTGAGGCCCAAATGGAGGCAATGACTCCTCGATTTTATTTCTTCCTTTTTTTTTTTTTCCCCTGTGCCACATGTCCCTAATTTGACTCTCTACTGTACATCCAAGTTTGTTGATTTAAACCAAGGTACACTGTACGTCTCCAAGATCAGATTTAGAGTTTCAAATCACTGCAGAGGTTATTTTTGTTTTTCTTCAATCTCTGTCTATGGGACAAGGGAGCGTCGGCAGTGCAGCGATGTTGGCGAAAATAGTCTTCCAGAGCACATCAGTGTTCCTTTAGTCCCATGCCTTCAGAATGGTGTAAGCTTCCAAAGTTTGAAGTTTGTTTCAGATCTACCAAGGTACACTGTACATTTCCAAGATCAGATTTAGAGTTTCAAATCACTGCAGAGGTTATTTTTGTTTTCTTTCAATCTCCATCTGTGGGACAAGGGAGTTCCTCCAGTGCAGCGATGTTGGCTGAAATAGTCTTCCAGAGCACATCAGTGTTCCTTTAGTCCCATGCCTTCAGAATGGTGTAAGCTTCCAAAGTTTGAAGTTTGTTTCAGATCTACCAAGGTACACTGTACATGTCCAAGATCAGATTTAGAGTTTCAAATCACTGCAGAGGTTATTTTTGTTTTCCTTCAATCTCTGTCTATGGGACAAGGGAGCGTCGGCAGTGCAGCGATGTTGGCGAAAATAGTCTTCCAGAGCACATCAGTGTTCCTTTAGTCCCATGCCTTCAGAATGGTGTAAGCTTCCAAAGTTTGAAGTTTGTTTCAGATCTACCAAGGTACACTGTACATTTCCAAGATCAGATTTAGAGTTTCAAATCACTGCAGAGGTTATTTTTGTTTTCTTTCAATCTCCATCTGTGGGACAAGGGAGTTCCTCCAGTGCAGCGATGTTGGCTGAAATAGTCTTCCAGAGCACATCAGTGTTCCTTTAGTCCCATGCCTTCAGAATGGTGTAAGCTTCCAAAGTTTGAAGTTTGTTTCAGATCTACCAAGGTACACTGTACATGTCCAAGATCAGATTTAGAGTTTCAAATCACTGCAGAGGTTATTTTTGTTTTCCTTCAATCTCTTTCTATGGGACAAGGGACCTTCCGCAGTGCATTGATGTTGGCTGAAATAGTCTTCCAGAGCACATCAGTGTTCTCCTAGTCCCATGCCTTCAGAATGATGTAAGCTTCCAAAGTTTAAAGAGTGCGTGATGAGGTGACTACAGGCGATGACATCTTCAGCATCGTGATCTAATTTGCATAGCAATCTTCTTGCATGCTTCCAATATCAAACTACCTCGAAAACATACATTTGCACATTTGAATTCCCATACCTTTCTTGATTATTGAATGGCCCGATCAGATAAAAGCCATCACCATTCTGTTATGTTTTTATTTTTTTTCTTAATACCCAGTTAAAACATACAATACTGTAATGGGACATATAATGATACTAACATGAGATTGTATACTTCTCTTTTCGCAGAACAAATTGAATTTAAAGAAATCTTTAATAAATGACTTCCAACTCAGTAAAACCCAAGCAGATGCTACAATTTCAATGCACTTGTTTTATATTCTATTATTTTTTTTTTGTGTGTGGATAAACTGACAAGCTTCAGAGCCTATTAAAGAACACCTTATGAACATTAGGACTTCAGTTCATTGTCATATTTCCCCTCCCCTCCCCCCCCAAAAAAACCTTCTTTTTTTGTTGAATACATTCTTGAAAGTTTCTTTTGATAAGTCAGCAAGATAACAATGTGGCATACCCACCTGTGTGTACAAATGGCTCACCGCACAATGCACAACACTGAAGTGTTACTCTCAACTGCACAAAAAAAGTACTTGGTCGGCCCACATTGTGTACTAGTCAGTGTCTATTCCTGCCCCATGTCTAGACATGAGGGCTTTACTCACGGGCTCTGTGCAAACACGGCAAAAGAAATGCCACGGACACATTTTGACCTTAAACTGAGCGTCAATGTTTGAATAACATACAAAGCGTGTGAGATGCCGTCCTGAGTTATTCATCGCCTGTGATTTTATCTGCTGTGATTGGTATAAAAAATAATAAAGGAAGGATGAAGTTCCACCAATATGGCGAGCAACAAAACCTATCATTTGAAAGTTGTAGAAGTGTGGGGTTTGGTAATGGTTGCATTAATTATGCAAATGCTTGAGTGTATTAATATCAAACCTTGTCCTTAAAAAATAATGTTTTGTGTGACATCACTCTATTTCTTGACGATGATAATTATTTTCATTCTAATGATGACTCTGATGTTTTAACAGTCCAGGTTTGAACAGTCATATTGTATTGTGTCATTTGCAGTAGAACAGCCATACAAGACAAGTTCTTGCTGTGTGAATTTTGAGAAATACCAAAGTTACACATACAGTTGAACCTCTATTATCCGGCCTCCCTTTATCCGGATCTCTCTATTATCCAGACGCAATCTCGCCGTGATTTTTTTATCTTTTTTGAAGAATTACGGGAGGAAAGGGGGATTCCCAACTCCTTGAGAACTCCTACTCAAACACACATGAATTACATATACTTGATACATTTCTTAATAATTATTTAGGTAAGTCATCCCAAGAATTTATAAAAGAAAATGATTTCATTCTTGCAAACACGAACCTCTATTTTGGGGTCTGTTACTGAGTGTAACAATGAAAAGGTTGCAGTATACACATTACTACATGTGGTACTACAATGGGCTACATCAGTACATGTGTATGTATACAAGTATAAAGCATTGAGTCTCCCGTATCCGGCCAAATTCCTTATCCGGATGAGCCCCGGTCCCGACTTGTCCGGATACGAGAGGTTCAACTGTACTTGTGAAGCACTCTATTCTGCCTGTCCTCTCAACCAAACGTTTTGTTTCGGTGTTAAATATCACATTACCTGTAAAACTTGCTGTCATAGACAGTGCTTTCTTTTTTTCTTGAATATATTAAAGGGCAACTTGTACAGTTGAGATATCAAACAAGAATTAGTAGGCTGTGATGTTAATACCAAATGGTTGATTTTGAAGTATTCGGACGATTCTGGAGTGCTTGCATTAGCAGAAAACTGAAAGATTGAAAAAGCACAAAATTAAAAACAAAACCCACCAAAGTACTGAACACTTTCGTAGCCAAAACGTGCCAACAACCAGTGCGCACAAGTGTGGATTCATTGACGACAGTACCATTTGATATGGTAACAGTGCGTTTGTTTTTTTTATACTGTTGTCTGTAATTTTCAAGTGTGTTCAAATGTCAGATTTGAACCTGAAATGCGTTTTTCTTCTCCTCCTGTTGTGGAACATGAAGAACCTGTACTGTCATTATACCCTAAGTTCCTGTTGATTTTTTAAATATCTGTACTGTTCTAAATGAAGATTCTTGTAGTTTTTCCTCTTTCAATTGATTAGTCTCCAAGTGTTGCTATTTTTCCTTTAATCTAAAAATCTTACCTGGATGTGTTGTATCTCATTCCGATCTATTCTTCTTCTTCTTTTTGTTCTTGTTATTATTATTTTTTTTTGTCATTTCTTATATCACATGTCTTCAAGTACATTTCTTGTAATATAAAAACTCTACCTATATGTGTATTTTTTGTTTTGTTTTGTTTTGTGGAATTTGACCTACAATCTGTGTGAGTATAGGAGGAAGAAGAGTTATGTGATGAAGTTTCATTTTCGCTCATCAACAAAAGCCAGGGATCTCTTCTGCAGAGTTTGAAATTTGCATGATCTGCTGTCGCCCCTCGGAATCAGCATACAATGGTCATTTTTCCAAAGTTGTTGTGGTAACTGCTGTTTGAGGAGGGGTACCTGTGTTCAGACACATTCAGGAGATATCCTGTTGATTTGTCTCGAGTGTTCGCGAAAAGATGCTGGAAAGAATCGATGATGATACTCAGTGCACCGCTTTGGGATCACATTGCCCGGCGTATATTGCACCAAACTCGATGGAGACCGAGGAACCTACTTTTTCCATTTGCCTGAGACAGGTATTAAAAACTACTTTCGGAGCAAGTAACATATATACAATTGTAGGCCTGTCTTCATCAGACTGAAGTTTCAAAATAGCGCGCTATTTTGTGATTAGGAAATTAGCCCGATGTCAAAGTAACCTGCTGTTTGTGCAAGGAAGATGCAAATAGCACGCAATTTAATCTGAAAGATTTCCCCAAAATCTTGGTCTAATTCATGAAATAGCACGATGATATGAGACTTTAGTGTGCTATTTGGGTAACGTCCCCATCAGCCCCAAATTTTCTTGATCCTATCACAGAACCTACTGGGGAAACCACTTTCAAACCACACTTCAAGCTGAGAAATGATGCAAAATATGCATCCATCAATTTTGGGTTGATTTCCCCAAACGGGCTGTTTTTGACCTACATCGTAATGAAGATGCACATTTATGATATCAAGCCTTTTCCCTAAACTGCAAAATACAATGTAGCATTGCCTCTAGTTTGAACTTCGGTCTGATGAAGACGTGCCCATTGAATTGTCTCTTGCCGGCATGAATTACGTTGCCCTTGCCCAAACGACCATCTGTTTAAAGGTAAATGAGAGATGATAACATTTTGATATTTGCCCTGAATCAAGGATATGTAGTATTTTGATGTAAAAGCCCTGTGAAACAACTTTAAGTTTGTGAGAGTGCTGTACAAGTATAATGTATTGTATTGCTTTGATGTGCTACAATCTTTCCTTTTTCATTTATTAATTTGCATTTTTTTATATATATAACTCATATTGTCATTTTTAAGAGATTTCATTTCAACATACTTTGCTTACTGATAAAGATACCACTGGCACTATCTTAAAGTCAAATATGGACGCCCATTCTCAAGGCATTCTCTTTTGAGTCATAACGCATTTACACATTCTCTGTAAATAAAACTCCGGTGAGTTTCTTATCCCTGCTGCCTACTGGCAATTGCTGCGAAATTATTGATAATTCACGAGAGGCCTGGTCGCCATCCCCCACCCCCCCCCCCCAAAAAAAAAACAAAAAACAAAAACAGGTTAGTCTATCATTGGCTTCCGTGTCCAATCTCCCGGTGCGCTCCTGAAAAACTCCCTAAAAGTGAATTAAAGACTTGAACGGAGTCTAATTCCCACAGTGCTCAAGTTACTCATTATGAAAAAAGTCATGCATACATGGGACTTGATTTTTTTTCCTTCTCCTTTTTCTTTTTATTAAAAGCACAGCCACTGATAAGTCATTTCATCCATATCTCTGATGTGTGTAAGGATGGGGATGTACGGGCATGGGATGGTGCGGAGAGTTTGGGGGGGGGGCAATTATTAACTCTCTTGCTCTGACAAGAGATGTGTTTATATAGTCAGCCTTTGAAGAACTGCCTTTACTCTGATAACCCATGTCTGAGAGTTGGTGTATCGTTGATTGTATGTGATACTCTTTTCACAATCTTGAACACTACTGGTTCGATTCCATTGTGGTCTTGCCTTTTTGACAGTTTGTCTGAGCACTGCAATTTTTGACACTTTGCTTTACAATTGCATATTTGACAATTTGTCTGTTGCATTTTTAATAGTTTATCTGTTGTACGTGTATCTTGCATTCCTTGAAGTCCTCTTCTGAAACTTGGCAGTAATGTGATTATTATAACAATAGAGGACTTTAAATCAGTCAGGCAGTATTTGTGTTGTTGTTGTTGTTTTTAGTGCATGTTTGAGTGTGTGAATGCACTTGTTCATGGTGTTTTCTTGTTTGTGTGTGTATTTGTGTGTAGAAGAAATTGACCTTGACTTGTCAAAGGTGCATGATGCATTTTTAAACTAGAGAAGCACTCTGAGAGCGCAGACCTCCGCCAAGCATGCAGCTCATTACCACCACTGATCTTGTTCTTCCATAGAGATATCAGTGATTCCCACCCATACGTATATCATTGTGTGCTGAAAGTCGCCCGATTTCCCAATATAGAAGCCTTTGTTACGTCATAAACCCTCAGCTGCACGGCGCGCCTAGCCCTAGCAGAAACTTTGTAGAGCACGCACTTTAGTGCGCGCATGCAAACCTCAAATACGCGCAGCCTGAACTCCCAAGTTCATTGACCCTACCTTCCAAAATATCAAAAGTCCTTCATAAATTCCCCCCAAATTCTCGGATCACTACCAAAATTTAATCATCTGTTACTTGTATCATTCTAAACCTTTCCTGCAAGTTTCATCCAAATTCGTAGACTACTTTTTGAGTTATTTTGCACACGGACAAACTAACTATTGAAAACAAACAAACAAACAAACGAACAAACAAACCAAAGGTATTAATGAAAACATAACCTCCTCCCTTTGCGGAGGTAACAACGTGATTTAGTATCCTCGGTGTTAGATTTCTCTTTCATTTACAAGAATAGCTGATCTTTATAGGACATTCTCTGTCGAAATTGAGGAAATGTCGGAAACGACCTTGAAGAGCATAAACCATAATGATCAGTATTCATCATTGAAACATTTTTTTGTATCTTCTTCCCTGTTTAAAGAGTGCATGGGGTTACTTTCTACATCATCAATAAACAACAATTCAAGGATAAGAAAAACCTGAACAAGCAATGCTATGTGTGCAAGCAGTCACTCTGAAAATACTGCACTTTCTGGTGGATTTGATTTTCTGCCCTTTATGTTGTCATGCCACTTTTTTTTTTTAAATTCAAAACTTTGTTTTTTTCATTCAATTCAATTTGATTTGATTCAATTAATTTTGTTTAAGTTACTTTAATTTAATTGGGATGGATTTACTTTGATTTGATTCAGTTCAATTTCATATGTTAGTTATACTGTTTTTCCATTAAATAAAAGGAAATACATAATGCAAGGTGATACATTTATCAATTCAACTGTTGTGAACAGTTCGAAAGGACAAATCATTAAGTACAGTATGATGCAATATGTGTACGAGTGATAATATTCCAAATAAAAAGAATAGTGCATGCTCTGAAACTGTTGCAAAAACGAATAAAATGGTAATGGAAAAGAGTGATCCACTGAAAAGCAAAGAAAATTTGCCACATCGCAACGATCCTCGTCGAGCCGTTGTTTGAATTATTTTTACTTTGGTACACTGTAAATAAAACTGGAAAAAGAACCCTGAAAAAAAGAAATATGACTACTTGTGAAATCCAGCTTTGGTCACTAATGCTAATGTTTTGCACTAAAAAGCCTGGGAGTAGAGACTAATCCCAAGTGTGCTCACTCTCCCCCCACCCCTCTCTCCCTAGCAGAAGAATCTTCGCACTGTCTTCATTCCCTCCTTCATTTAACCGATATACGGAGGCATTTCTCTCTCTCCCTCGTTTTCTTTTCTCTCTCTCCCTCGTTTTCTTTTTCTCTCTCTTTCTTTCTTTCCTGCCTGATTCTCCTTCCCCAGGCCCAAGGGGATATCTCGTTTTACATGCATAATGCACACTCGCTGGAGTTTTTGGCTAAAATGTCAAAGTTTAAAGGAGATTTGGGCATACAGCAAGAGGTGGAGGAGGCCTAGCAAATTAATGGTTTTGTTTGCTGCTTCGATTGCCCCGAAACTGAAATTGGTGGGCGCGTGAGTCTGTTTGTGTGTATGTGTGTGTCTGTGTATATTTGTGCGTTTGCATTTGTGTGCCTGTGTGTGTATGTATTTTTGAGTCTGTGTACTGGAAAACCAGAAATATTCACGCGCATCTTTATTTTTGAGAATTTCGCGAAAGCCAAGATTCACGAAATTAAAATGCACACAGAAGTTCTTCTACACTATATGCATTGAATGCCAGAGGCAATTCGTGAAAATTTCATGCTGCAAAAAAAGACGGTTGGCTCTACTTCGCAAAAATTTCATGCCGTGAAAATATCTTGCTTTGCACTTTATGTATAGTGTGTCTGTGTCCATGCATTTTTCCTGTGTTTGTTCCGTGTGTTTGTATGTGTGTGTGTTGTGGAGGAGGGAATTTAAGAGTTACCATGGTAAATCACAGTAATAAGTGTTACTCTGTTCTTTTGCTTTTGTTCTTTTATAGATAATACCACATTATAGGATTATCGTGTGTATCGAATTCTATGCCAAACACTGATCATGATTTATTTATGTTAAAATTTATTTAATTTGCGTGCCCCTGTAATCTGTTAAGAGTACCCATGCACAAGTGTGTCGGGACCATTGGGTAGCGGTAAAGAATATTTACCACGTCACATCGATGTCCTTTAATATTTTTGACATTCAATTGCTCGCCATAAAGCGATGATTCTGGGGTCCAAGGGGAATGAATGGCTATTTGATTTGCAGCGTCAATCATGTGCGTTATCACCGTCTATCCTTAACCCACATAGTGCCACCCTGTTGAAATTGCAATGCAGGAAATATGCTAGGGTGTCACCATTGGCAATGGCCCGCTTAAATTCCCCAGTGTGGTCATATTAAAGAAGGCAGAGGGTTAATGCTGCACCAGTGTCTCATGAATCGACGTCTTTTGTTGTGGCTGTTGTTTTAATTCTGTGTTCAGAGATTTAAGAAGTGAGGACAGCAACAAGAACAAAATCAAAGTAACAACATCAACAGCCTGATGTGTTTAATGCCATGGGAGATCATGCACCATTTAAAAAGCAGCGAACATTACAGGCATTTTATGCTGTTTGTCATAGAGACGTTTCACATGTCATCTACAGTGTACTGTAAAACGAGGAATGTTCACGTGCATTTTAATTTTGCGAATTTCGCGAGCGCCAAGATTCGCGAAATTAGAATGCACATGAAAGTTCTTGTCTGCACTACATGCATTGGATGCCAGTGGCAATTTGCGCACATTTCATGCCACAAAAGAGGCCGTCGGTTCCACTTCGCGAAAATTCCATGCCGCGAAAATATCATGTTTTACAGTATTATGAAGTTTTCTGCCGAGTATGTCTGAAAATTTACTGTAGGGATAACTTTCTCTACAAAATACACAAATGCATCGACAACTCTATGTTGGATATTTTTTAGTACCCTGTGTCTTTAAAAATAGCCGTCTTAGCATCCAGCAGGGAGATAAGTCGTGTTTGATACCTGCGACGATGCTTTTCCAATTAAATGGCTGATATTTTTCCCTCCCGTCTATTACTGGAGTGATGTATCCTGTGGAAATTGAATCCACCATACTGTGCTGGGTGAATGTAATCCACCCGTATGCTGTACTTATGTACAGAAGAAAATCAATCTGCATTTTGATTCCAAATTCCATTTGCAATATGAATAAATATATGTTTGTATGTGTACCATATCTGATCTTTCTTGCCCCTGGTAAGAATCTGGCAGATGTTGCAAAGAAACTTTAATAAAAAAAAAAGGAAAAAGGTAAAGAAAAAAATGGATCTTCTATGTTTGATGAAGGAAACCCAGTGAATCTGGAGGCATTTGTAGAAACACACTCTATATGCTAATGAGGCATTATAGTGCTTGTGATGTAATATGTTTTACTTTTTGTTCATATTTTTTTTTTTTTTTTGTATGTGTGCTCATCATATTCATTACTGTGTGGGATAGCAAAATATGGTGCTGCATTATTAATGACACCTTAGCTACAGTATTTGCAGGTAAACACTATCCTGTTTGTACCATAGAAAAATAAAGGGGGAAAATGCCCCCAAAAACTGTATCAAAAATTAACAAACAAGCATGAAAAAAAAAGAAAAAAAAATTGCAATGAACACCATCTGAAGTTGTGAAGATATTTGATGCAAAGATCAAATCTATTTGAAAAATGAATATATACTTTTTAGTCTGAATGTTTGTTTTTTTTTATAACCGGCAGCATTTCACAAGCTCAAGACTTGTTTTAAATATATTGAAGTTATTATTTTGTAATGAGACTATCACTTTCATATACAATGAAATGTGAACTGGTAACAATATGTCTGCTTATTAAATCAATGTTATGTTTGATTTTCTTTTCACAATGTAGATACAGGTACCGTGTTTGTGTCTTTAGCTTTTTCCACAATTTTGTTAATCTTCTATGTGTCCCTGCGTGTGTCTTTTTTTTTTTTTTTTTACAATGTACGTGTGTACATTCTGTGTTTGTGTGCTAGTGTGTGTTTAGTGTACACACATGCAAATGTTTGTATTGCTGATCTCTGGTGTACAATGTATTTATTTATTTTTTTGTATCATGTGTATGTGTGTGTGAATGATATTTGAAATGTCTTACATTCGATCCTGCTTGTATGCCTGTTGTGTGTGTGTGTGTGTGTGTGTGTGTGTGTGTGCGTGTATGTGTGTGTTGTACAGCTTCTACAGGTTATGAGGCAAATTAGGAAATTCCCAAACAGAAGACATAACAAAACAAATACAAAACAAAATGAAATAATGTAGACAAAAATGAACAAAACAAATGAAGGAAGCCAATGTAGAAAAATATCCATTGCTAGAGCTCAATACCTACAAATGTATCCCTTGGTAGAATAATAATTCAAAAATTGAGAGAAAAGATATCAGGCCTGAGAGGTTCTGGTTAAAGGGACTGTACAGTACTGGTTGAAGTGGGGATTCACATTATGAACATTCCTAAGTATTTAATTAATTTAATTAATTATTTGATGAAAATTGCTTTTCAAATGGCTGAGATATCCCAAAACGTGATAATAATAATAGGCGACAGGCCACGCCTTTTCTTAGGATCTCTTTGCTTCACCTTGTTTTTGGATATCTCAGCTATCTCAAAACCAATTTTCATCAAATAAACTTTTAATACCCTTTAGAATTGCATGCTCTTTGACATCTCATTGAGTGGTTTCTGAATATCTCGCAAAACGTTAAAAGCTAAATCCTCACCTTGACCAGAACTGTACACACCCTTTAAAATGACTTATGTGCAGGAGGCAACTTCTGTATAGTGGCACAACCGTCTATATCGAGATCTTTCCTCAATCACGTGAAGTTATCTATCCAATCACGACACATATCTTACTCTACCTACAATTTTGTATTTACTGTCATCAAATCTTTGTAGGTGATGTGGTTTACAACATGGTTTTGTCAAATATTGAATATGAACCACCCTACATGATTATCAACGGTGTATTCGAAGGTCCACTTTAGTGCTCAACATTTGGTGATAGTAAGAAAGGGGATTATTTACATGTACAACACAATGTTGTTGTTGTTGGGATTAAATTTTAACCCGTTGAGGACGGACTGATTTTGCTACAACATGCATTTCCCATAGACACCTGCCCGAGTATCCTTGGGACTTGTCCTCAACGGGTTAAGTGGGAATTGGGCCAACTCACACCACTCTTGGACCTGCTGACATGTTTCCGTCAGTAGGAGATCTCAGACAGTCTACCCTGCTGTGTGTGTAACACATTGGATCTTCAATCAGAGTGGGCCTTACCCCGAGAGTGGTGAGGGGGGAAAAACTGTGTCACAGCTAGCCTGACTTCAAGCCTTATTCATGTGTCATTTTAAAAAAATACATCTTCAACCTGCTTTAGCAACAACCCTTTAAGATTAAAACTTTGACAACAGAAATTGCTTTAAAATACAATATGAAAGCATTGAATTTTTATTTTCTTTCTGAGAATGATTGTTAGTCTGGTCTGAATTGTCCACACAGTGGATTTGCATTCATCGCCTTGAAAGACAAAGTCGCAATTAGAAGCAGAATAAAGAGGCCAGTTGCCTTGATTCAAGGCCACCGTGTGACTTTTAGAGGAAATTGAGGGGTAACCACAGCTAGCTGTCATCGTGTATTTTGGGAAAATATTCATCACCGATATGATGCGATTTAGACGTCTCGCGAGAGTGGGTGTACGCAATAGGCGAAGAGCTACGAGATGTTAAGTTTTTATGTCTGTGATGGTCAAAGACACAGGTCTGTCTTCTGCAGTTTGACCATTGAAAGCTGACATCGGAATGGTCAGTGACGGCAGGTTTTTCACAAGAGTAATCCCTCTATATGCGACAGAAATGTCATGCCAAGAGTTATTTCGAAATATTGTGTGCAAAATATAAATATGAGATGGACATTGGTGTATGATGACAAATTCACAATACTCCACAATAAATGCTTGTAAAACAGAAACCTCCCCTCTCAAAAGAAAAAAAGAAAAGAAAATGTGTCTAATGTGTTTTGTCTATGTTTAAATGCAAATGTACCTGCATGTCTCCCTTATTGTTAGAATTAGGTTTTTGTATTTTAGATAGTCAACTATTAAAGTGATTTCTAAGGCCTGTGGGCAGTGATATTATGGAAGCTAACCTGTGTGTTTGTTTCTTGTCTTTTTATTTGGTAGTGTGATTCGGTCACTTTCATATCTCTTCTTCCTCCTTAGCCCTGTCTTTTATTCCTTAGAGATCTGTCCAGCATTGGCATAGATTGTCTAAAGATAGAATAGATACCAGAGTAAAGCATTTCCTTCAAGACCTGCGGTTGCAGTGAAGTTGATTATTTGTCATCGTCTTTGATTTCCTTTCATTTTCATTGAAAGCCTTCCCACTCTAAATTTCAACTAGGTCCTTGGGTTACATTTGAAAAATTGCAGTTTCATATCCTCATAATACCTGTATGTGTGCAGGTACCAGAAAGTGATTGTAAATTTACTGTTGCCATCATAAATGCCAAAGTCAACATCACATTTAAGGGATGGCTCTTAATAGTGCGTTAACCTGCACCCAAGGGTTCATATTGTTTGCAGTTTGCAAGATATTAGGATATATAAGGGAGCTTTAGATTTTCACGACAGGGACGTTCAGAGGAAAAAAACCCCCAACATGTTGTGCGCATGCGTATAAGCGCGCATCAAGATGATCTATTTGGAGCTTGCGTCGTCTGAGTTTTTCACTACGCGTTCTGGACTATTTTTATGTCCGCTCAATTCACGAGGTAGAGAGCTATTTCATGCACCCATCATATGGGGGCGCCATTGTATTTTTTATATGTTGCACCCCAGCGTAATCTAAGGCTACTTTTCAGCACGGCGCAGGGGAGAGGAGAACGTCTAGCTCAAGCGTCGTCTCAAGCATCTGCGCTGCAAATCTATTAAAAGCTCCCTATTTAGATTTGGTTCTTGCGGTCTTGCTACTAATGTTGCTGGGTGGAACAACTGTAAATGTTTTTTTCTTTTCTGTATGTTTTTGCGAACGACTGTGACTAATCATATGTCAACACTTTCTCTTATGTCTTTTTTATACAGAGCTCCTTCTAGACTCGCACTTTTCGTAGAAGACGTGATACACTAAACGACACAAGGGGGGCCCCCTGTAACCCTGCATCCTTCGGACGTTGGTCCCACGGAAGGGCCATGCATTCCCTCGCTGAGTAAGTCTTGTTGATGGGGGTGGAGGTTTGTGTAAAAAAAAAACACCGTGTCACACTGTCGCAGAACGCCACACTACACAATGCTACACCGCACTGCATCACACAACACCAAACATCACCACATAACACCACACTGTGTTACACCTTAACACACCTGACCAGGTCAGATAACACTACACCAGACCAGACATCATAAGATTTTAAGGCACATAGTCTCGGTGGGTTAGAGGGCGCTGTTGGATGATACTGCCGATCACCATTAATGATATGAAGATTGCCGAAGTTGAGCTGTCATCAAGAGTAAAGCGCGTAGGTGTTGCTTTAAACATTGCCTTCTTTGTCTTCTCTGAGCATCACGCAGTCTGTAGTGATGCCAGGAAGCATGCTTATGTGCTTCTTATTATGACATCACAAAAGAAGTTTGCTAAAGCTGTTATCCCCCTCAGCCGAATCATGAGCCGAACTGTGATCGAACTTCTTCGGACTGGGCTAAAGAGGAGTCAATAGCGTAGGTCTCTATAGGAAACTTGTGCCATGTGCCCTCGTACGCATTCGACTAAACCACCTGGACCATGTGCCATTAATGTCTTACAAGAAGGCACACATTTGATTCACTTGTGAGTGACATATAAAATTGAGGGTAATATTACTTTTCCTGACTTGTAAAAGAGATATTAAAGCCAAGTGCTCTTTCATTATGCTGGAAAAATTGAAATATACATTGAATTATCTTTTAATGTATATACATTGTATTTCCTTTGATATCATTGTAATGCTATGGCATCAAAAAATTGTTGCACATATAGTCTTATTATCCAGCAGTGGCAGTAATGAAATATAAAAGATTCATAACTTTTGTGTTCAAGTATAATATTTCTGCATTTACTCAATCCGCATGTGTGTTATGGTTTCATTTCCCATTTCTAATGTCCTGCACATGCCATTTTTGGTGCAGGCTTTTAGAGTGTTCGTAGGCTGGGGCTGTTTGGGCGATTTCTCCCGCAAGGCTAATTTCACGACAGTCCAGTGGCGTCGATGGGGGAGGCTGGAAGGAAGTTGGGTGGGTGGAAGAGGCTCAGGGTCCTCCTGAGAAGATGCACCATCTACATCTTCCTGCCTTTTGCAGAGCTGTTTTAAAATGTTGAATGTTATATCATATCCAGGTTCCCATTTTGAAACTCTTGGAAGAGCTGTCCATGCATTGTTAAGGTGGCCGTCAGATGGTAAAACGGTGTATCTCGAAAATTGCTGTTCTGAGAAAAATGACTTAGGAGATGAGTATAATGCATTTTTAGCAATGGGACAAGAAGAAGCATATTAAACACTGATAACTGAAGAATTTTGTGCTTATTTGGGGTTTTAATTATAAAATAAATGAGATTTTTGTGCAGATAGACTGTTTAACCACAGCACATGTATACACTCCCGCTACACATCATAAGATGGTAAAATGGTCTATCTTCTAGATAGACCACAAACACTATGTAAACTGGTCTAACTCGAAGATAGACCATCTTACCATCTGACAGCGATGATTTAAAAAATCTCAGTTAAGAAGGTTATATGGTTTATGTAAAAGATTACCGACAATGGGCTAACTCAAAGATAGACTGTTTTACCATCAAATCTGAAGGAAAAATACAAAAAAGTACCAAGCTGGCGGAAATTATCTCTAAAACAAGACATGATGGGATTTTCTCGATAGCACCATTGGAAAGAGCACCCTCACATGTCCTGGAAAGTGAATTTACCTCAAAAAGTCAAATTTTCAAGTTAGACCGTTTTACCACCTGATGGCCAAAGGGTAAAGAGAAGAAGACATCAAAAAGGATCATAGAATATACTACTTGTTAAAATAAAGAAAATTCTTTAAAAATTTTTAACCTTGTCCATTTCCCAGCATTATGTGATACTTGAAGAGGTGGATGCATTCACTCTTGGAAATGTTTTCTTCTTTTTTGTTTGTTTGAATTCTTTTGACTCTTTCGATCAATATGGAACATTACTACAGGTACTCAATAAAATCTTGATCTGTTCTGTTTAATGTGAATGTAATCTAAAATTATTATTAACATACAGAAGTTTTTGCCTTGGTAAAGAATCCACGGACTCCACCTGATTATCTCAATGTTGGCAATTAATCTTAAGGTTTTTGGTACCGTACCCTTATTGTTTTGGAGTCTTAAAGAACATAAGTTGAAGAGTTACAAGACTTTTTTTTTTTTGGATAATACAGCTACTGTCTTACCACCACTGCTTGTAAAGTAACGTTTTACACGTATCCATCTAACAGTTTGAAGGAGCTGTTAGCTTGTCATAGCATTAAGGAAACATTATGCTGCATATGTTTGTTAAACAAATGTGCTTCATGCTATCACTACATTTGTCTTTGTAGCTACAAATGTGCTTCATGCTATCACTACATTTGTCTTTGTAGCTGGATATGTGTGTATTACTCTCAAACTGTTCTAACATTTGTGTCTATTGTCATTTTCTGGCAGGTACTTAAATGGCTGTATACTTCATACTGACGATAGGTGTAGGTGATACCGCATGGATCGTAAATAGGACAAAACTTAGTTGATAAGAGACACTGGACACTGGAAGTGAAGAAGAAAGGAACGAGATCAAAAATTTCAGCGTGGAAGAGAACCACCACAGGGAAAGAGAGAGAAATGTCCGAAGAACTGACCAAGCTGGCCAAACTGGCCAACAGCGCAGCCGGCGACAGCGACCTTGACCTCAAGCTGAACACGTCGCTGGCCTCGCCCAAGATGCGCGCCCTGCACCTCAAGGACGAGATCGCCCCGCTTGGGCCGCCGGCGGCGGTGGGCATGAAGCACGACGACAAGGCGGGCATCAAAGGGATGGAGCTGGGCAAGAATGCCAGTGGTGTGGGCGTGGGCGGGGGCGTGGTGCCCGGAAACCCCGCCCACCTGAGGATGGACCCCATGAAGGGGGGCGACAAGATGCCGGGTGTCGACGGAGGAGGGGGCGTGGGGCTCAAAAAGGAGGATGACCTGGACTCCGTCTTCTTCAAGGACGGCACCGGGATGACCCAACTGGGCCCCATGAACATGAACAGTCAGATGATGACGAACGGGCCACAAGATGATAAATGTAAGACCCTGCAACACACACACACACACACACACACACACACACAGACATACGCCTCGTACTGTATACACCATATGTTTACACCCTAGTGAGTCTAATTTATTTGTGTATTGGAACTTCCTGACAATTTTGCAAGTCCAACGTTTAAATTCGTGATTGTTGATTATGGTACTGAACGGAAAAATGTATGCGTGCACGTCACTTATATGTCAGAACAAGAGTTAAGATTTGCAAAATTCGCAAAAGTGAAAACCAAGCGAAATATTTGGCGTATAGAGTAATCCACTCACCATTCTATTTTATGGAATCTGCTTGTACAGTTTTGTATAAATACAATTATTCAGTGTGTCTCATTTTTTGCAAGTGAGGACTTAGCAACAATTTTGTGAGAATTTGAAGTTGGGGATTGTGGAGTAAATCAATATATGGAATAATGTACGCATGCATGTTGCATTCATTCCAGGATCAGAGTTAATATTTTCATGTGTTAAAATTAAATTAATTGAGTTTAAATTAAGTAAATTAAATAGTTAAGATTAAATTTTTGAATAGCATCTTACGCACAAATTCCCCCAAATTAAAACCCTACAAAATATGTTACAAAGTAGTAGATGTTTCAATTTACATACAAATATAGACCTGGGCAATAACACACCTCGTCACCATTGAAAGAGAACTAATCATTGATTTGTTCCCCCTCCCCCTCCCCCCCCCCCCCAAAAAAAAAAAAAAAAAATGGAAAAAAAAAGAAAAAAAATCAAATCAATCAAATTAGGAATCAAAGGAAAGATTGGAATTTTCTCCACAACTTTGCTCACTGGATGTCCAGCATAGACGTTTCTTCAACAAGTTACATAGATTTGAAAAGATCGATGTTTTCCCGAAGCATGCCTGTGTTGCAGTATCAGGATAGTGTGGTATTTGGGAGGTTCACACCTGTGGTGCATAAAGAGTTCAAAGTTTGTTGCCCTTCCCCAAGTATCAGTTTGAACAATTAGGAGAAACAATTTGTGTTCAACCCTGTACAAGTAGTGAATATACTGTAAAATGAGGAATGTTCGCGTGCATTTTAATTTAACAAATTTTGCAAGAGCCAACATTCACAAAATTAAAATGGGCATGAAAGTTCTTGTCTACACTGTACGCATTGAATGTTAGAGGCAACTCACGAAAATTTCATGCCGCAAAAAAAGGCCGTCGGCTTCAATTCGTGAAAATTCATGCCGCGAAAATATGTTTTACAGTATATCCCCCCCCAAAAAAACAACAACACAAAACAAACCATAACTCCCCCACATACTATTAACCCTGAAATCGTTTAGGCATCTGCGTAATAAAATGTGATAGCTAGAATTGTCATTGATTGACAAAATGCCCTTCATCATTGATTTGATTTGTAATACCTGCTGATATATCAGGGATCAGAACCACCACAGGCTATCGGGTGAAAGCTCGCTAGTCTAGGGGATATTATTATGACGCCTGTCTAGCAATCACAAGGTCGTTGTTCGAGTCAAACCTGAGCATGTATGCCCTTGATATTTATTGCGGCTCCTATTAAAACACTGAATAAGCAATGATTATTTACATCGATGAAGGGCAGTTTGCCAATCAGTGGCAATGAAAACAACTCAACAAGAATCATTAATTCAAATAGTGCTGTCATGTTGAGGCCTGATAGCATGTAGAATCCATAGGTATTCTGAATAGATCCTCCTGAATAATCTGAACTTTTGTGATTTATCTATCAGCCTGACATAAATTATCTGACCCTCTCATATCTGAACTTCACTATTATCCAGATGCCTTTGAGCAGTGAAGGAAAAAAAAAAGTGATTTCAGACACAATTAAAACTTGTACAAAACTCGTGGAATTTACCAATGATATTCCCTATAGAAACGTGTTACAAATTTTATAGTGAAATGTTTCAATTTCATGACTATGATTTTGAAGTAGGCTGGCATAAACTACACTGCTATTGCAGTGTACACTATCTTCGTACATTGTAGCCACCACTTGGCCGAAAGCCTACTCGTAGTCATATACATGATTACATGGACATTGTTTCTCCCACCTCTGGCCAATAGTGTACATATGAACAGGGGGGTGTTTCATCAATGTTAGTCAGCGCTGACAAGTTGTCATCGCTGACAATTTCAGCAAAATCCTTGGTTTTGATTGGATGAGATGCTCTGGTCACTGACTGTTACTATGGTGATTGCCAGCGCTGACAACTTGTCAGCGCTGACTAATGTTGATGAAACACCCCCCAGGTATTGGTCCCTACGTGGCCGGATAACAGAGGTTACTGTTTTGACACACCTAACTCCTCCTCTCTTTCTCTTTCACCATTACCACAGCGATGAACATGCTCCATCGGCAAGTCAGTGGCTACCCCCACCCACCAAACTACACCCTGCCGGACCAGCAGCACGTGTACACCTTCTCCACCCTGCTGGCCAACCGGGCGGCCCAGGCCGTCTACACGGGCCAGACTGACTCCATCCTGGCCTACCACAGGGCCCAGTCCTGCAAGCGGAAGTTCTTGGACCCCGAGGAGGTCTGTCTGTTAAAAAACATGAACAAGAATGAATTAAAACTCCTAGTTTGTCCCCAGAATGACAGGAATGTCAATTTACACCATTGCCCCTTCAATTAAAGGGGTGGTATAGTTTTGGTTGAGACCAAACTTCAGGTTTCTAACTTTTTCGGTGAGATAATGAGAAACTTCTGATGAAATATGAAAGAGTATGTAATTCTAAGAGGAATTCAACATTTATTTGATGAAAATTGGTGTTGAAATGGCCGAAATATCCAAAATAAAGCAGTCTAATAAAGCAATCAAATAAACTTTGAATTCCTCTGAGAGTGGTATCATCTGTACTATTTCATATGTGGTTTCTTGGTATCTTGCAAAAATTATAAAGCCTAATCCTCATATCCACCAATACTATACCTTCCTTTTAATGTTGTCATTAGTTCTGTAGAGATAGTAGTCTTGCATTAACCTGTGGCAGACGAGTTTCGAGAATTCTCAGACAGGTGTCTATAGGAAATGCTTGTCATAGCAAAGTCAGTCCATCCTTGACGGGTTAAGAGGAAAGATGCAAGAATTTCTCACCGAGAAATGAACTGATTGTACAAAATAGACACACACACACACTCAAACATTCACATGTAACAAAGACAGCTATTGATTGTATGACATGGACTTACATGTCGTAGGCTGAGAATAAGCAGGGCATCAAGTTGTCTTTAACACTTGGGCCCGAATTCACGAAGGTGGTACAAATGAAACCATGGTTTCAACCATGGACAAAATCGATGGAGCGCCAAGTGTCGCATGGAATATTTCGTTACTAAATCAGTCATTTCGTCAATGAAATGATTATTTTGTAACGAAATGACAACGTTTGGTAACTAAATGAACACTTCGTCCACGAAATGATAATTTCGTTAACAACGAAACGGTCATTTTGTCGACGAAATGACCAATTTCGTAACGAAATATTCCGTGCGACACTTGGCACTCCACAGTTTTTGTCCATGGTTTAAACCATGGTTTCATTTGTACCACCTTCGTGAATTCGGGCCTATGGGTTTAGTGGCAACTTAATGCCCATATTATTACCCGACAATGTGTGTACATAGTTATGTGAAGGCAACACATTTTGATGTATGAAATGACTTGATTTTTTTCTGTAGGACTGTAAATTATCAGAGTTATTGCTCTTTTAGTTATAACGTAATATTTGTTCAATTTTTCTTCCATGTAGGATACTGGCGCTGCTCCAAATCATGCGGGAAATGCAAACACGGGGCCGGGTACACCCCAGCAGAACAGTACGTCACAATCAGTGGATGGGACTACGGGCCAGACTGCCAACGGCCAAAATGGGAAGCCTAACAGTGTGGATGGGAAGGCGATGGACAACATGAAAGGGAAGAATCCCAGCACTCCGCAAAGCGTCCCTGAAAACACAGAGAGTACTGAGAACTCTCGCAAGACACCTCTGGAGAGCAGTGCTCCGACAGGTGGGACAACCAAGGGGAACAAGAAGCGCAAGCGGCCGAACTCGACGTCGCAGCCGCTGCAAGCGAACTTACAGGGTGGACCCGGCGGGCCCATGCAGCAAGGCATGCCGCCGAGCGGGCCTAGCTTTGGGCCGTACGGTCCGGGCCCCTATCGTCCAGGGTTCCCGCCGCAGAACATGCCCATGCGGCCGCCCATGTCGCAGGCCCAGTTCCACAACCAGCCTGCGACGACGGAGACGGAGAACCTCGACCCCAGCGCGCTCTGGGAGAACCCGCCGACGAGCAAAAAGACAATGACGACCACCATGGCACCGTCCTACCCGCCAGACATGTCCCCCATGCGGATGGCCTCCCCGAACCCCGCCATGCGCACGGCCATGCGCTCGCCGAACCCCGCCCTCATGATGGCCAACGAGCCCATGGGCCCCGGCGGTGTGGCCCAGCAGCCCCAGGGACCACGCCCGTTCATGAGCCCCTCGCACCCGTCCCAGTCCCTCCCGGCCTCCCCCGTCAACCCCTACGACCTGCCCAACTACAAGCCGCCCCAGCAGATCGACAACCCGACCCCAGAGCAGCTGCGGCACCGGCAGGAGAGACTTCGGACCCTCAAAGAGATGCAGAGGTTGCTCTTCCCCGAGGACCAGCAGAGCATGTCACCCTCTCCTGGCAGGATGATGTCACCCACGGGCATGCCTCCCCCTCCCCAGGACCCCATGGGACAACCTCAAGGTATGGTGACCAAACAGCAGACCAAAACAAGAAGAATGGAAGTAAAAAAACAAACAAACAGATTTTTCATATAATATAGCTTTTCCATGCAGGACAAAAAATGTGAAGTGGACATCAGTGATAAAGAATAAGTGACTGAACAGCACAAAATACACACACGCCACAAAAAAGGAACCAGTTTTTTTCATATAACATTACTTGTTCCACGCAGGAGAAAAAGCAATGTGTTCAAGTGAATGTCACTGATAATGATATGGTGACTTAAAGGCAGGGAATCCCATTTGCATGCCTTAAATGAAGAGTTGTATAAACACAGTGGTATGTTGAAGAGAGTATCATTTTACATCATACCACATTAAATATGAACCTCAGGGGACTTGTTTAGGCCACTGCTGAGAAATTTGGAAGTCAACAGTTATCTACAATTTGAATAATGCACAAAACTCAACTACTCAGTAGTTCTGTGTGTCAGCCACACTTAAGCCTTTTTGTTGCAGTCTTCTGTATTTTTTATCTATAAACACAAATCTAAAAGTATAAGAGCTGATGTAATAACATATAGAGTGTGTGGCAAGAATGTATGTAGAAATGTTTGTAAGTTTTGATGAACTTTCTTCACAAAATATACATGATGGACACACATGCAGTGCATGGGTCTGCAAAGGTAGCCTTAGTAATGTACTGGAATTTACGGTGAGCCCCGAAAAAAATTCAATTCAAAATCTAACGGTCAATAAAAATGTACTAAATGCATACTCGCCAACTAGTAAGATTTTATCAGATTCAAATAATAAAATAGCAAAATCAGATTTTCTGTCAGAGAAATCAGATTTTTAAAAAATATTTAGATATACCTTTCATGTGTATTTTCTGAAGATTTGACCGAAAGTAAGATTTTTAACTTCAGTTTGCATAGAAAATAAGATTTTTGCAATCCATGAGTAAGATATTTCATCTTGAAATGTTGGCAGGTATGTAAATGTTACCTTCCACTTTCAATACTTTATGGGAGTTTCTAAAATGATACTCTCTTCAACATACCACTGTGTTTATACAACTCTTCATTTTAGGCATGCAAATGGGATTCCCTACCTTTAAGTCATTTTGTCCCTTTTTCATTGAAGTAGTTGTGAGGGGCAAAAGGAAAATTACTTTTAATCATCCCAAGATGTACATTGTTGGAGCGGTATAGAGTTTGTGGTCATTGATGTTTTTTAAAGTGAAGGCTCTATAATGCAGAGACACTGACTATTACATTGTTGCCATATTTTCTGCAAAGCCATGCTGCAATTTTCATGGATATTTTACTTTTTCCCCCTGGATTGTATTACTACACATGCATAAAGCAGGAAAAGTAGAAATAATTTCTAAAGAAGAAATTCAGTCCGAATATAAGTCGGTCTGATAAGAAAGAGTAAAATATTATGAGTGCAACAGTATAATTTTGATCAAAATCGGATGAAAAATAAGGAAGTTATGACATTTTGAAGTTTCGCTATTTTTTTGGGAAACAGTTCTTGAACAATCAATATGAATATGCAAATAGCGAAGTGAGCATGCCATTCCCTCACAACGTACCATATGGTTTGTACTAAAAAATTGTGAAATTTCCAGTTTTTCATTCAAACGCAATTATGCTCGAGGCTCATATCCTCGTTTATCAAACTGATCACTATTCTGAAGTTATTCAACCACGAAAAACATCATGTTTCAGACATCAATGACAGAAACATTGAATTTTCGTAACTTTGTTTATACGATCAATGGAAAATTGTGAGGGTATGACATGGTGGGCTTTACTCATTTTTGCGTATTCATATCAACTGTACAAGAACTGTTATGCAGAAATAAGCGTAACTTCAAAATGTCATATCTTCCTTATTTTTCATCCAATTTCAGTCAAATTTTTACCGTTGAACTCGTAAAATTTTACTCTTTTTATCAGGCAAACTCATATTTGGACTGGATTTCCCCTATAATGGCAAAAATACATGTATTCTTCTTTAACCCTCAGAATACTACAATGCTATTTACAAGGTTATCATCGCTGATTATGTCATGTCCTCTTTCTTACAGGCATGATGTCGCCGGGAGCCAACGCCATGATGCGGCCCATGGGCCCCAGCGGGCCGATGATGGGGCCCGGCGGGCCCGGCCAGCACCCCATGATGCACCAGGGCATGGGGCCGGGCATGCACCCCCGGATGCCCGCCCAGGAGGGCCTGAGGGGAGTCAGCCCCGAGCAGCAGCGGATGATGCTGCCCCACTCGGGTAAGAAGACACAGTTTCGGGAAATCATTTTGATTCATTTCGGCTTTCTTTTAAAGGCATAATTTACCATTTGCAGAAGAAACGAACCCCTGCATTAGTGCTTTAGAATAGTTCTTAAATGTGAGTTAGGGATAGAAACAACAACTGTAAAAATTTGAATCTGTATAATGGATGTTTAATATTCTGACACAAAAGTGGGAACAATAGCTACAATAAAAATGTTTACAGACTAAATCGTCTGCAGTTACGGCTTAATAAGAAAAATACTGATATGTCCCTTTATTTTAGGCTTTATTGCATAAATCTTATATGGTGGGAATATTTGGTGATATAACAAACCTACCCATATGCATCAAATTTGATATCTTGAACTTTTTTTACATGACTGCTTCCAAAGGTAAAGGGGACCTTTAATTTCTCCAAGGAAACTACTGTAAAGCCTAAATAAAGAGATCGATGGAGTTAAAGCAGCAATTATGGTAGAATACATCATTGAAAATTTTAGGAAAATTGGACAGTTATTTAAACACTAAAAACAGTTACAAATTTTTAAATTTTGGTGCCGTCTTGGCTGGATAAGGAGTCTACAGCACTTTGTGATATCATTATGGACAGCAGTACATAGAATATATAAAGAAAATTCAACAATTTCTCTTTATTTAGATTGTTTGATTCCTTTAAAAAAAAAGAAAAAAGATTGATATGTTGCCAGTGTGCTACAGAAATATGGTAGTAAAATTATGATAGAATATATGTGACAAACATTAGATATTTTTGCAGCCATAGTCATCATGATCAGGGTATTAGTAATAAATACAAGTCAACATGCAGTTTACATTACACAGACCCTTCAGGTTTGATATTGTTGAAGCCTTGTCCCTTGTGTTTCTGGGTTGTTACTCCAGTTGTTCAAAACAATTATCCAAAAGTACTGCAACATATTCATGAGTTTGGACTGAGATATTGATTATAAAGGAAAGGGTTGAAAAATTTATGCATGTTTATACTGACATGTATGTGCTTGTGAGAAATGTCTTTTCACTACTAGGGAGGGTTGTGTAGAAAGTTTTGTACAGTGGAGAAGGCTTGAAAACAGACTGAGAATATCTTAAAAAAGGAAAAACATTATCAGTATTATTTTGAAGTATATTGCAGTAAGATGGTTTGAATTTGTGCGTGATAACTTATTCACTTGGGCGTTCCTGTTGATTGTCTGTTTTTTCAGGCATGATGATTCCCCCTCTTCCGCCTGACTGGGAAAATATGACTCCAGCACAACGTGACTGGTACAAATTACAGCAAGAATTCTACCTCGAAAAGCGGCGCAAGATCATGGAGGAGCACGTCAAGATGCAGGCGCGCATGGGTGAATTCCCAGGACCCATGGGACCTGGTCCTGGTCCCGGCCCGGGACCAATGCGTGGTGATCCCATGATGGGTCCACATCCACCTGGATCCTTTCCACCCGACATGATGGGACTAAATATGGGACCTCCTCCGCCCTATCCAGCTGGTCCAGGAGCAATGCCAACGGGGCCTGCAGGGCCTGTCCAGGGGCCCAATGGAATGCAGAGGAGATCGAGCATGTCGGGAGGTATCCCGATGGGACCCGCCGGACCCGGTTCAGGGATGATGCCAGCTGGCGCCGCTGGCGGTGGGCCGGGAATGTCTGGTCAGAACGTCCCCTTCCCGATGTCACCACGGATGCCGTCGCCACGGACAAGCCGCTCCAACTCGGTGCCGGGACTACAGAGCGGAGCCCAGCAGCCCGTGATGAGTGGGGGACCTGCCAGCATGAATCCAAACAGTATTCCTCCAGGCTCTTCAGCTGTCCAGGGACCGGGATCAGCGCCTGGGCCAGTTAGCTCGGCGAGTACAGTGCCAATGGCCAACACCATGTCCCCTCACGCGTCAGTGGGTAGCCCAATGAAGCCCGCCTACCGTGCCCCCACTCCGACGGCTTCGAACGTACCTGCCAGCCAGCCACCTCCTTCAAGCAGTGACCCCATCATGAACGTCATGGTGCAAACGCCGGGAAGTGTAGGTGCTGTAGAACAATCCCCGCGACCAAACCAGCCCGGCACCCCTGTAGGAATGGACAATACTGGTGCAGTTTCCGTGTCCATGCAAAATGCACCCTCGCTTAACACACCAAATACCTCGCAGCCCGGCACACCAAACTCTGTCTCAATGAACAGCAAACCGGCTTCAGTTCCTCCTGTCAGTGCCATCACTGGAAATGGTTCACAGAAGGCTACACCTGAACAGGCAGTGTCTAAACCTGGTGATCGCTTCATTCAGAACACTCCTGCCGGCAATGGAAGTGTCCCAGCTGCATCATCCGCAGGTGTTGGCAGTGCTCCTACCCCGACAAGTTCAGCAGCCAGCGTGAGCTCAGCTGCGAGTGCCACGCCAGATGCGTCAAAGCCCATGGATGTCCAGTCTCAGCAGCGCCTCGTCAATTTCCCTCCGAGCCAACTGAATCGCGACAAAGCGCCAAATTTCCCACCACGTGGAGAGGACCCGCAGCAATATGCCTCCACCTTCTACCAGAAGGCAGTGAACAAGGAGCCGCAGATGAAGAACCCCGGGCGGCTGCAGCACTTCGGGTCTCCTCCCATGAACAGCCCCATGAACCCTGATATGCCCACCATCGGCTCACCGTCCAGTGGCATGATGTCTCCCGGTGTCATGATGACATCGCAGCCAGGAATGATGCCTCCAAGCGGCATTGCGCCACAGAGCGGGATGATGTCTCAAGGTATGGATGGTCCTCCACCTCAGGCAGGAATGATCGGGCCCGGGCACAGTCCAAGTGGTCCAGGAATGGGTGGCCCTGTGGTGTCCATGCAGCAGGCCCAGATGGGACAGATGATGAATCCGAGGATGGCTGGGCCATCACCAAGCATGCAGTCGCAGATGATACCTGGACAGGGGCCCATGATGTCCTCGGCCCGGATGCCCCAGCAGGGCGGGATGATCTCACCACAGAGCAGCATGATGTCCCACAGCATGCCCCACCAGTCGGGTATGATGTCGCCCTCGATGGGCCCTGTGGACATGATGGGCCCCCAGCAGGGACCCATGCCTGGACCAATGACCAGGGAGCAGCAGCAGCGGATGATGATGTCACAGTCGCGAATGATGGCAGCCGGTGTGCCCCAAGGCCACCCCATGATGGATGGAGCTGCGGGCCCGATGCCAGGAGCCCCTGGGATGATGCCCCACCCAATGGATCGTGGAGTGATGCAGGGTATGAGCTTTGACCATGGGATGAACCCTGGAATGACTCCGAACATGATGAGGTTTAGTGGACCCCGTGGGATGCCCAGTGCAGGCTTCATGGAGGGCGGGATGCCCTCTGGGCCGGGCAGGACTAACATGCCCCACCCGGGGATGATGGGTGGTGGAATGGTGCAGGGTGGCCAGGAAATGAATATGATGGGTATGGAAAGGGGTATGCCTGTAGGGCCAAATATGCCACCATCCTCCAGCGGTCAGGCAAACAGTCCCCTGTCCCTGTTACAGAGCAGATTCTCGCCCCCACTGCTGCCGGATGGTAAAGGACCAAAACAAACTCTCCAGTATTTTCCCTCCAATGCAAGTCAGTCGAGCGGACAGGGGCAGTCCGGAAACCCGCATGTGAATCCGGGCCTGCCCTCCGGTCCGGGAAGCAGCCCAGCGCAGGGGCCAAAACAAATTGAGCTTCCGTTCCCAATGGAGATGGTGACAGGCGGCATGAATCCGAGCGTTCCGTCGTTCTCGCGTGGTCCCGGGGCGGGCCCGGCTCCTCGCATGTCTGCCATGATGAACCAAGAACTGATGATGCCACAGGGTTATGGAATGGCTCATGGAGCGGGGCCTAGCCCAGGACCAAGGGGTCAAGTTCCTGGCCACAACCCTATGGGCTACATGGGACCTCGAGGCATGCCTGGGTATGGGGGCATGAATCCAGGACCAATGGGACCCGCTGGACCACCATACGGGGATCCAAACTTTGGACCCATGGGACCTGATCCCATGGGACCTGGGTTTAGCATGCCAAAGTAAATACAAACAGAATACAATCTATTCAATGTCTTACAGTGTCAAACCAAATTGTTTTTGTGATGTGTACAGAAAAAGTCTCAGTTCTTTGCAGAGTCAAAGGGGTCATGTGACTTGTCATGTGAGTTTGTCATGTGACCATTCAGGGCAAAAAGCATACAAGAATGCTGATCATGTGACTATAAACTGATGTTGCAGATTTAGATATACACATGTACGTGCTCGATGTGAAGGATACACATCAAGCAATATATAACTTTTTCATGAACTTCTTAATTTATTCAAACTTTCATTCAGATGTCTTGGTTGTCGTATTATTTTGGCTGAGAGTACAAGCGTGAACTAAACCTTGAAGAATGCGGATTGGGTCATGCAGAGCGTGTTTATGCTTGTGCGACATGCTGTACTTTCAACACTGAATCAGTAGCCCCATGTGGAACGTCACTGCTCATAGATGGAATTACTTGTAAAATGATGTCATGTTGCACTGGGCATACCCAACAAAATGAGTTCATGCTCTTTGCCCATAGAAGCAAGTTTATTATAAACTTGTAATGGAAGATGTGTGTGGCCCCACAGTGTTTGTTGAGATGAGGAGGATGAAGGTACAGACCATTTACCGAGTGAAGGAAACGGTGATTGTGGTCAGGGGTTGGATAGGAAGGGAAAAGCCCGAAAAAGGAAGTCAAATGAACTGAGAAAGTATTGCTTTGAAGAACAGAAAATCAGTCTCTATGCTTGGCGACACACCTGTATTGCTTTTTTGATTTTCCTTCCTTGTTTTATACTGTTTACTCGTCATATTTGCAGAGCTTATGCTGTAAGTCTCCCCATAACTTCTGGAGGCTCCCTTCTCCATATACGTTCACACAAATAATGCCAAAGTCCTCCTAAATCGAGAATTATTTTTGCCTGTTTAGATGCCTGTTTAGATGCCTGTAACAACCAAACACAGATATCTCTCCAAATCGCTCCATGGAATATATCTCCCTAATTTTGACGCGCAAATGGTGGCAGCCCTGCAGTTGGGAGTAAAAAAGTTGTGGTATTGTCTAGAATGAAATCTGGAGGAGATCACACAGCCTTGAACAAAGGGAGGAAGGAAAAATCAATGCAAAATCATATGCACATCTGCAAATAGTCACTTTATTTTTTGTCAGAAATCAGACTTTGTGAAGGCTGTTTGTTGCTTTTGAAAGGTCAATAATAACCCCTCCCCCAAAAAAAGAAAAGAAAAGAAAAGAAAGAAAAAACATCAAACTGAGGTAGTTTTGTGAAAGTTAGTGAATCAAAATGTCGTAAATGCTGTCACTACCAACATATCAGATTGTGTGAGAATGTTATAGCAAGGAGCTGTGACATATGGAAGTGTGGTAAGCTGTATTCCGGGTATAATGAGGGGAAAGTCATCCCGAATTTCTTGGGAAAACCTATGGAGTGGAAAAATGTGCCCATTTTTTTTTTTTTTTTTTTAACCTTAGTGAGTTCAAGCACGAAGAATGAATAAAAATAAAACCCAGGTTCCCCTCTGACTAAGAGTGTGCATGTAAAGATAGGATGAAGTCAAATTTCTGTCCTGTAGTGCACAGGGTTATTCCTCATCAGGTATTGTCCCTACTATATTTGCTGCTTTGCTACTCACCACAGTCTTGTACACGGTACTGTGCTGACCACCACATTGTGCAGGCTGCAAATACGGAATATACATGTGACGTACATTTCATGCCATTTTTACCTTTCCACATTTTTTGATTCAACTGAAATTCACAGCAGTTAACGCCAGACCAAAACATTTTCTCTTTGCAGCACAAACGCAACTGATATTGTCACTAAGACTGGAAAGTGTAAACTTGCTATATTGTAGTTGAAATGGGAAAATACATATTTCTTTCCTATAATGAAAATGGAATAATACATATCTCCTTGCTAATGAAATGGGATAATACTTATTTCTGTGCTTACGAAAATGGAATAATACATATTTCTTTGCTAATGAAAATGGGAAATAAATATTTCTTTGCTAATGAAACGGGATGATAAATATTTTTGTGCTAATGAAATGGGATGGTACATAATTCTTTGGTAATGAAATGAGATAATACATATTTCTTTGCTAATGAAATGAGATAATACATATTTCTTTGCTAATGAATTGGGATATTTCATATTTCTCATTCCTTTGCTGGAGTTGTGGGTCACATATGTAAGGACTGGCAAAGCTGTCTGGTAAGAAGAGCTGTCTGGTAAGAAGACCTGATTTGACAAAATGATATTCTGCTTGCGATATGAATTGAGGGAGGAATCTGTTGCAACCTTGGTGATTAAATCCTTTTATATATTCTGTGACACAGGTCAGGTTGGATAGGTGGATTGATGACTGCAGTTGAATATTTGAAAATTTTTGGCTCAATCAAGCTGCGCAAAATGGAATTTGCACAAGTACGGCACCGTAAAACTACATTAAAGGTTTATGATCCATCTTTTCCAGTATTCAACGGCCAGTGCTTACAATATGACCTGAAATATTGCCACACCAACTTCTTTATTAATTATCATAATGATGATGATAATAATAATAATAATGATAATAGTAATAATGATAATAATAATAATAATGGTAATAGTAATAATAATAATAATGATAATGATAATAATAATAATAATTTACTTTTATTGGACAAATGTAAATGAACTGAACCTCCCAGACAACAGTGATCTTAAAATCATGAATGTATCAGCCAAGTGGCTATCTCAAAGCCCGTAATGAATGTCAAGTTTATGATCTTGTGGTAATCTTATGGTAGAAAATGAATTACAGAGTATGATGCCAGTATGAACTCACAGCTATTTACATGAAATCTTCAAACCAATGGTGGTAAAAGTGGCACGCAGTGGTTTGGAGAATATCAGAGGACATGTCGATGCCATTGATGGCTTTTGAAATAGGGCTGTGTGCGTATGAATCATGTTTGAAATCCTGTGAGATAGCATACAATGGTAAAAGAAGTACAGAACCAGCACAGGCAGTGCTGGAATCATGGTTGTTAATCCTTCATGATATTTTTTTTTTTTGCAGAGTGAAGAAGATACAAAGGCTGAACTTGTGATGGTCAGTCATGTATGAACCTTGCGTGATTGGCGTTCATAATGATTATACAAATTAATGTGCACTTTACAGAGGCCGTTAGTGAGAATTATTCACCCTTTAACTTTTTGACAGCTAGAAACACACGAGTGCAATGCAGAGTGTGTTCTTGTACTGTACAAATGTTACGGAGGTTGGATGGTTTTAGTAAATGCCTCGGCAAGTGTTGTGCATTATGTGTTTTATAAAATGGTGACATGATTTGAATTCCCCCAGCAGCATTGTTTGGAAGATTCGCAGGCCAGCATCGGCATCTCACTAACTGAACTGAACACAGAACCAATTGCGATTCATTTGCAAAACTTACAGGAAGTCCATGTGAGTGCAGACAAGTCGTCATTAGTACTTTTAATTCGTACACTTATGACCGGTCAGTGGTTGAGTTGGACCTGTAGGCAAAGTAAAGACTGATCACGTGATAGCTCTTGTCCAATCAATTTATTATGTTCCATTTCACCATTTTATAAGAACTGATCTCAATCGGGGAGCAGAATTTGGTGGTCCAAAATTAACAAATCAGCATGAATTTATCGGTTTATATTGGAAGGGGGTAATGCACGTTCATGTGTCTGCTCACATACAGTAATGACTTACAGGTTATTCATAAGAAATCACTCAAAATGGCTTGGTACTATAAATTGCCTTATTCCCTTGTCACTTATGCACTTATATTTGGGTTTTACCGTCAAATAGTTGTGTAAGGACTGTTACAGGAGTGTGTGACAAAACCAGAAGAAAGAAGAATGATATTGAGTAGGTTTGAAGACAAAATTATTAGTAGAGACAGATAGAAAAAAAGAAACCTTCAGAAACCTCACAAACCTTGAAAATTGTCAATCAATTACTGTATTCGCCGAATATTTCGTGAGGTTTTTATTTTCGTGAATTTCGCGCGTCGGGTGCTATCTGCGAAATTAAAGACACACGAAAATATTGACTCTGATCCCTATGTGAATGTGACCTACGCGTGTACATTTCTCCGTTACAAGACTCCACGATCCCGAATTTAACCACTCGCGAAATCGTCTGGAATTCCCGATTCGCGAAAATTTAGACTCACGAAAATTTAGACTCGCGAAATACATGGCTTATACAGTATGCATTTCTGCTATCGATGGAATTATTTTCTGAATTTTAGGATGTGTTCATAGGTTTAAATCTAGCAATGGAAGATAGGAGTGTTGTACAGCATTGCACTTATTTCTGTATGGAGAGAGAGAGATGTCATATAAGCCAGTTCGGAGTTGTAATAGCTCATGGGCACATTGTTAGGAATGACCTTTCTTTTCTCCCAGGCGGCAATAGGGGCACTTCACCCGTTTTTCGAGCAACATATTAAAGCTGTACTTAACAATCTATGGGATTCATCAATCCTGTTCAAATAAAAAATGAATTTGCATAGACCAAATGACCAGAATGATCCATCGGTTAACACTCGGGAAAGCATCCATTTCATTAGTTTGCATTGAATGTACATGTATTAAAGGGATAGCATAGTTTTGGTTGAGACCTAACTTCGAGTTTCTAACATATTTTGGTGAGATAATGAGAAACCCCGTAAGAAATGTGAAAGAGCATGCAATCTCAAGAGGAATTTAGTGTTTCTTTGATGAAAATTGGTTTGGAAATGCCGAGATATCCAAAACAGAGCTATCCTAATAAAAGGTGGGACCCACATTTTATCATCAGTGCTTTGTTTGACTATGCTTTTGAATATCACGGCCATTCCAAAAAGGATTTTCATCAAATAAACTTTGAATACCTCTTAGAATTGTATGCTCTGTACTATTTCATATGTGGTTTCTTTTAATCTCTCAAAAATAAAAAAATCCAATCATCATCTCCACCAAGACTATACTATCCCTTTAACAACCTCTTTCCATTGGTGTTGCCAAATTTCTGCTGTCGGGTAGATGTGCTGTCAAGCGGCATTTATAAGGAGTACTTGAATAAACATTACATCAGAGATGCTTATCCCAGTGAATTAAAAAAAAAAACACCAACATGCCTGTTGGTACAAATGACCCTTTTTTTTCTGCTCATTGTCGAAGGACCGTTATTAAACAGTGCCCTCTTGTGGGCAAAAGCATTATAGGTTTCCACCAGTAGAATAACGTGCTATCGGTCAAGAAGTACATACGTCATGAATTCAGTTATCTTTGATGAAGCCTAACTTCTTTAAAGACACAGTGCTGGGCGCATAGTGTTCAAGTGCTTCACTTATTTATTACCAACTTCAGTTGATTTTATTTTGAACACTGAAAAGTTAACCACGTCTGCACGGATTTTGATAAAAATGTTTTGAGTTGTAAATGGTGGTGTGTTGTATACAGTATCGTTTGGTGAAATGCGAAGGTTGTGAGTAAACCTGTGTCCATAAATAATTTGTCTTATTTTAGATCATGATTTAATCTTGATGCAGACTTGAAAGTGGAGGGGTTGGCTAGTAAAGGTGAACAAACTTTGCTAGTATTATCAGGAACTCTTCACTTTTAAGGCTAGTCAGATCAAACCCAGTTGAAGTCTCTGCACATTTTTGAAATAGAAATGAACTGGACAGAGTGTAACCTTCAGACTGTCACAAACAAGGCCGAAAGTCACAAAGGTACATAGTTTTAATCTAATTCACGGATCATGTGAATTTCGACGGCGCCTAAATGCGCACAACACATCTTGTGCGTCAACAAGTATCCCATAATGAACGCCTGCTGACACGCGCCTATGCTAGAGCTGGCAAGTCTCCCTGATTCTACAGGAGTCTCCCTGAAAACGTCAAAATCTGTTCATGTCTGAATAAAAAAGTGTATTAAAATCTCCCTGATTTGGGAATTATTTTCGCCCATTGCAATGCATGTAACACTCGGATATCTCCCTGATTACTGTGTGGAATCCCCCTGATTTGGATGTGGCAATGTTGGCAGACATGCTGTGCAAGAATGCCTATGTTGGGCTAGCTGTAGTCCGTGGACTTACGGATTTACGCCATGGAATTCATGTATACTACCTTTGTAAAGTCGGGCGAAAGGTATAATGCAATTGCCAAAGTATTCCGTACCATGTAATACATTTTTGAAAGAAGACAAAGAGTGAAAAGAAATGTCATCGTACTATTTCGTAGCAATGGCTCACCAAGTTCTACCACTCCGACTGTGACAGATTGGACGTTGTGTGATTGTTACCATCTTGACTGCAAAGATAGCACTTATTATTAGCACGATAATATGCATATTCCGTGCTGTAGCTTGTATTCTGGTTTCATATCCTCATATTCACTGAAATATTGCTTTCAACTTTTGTTGCATAAGTGTCCTCAGTTGCACGAAGAATAATTGTTCCATCGTCTGCACCAGTCCTGGGCCCCGTTGCAAGAAAGTTGCAATCAATTGCAAATAATTGCTAATTTTGAAACAACCATTCTGATTGGCTCAGGGTCTGCCCTATTAAGAAGACATGCATGCAACAATGATTTTGATTGGCCAGTGACAATCAGTTGCAAGTTGCGTTTAAACGCAAAGTTTCTAGCAACGGGGCCCAGGACTCTCTGAAGGGAAAATTTTGCTCAAAGTTGAGAAGGAATCTTCGAATGAGTCCCCAAAGTAGAACATAATGGAAGGCGTGCACCCTCTCAGATAAAACACCACTTTTCATCATTTTGTTGTTTGTGTTTTTAGCGGGGATGTGTTACAGGAGGACAATCTCTCTTTAATAGCAAGTCACCATTTAACTGTCGGCACATCGCTCAATGTTTATTGGCAGTCCACCTGTGCCGTGCGATAGATAGAAAAGTGTTGTAGATTGGATTGGTAGAGGGCTGCACAATTTCACCGATTTTATGGGCCCGCTGGGGACGTAAGGTGTTCAACTTGTAGGCAAATAACTCCATACCTTCTGTTGGCTCTGCTTTGGTGGATTGGGTTCGTGTATTGAAAGCGCTTTGATTGTTTGCATCAATTTCTGTGCTCTTTTCTTTTTTTTTTTCTGCAAAGACTTGGTTGCCAAATTCCTACTCATTGGGAAAAACAAATCACACTTTTGCGAATGCTTGTAGATTGTATTTTGCTCTTTTTATTTTTTAATGTCAGTGACTGTGCAGAATAATTTCCGTCTTATATTAATTTTTCTCAGCAATAAGTTAAAACCATGCAATCGTTTCTAATAAATTTGTGTTTGCGTCGACAAAGAATGGACACATCGCGGCAAGCTCTGTGTAAGAAAAAAAAAAAATATTCCGCCCTGATAAGGCAGCACATTCATATTGTTTATAGTGTATTGGTTAAGAGGCTGTCAAGTGACACCCCTCTCACTGGCAATGGAGCAGTCCCAGAAGAATCTGTAACGTTACATAACCTATGTCAAGCAAGTGGACTGATCCATTTTCTGGAAGGGATGTTTCACGTGTAGACGACACGGAGGGACGCAATGTGTGAAGCTAATGTAAGGTGATATGTGATGGCAAATCCGTGTTGAACAGTGAGCAGTGATTTTTTTTTTTTTTTGGAAAATATCTTTAAAAAGATGTTGGAATTAAGGCGTTTGAGGTAAAAGTAAACCAACGAATGAAATGTGATATCATATGGAGTCATTGTTTATATGAAAAGCAATTCAAGTATTTTGATTCCACTGAGCGGGAAACACGAGTTTTTAGTCACAGAAATGAGACAATTTATATAAAATTTGCCCTTTTTTATACAACCTGCTGTATCTATATGTATGTACATAATAAATTTGACCCAACCCGCGGGGCATGAAATCAATCGGCTTTGTTTTTCTTTGTTTGATTGCTGTCTTCACACGCACATTGATACATGTAGATACAATGTGTATAATTATGTGCATGGACATCGACACTATGGCCTGAATTCACGAAGGTGGTGCAAGTTTAAAGCCATGGACATTTGAAACCGTGGTCTATGTAAACCTGGTACAAATTTAGACCATCGTTTAAACCATGGACAAAGATTGTACCACCTTCGTGAATTCGGGCCTATACCTATGAATTATATTTGTGGGGCATATACTTATCACCCCCCAAACACACACAGACAAACACATATCTATCTATATATATATATATAACAGAACTCAAGCTCATGCTGTCATTACCAACAGTTCATCCTGACACACAAATTTTCAGGCTCCCTGCTCTTTATTATTTATTTATTTATCTATTCAGTCTTCTTTAAAAGAACAGGGTAGTTTTTTCAGAGCCAAAAGGCCTGCTTTCAAAAAGAGCCCTGTTAAAGTAAATATACAATTACACATCGGAACATTTGCATCGGAACATTTGCATAGGTGTAAACAAAAAAGTGATTACAACAAAACCAGTCATACACAAATAACAACTAAACAGGAAAAAAACAAACAAACAGAAACGATTAAACTAAGCTCATAACAGAACAAGATGCACTGTACTACGTAACAAGACGGGGTAACCAATGTGCGACATTATTGTGGCTTCGGTTAGTGCGCAAAACTGAGAAAAGTAAATCAGAATTTGCGTTAAATCTACACTTAATGGTTAATTGATTGTATTTGGGTGATGAGTGTTGTTGCCGTTCGAATATGGGTTGGGAGTTTGTTGTAAATACTGGGTGCTATGAAAGAAAAGGATCGGATTTTAAATTCGGTGTTGGACTTTGGAATGACAGTGGATTTAGAGTAGAATGACGGGTGACGTAATATACAGCTTGACGTTTTGTGGCAAGATCATTCATGTAATACGGTGCTAAGTCAGTAAGTATCTTGAAAACAGAAATACAATACTGATCGTTGATTAATATGAAAAAAAAATGGTGAAGCATACAATGTAAAAACATCGGTGTTAGATTTAACACCATCGGTGTGAAATCTAACACCGATCAAGCTTCAATAGAGGACCACACCCACAGGTGTAGAAAATGTATTGTGACGGTGTTAAAAAGTGTTCACCTGGCATTTCTTGGTGTTAATTTGACACTGTGGCTGGTGATATTTTTGACACTGCGCTAGAGTTAATTCATTAATGACACCGCATGGTGTTGATTTGATATTGGTGGTGTTAATTTCAATGGTATAACACCCGTCCAGCTTCAATAGGAGACTACACCAACTGGTGTTACTGTGGTGTAATGTATTTACACAATTTTTCAAAAATCTAGTACTTTATCGGAAAATTCTTCATTGTCTTGTTGAAGTTCACAATTAACAAGAAATTCAGTAACTAAGAAACTATTAAAAAAAACAATTTTATATTTTGAAATGACACCCGGAGGTGTTAATCTAACATCATGAATGAGCACCGGAAATTTAACACCAGCTCGGTGTTTCATATTTAACACCGGACTTTTTGCAGTGTAGAAGAAAGAAAAGAATAGAAAACCAAACAAAAACGAATGGGCGGTTTCGGGTGTTTCAGTCGTGACTAATTCTCGGTATCGCCAAGGCGCAGATAACGTCTGCGCACGCTGAAGAGCTCTGTCACAGAATGATGCACTGTGGGATTCCTCGGTGCCCTTGTTCGCTTCCGGTTGTCTCACGCGAGTCACAGTTCCCATACGATTCAATGGAGTTATTTGTCTGCTTTTCCGTTGTTACCCCGTTGTTTCTTGGCTATAATTCAGCTTAAAAGAGTTGAAAGTTTCTCAGTTTTACTGATTTGCGCTCACTAGAATCATGGTTCACTACTGCAAGGCTTCAATGTGCTGGTCACATGATGGAAAGCGAAGAAATCTTCAACAACAACACCAAAAAAAAAAAAAAAAAATACTTCTGGATAAAGACAGAGCGTGATCTGAGTGTATGTGCAGCCAAAACCGGGGCAAGTTTGTACCCATATTGCATCTAAAACGCTGCTCTGCGCACGGCACCTACGTATTGGCGATAGCCTTAATTTGAGGCTATCGCCAATACGTAGCTGCCGTGCGCAGAGCAGCGTTTTAGATGCATTATGGGATAGCTCGGGTGGCAAACTAGCCCCGGTTTTGGCTACAAAATGCACTTACAACACGCTCTGTCTTTATAAAGATATTTTTTGTTGTTGAAGATTTCTTCGCTTTCTTTCATGTGACCAGTCCATTTTTGAAGATTTTAAAGTATTGTCTCTGTCATAAAGTACAAAATAATACTTTTAAATGATATATTGGTCACTACATATAAAGGTACATTTTTGAAGTTATGGTCAAAAGAAGCAAAACTTTTCTTATTATTCTCTTTATTTTTCTTGACCTTTAATCGCAAATACCTCCATTTGGCAATTATGGACTTATCGGTTTTTGCGAACAAACATAAAATTACGAAAAGAAGAAAATCATATTAGAGGTAGGCTCAGTGGAAATAAACAAAAAAAATGAAGAAGGAGAAGGGATGGACAATCAATCCATAATACATAATTCAATTGGTTCAAAATCTTGAGATTGTACACCTATTCAAATCAACACGGATTTAGAATATAATGGAAACTTAAAAGAGTAGTAACCACTTGAAAAGGTGGCTTAACAACGGAGGGAGATATCAACGTTTCTCAAAGCCGGGAGTGCTTCCGTTTACTTGCGCTGTGTCGTCTACTCTTGACAGCATGAGTGAGACATAGTCACATATTCAAAAGCCTGAACTTTAAATTGGAAACAAAACCCTAACAATCTGCCCTTTCTCAACGTGTATAAGTAAACACACTGCCTCTCTTTTAAGTATAGAAATCAGTGACATTTTACTCTCCCTTTATCTTACGCCCATTAATTTTTAAGAAGGAAGACTGAGAAATTTTCTCAGTCTTCATCATAAAAATTAATGGGCGTAAGATAAAGGGAGAGTAAAATGTCACTGATACTTTTAAAGTAACCTGTTCTTGAGTAATTTTATGTTTCGTTGTTTTGAACGTTTTTTCCCCACGAACCTCCGTGTTATGTGAATATTATACAGGTCACTATCGAGGGCAAATTTATGTAATTAATTTGTTTTTGTCATTTCTTTAAAAAAATGCTGGTTGTATTTGAATAAAAAACTTGTGGTCGGTCATGTCATGTCATAGAAAACTTATTTGTGACCCTCGTTCACAAAACCAACCAAAATGATGCTATCGGTGATGAATTTTTAGCTAAGAGCAGATTTTGAAAGACCGGACTTTAAGCTTTAAAATGATGAATTACCTAATTCAAGTCAAATGGACTACCAGAACTTATTTTAATATAGGAAAGAAAGCACACACTCGGGAAAAGTGTGTACTGAGAAAAGAAGCTCTGAAGAATAGGGTCTAAAATAGGATGTAAATCTTCAAAACAAGAGCAATAAGTGGATTATGAGATTAAAGGGATGATATAGATTTGGTGGAGATGAAAATTGGGCTTTTAAATTTTTGCGAAATACCAAGAAACAATAAATTTAAAAACTAGTATAGATCATACCATTTTTAGAGAAATTCAAAGTTTATCTGATGAACATTGGATGAAAAATGACAGAGATATAAAAAAGTAAAACAAAGTGATCATAATAACAGATGGGTCCCACCTTGCTTAAATTACGATCGCTCTGTTTTGGATATCTCACCAATTTCAAAACCTATAATTTTCATCCAATAAATGTTGAATTACTTCGGAATTACAGGCTTTGTATATTTCATAGGAGGGTTCTCATGATCTAAAAAAAAAATGTTAGAAACCTAATTAAGTTAGGTCTCAAATGAAACTATCCCTAAAACTGAAATTGATCATGCTCTATTTACACATTCTAACTATGATTAATACCGATTCTGAAAGTAGCATTATCCTTTCAAAAGTTATTAGAGTTGAAAGTGAAAAGTGTCCACAGGGATTTTAAGAAATGAAACAGGAACTCTAAGACTAATCACATAATTCTACTAAAAACGTGATCTTGAAAACTGTTAAAAACACAATTTTATTTTTGTTTTTATTGTCCCAGACTTTAGAGTAATGTAGAAGAAGTATTGGTCTTTCAGAAAAATATGAAAATTTGAGATTGACTTGGTGGACCCGCTTCAATTATTTTGAGTCCCGAAAAAAAAACAACAACGACAGTTAATTATTTTTTACGAGCGACCTCTTGTTGGTTCTGTGATGCATGGTAACATTTGTCCTTCATCCTTAGGGAAGCATATCCAATTGAAGTATCAATTTAATTACGGATAGTACTTCACTATATGCAGTGAGTTAATTCACTAAGATATGAAACCAATGCGATTCCCTGTAACTTTCGTTTTCTGTAACCTTGCTTAACAACAATCAGCAGCACTTTGGCATCGAAATTTTATTACTTAAATTCAATAACGGACGTGATAAGGTGACCACACGATCAGATAATGCATGGAAAAGCTTTTATCATTATTAACATTATTAGAGTTCTTCTTCTTCTTGTTATTATTATTATTGTATATATGAAAATATATATATATACATATATGTATATTATATATATATATATATATATATATATATATATATATATATACATACATATATAATATTTTATATACATATTATATGTATTGCTGCAGGTGGAAACACTTGATGTGTGTGTTACAACCATGACTTGCGAACGAATCGTGTATACAGCCAATGTCTCAATTGGTCACTGTAATTTATTTGATATAATTGATATAGCTGGTGCTATATCAGTCATGATTATATATATATATATATATATATATATATATATATATATGCCTATTTACAATCCTTGAATGCGGCACAGAAAAAGACCAGGAGCAGGCAGATGATCACGTTATGGACCGTCTCAACGAAGAGAGGTGATTGGATAACAGTCGCCAGCGCCCACTTCAATGGTGTCACGGCCGGAGAACAGAAGGTCGTATAACTTCCTTTAATAAGAGCTTGACATAAAAGCCAACGCTATTACAGAATGAGCTTTATTAGAAAGGGGTTCAAACTTTGCGTGTTTCCACAATTCTAGGGGAACCAACTGTCACTTCGTCTACTGGTCCACAACCTCCTTGCAGTTATTCAGGAGGATTTTCAGTAAAGTTGGCAACTTGAAATTCATGATTTTCCAGTACTTTGTTAAACAGAGACATCGTTCGCAGAGAGGCCCGATTTGTCGACACACGTTAGGCGTAGCTGCACGTAGCTGTCATGATGAAGGTAAACGCGTATACGTGTGTATTACGATCTCTCTCTCTCTCTCTCTCTGTGTTTGTGTGCGTGTGTTACGATCTTTATTTTGAAAGGTAATCCACAGTTTGTTGTGGCAAAATTAACGAAGAAGAGTGAAATTTCATACATTGCATAAGTTGGATAGTTCAGTCACACAAGGATCTTAAAAATAATGTCGAAATTTAACATTTGACATATTTCCCTCAAAAATTAAAGCGAATTTAGTAAAGATGTCATCACTTGAAAATGATCCTATAGGTTACAAATATAATGTTGATAGATTTTCATTTAGGATTTCGACCTCCCCCCACAAAAGAAAACAAAAAAACAAACAAAACAAAACAAAAACAAAACAAAACAAAAAACACACTGCAAGATATCCACGCCGATATTACAAGACTGTTTTAAAGGGAAGGTAAACCCAAAGAGCAATGTGGATTGAGTGAAAGCAGCAACATTAGTAGAACACATCAGTGAAAGTTTGAGAAAAATCGGACAATCGATGCAAAAGTTATGAATTTTTAAAGTTTTGGTGTTGGAACCGCTGGATGAGGAGACTACTAGAGGATATGACGTATGAGTGGACAACAATACAAAGAAAATATAAAGGATATTCAACAAAAATTCACTTTTCTAGAATTATGAAAGAGCAGTGGACCAACCGCTTTCAGAAAGCAGGGGGAATAATTGCTACCCTTAACATATGTCAATATCAAGTTGATGGAATTTGTAATTTTCATGAAAAATGGATTTTTGTAGTATTTTCTTTATATTTTCTTGATATTGTAGTCCACTCATACGTCATAACCTCTAGTAGTCTCCTCATCCAGCGGTTCCAACACCAAAACTTTAAAAATTCATAACTTTTGCATCGATTGTCCGATTTTCTTCAAACTTTCACTGATGTGTTCTACTAATGTTGCTGCTTTCACTCAATCCACATTGTTCTTGGGGTTTATCTTCCCTTTAAGTTGATTCTGAAAACACAACCCTCTGATAATATGAAAAGTTTTGTTTTTAAGTCCTAGAATTATTTTTTCCTTGTATTGGAATTTTTGGCAGAAATTATTTCATTTACGTAGTCTCAAAGAGTAAAGTCGATAATGTATCAAATTCTAGCGAGTAGAGAAATCAGGAAAAGACAAATTAAGGAAAGAAAAATATCCTTTTCAAGAGAATACATGGATTTGTAAATTGATTATGTCTATACTTTTTTGTTTATTTGCAAGATTAAGCCTTGATGTCAATGAAAAATAAATGTCATTGAAAAATAAGTAGAAGACACTTTGTCGAATAATGAACTTTATATCTTCATGTTCCCTGACTTTATTTTACCATAATACTACTGTGAAAACATTTACAGCCCTTCTTTGATATGAACATTCTCTGCAAACTTACAAACGACATTTTTCCCCTTCCCACCGATATCTTCATTTACAATTAACTTTGTACTGTATGATATTTCACTTACTTTGCACATACACGTCTATCAATTTCATTTTCTTTTTGACTATGCTGTATTTACTTTTTTTATGTCATTAAGTTTAATTTTCCATCTTTTTTTATACTAACTGAAAATAATGGCACAAAGAGGATAAATCATATTTTTCTTGTTTATTTTCTGTTTATAACAGTCCTTGATATGGCTAAGATGATGATGATGTATTTTTTTGGAGACATTTTATACCATAAAACGTGTTTAAGTAACGCAGCGTCCGGTTGGCCACCACACGCTCAAGCAGCTATTAATTTCAAAGCATAAATTATTTTTTGAAATAAAACGAGACTGCTGGCGTAATCTGTGAATCACCATGTGACGTGACAAATCTATGCGTTTTCTATAATGTCATAACTCTACTATTTAATGCAATTTATACATTATACGTGTAATATGCGCATAATGTATGCAGTGTATTATGAATAAAGATGCATTATGTATAATTATATCATACACGAATATAATACCCAATATTTTTGAAACATTGTAAGCGGAGGTGGTATTCAATCTGACAACTGGATGTGTTATGACCTATTTCTAGATGCGATGGTACTTTGCAGTTCTCACTTATCACTTATCACTGATCACTTGTCCTATCGTCTGCCAGCATTTCAGTTCCTTTTGGTCTCCATTCAAAAACATCGAAATCCATTTACAGTCTCTTTGCCTTCACTTTGTCTGTGACAAAAGTATACTGTTATCAAGAAATGATTACTATGATGCTGATATTCAAGGGATTTTCTTTCTCTATTTCGTTAATAGTATTTTTCTTATTTTCAACTTACAGAGTGAACAGCAATACACCCTGAAGACGGTCACACTGTCTCTTGCTATCATAGGTAGATATGCAACGAGTTAAATGTCGTCAGTTCTATAATAGTGTGAAATAAACAACTGAATAAAATGCATGGTGACAAAAACCCAACCCAAGAAACTACATTCATAATTTTTCTACAGCTTACAAAGAAAGTGGTGAAAGATAATGGGGAGTACTTCATGATTTGATCTTGAGTTTAATTTTTTATTTTTTTTTCTTAAATCTTTGCTGGTATGCACCTATTTCTTTGCATTCCTGATTCACATAGGCCTATAGGTATTGAGTATATGAATATAAGAACGACCCAAGTCCAATTTTTGGCCAAATTTAGTTTGACATGGGAAATTGTAGCTTATGCATGGACTCATCTTGTGTATAAATGATAAATCCTAATTACCACCGGAAGTGCCTGAAATAAATGATTTAAATCTTATATGAATGTAAACATGAAGGACTTGGGTCGTTCTTACATTCATATTATAGCGCCCTCTCTCGTCCTTCTCTCATCTCTATGGCAGAATATCATGTGTATGAATCAAAGAACGACCCAAGTCCATATGAATCAAAGAACGACCCAAGTCCATCACACAAAATGGCCTCTCCACAATTAATGCAAATGTTAATTGTCATGATAATATATGTTCTAAATTGTATATACAATGTTGCTTTCCCATCACAGTTAAATATAATATTTTTGGACAAATAAAAAAAATATGAAGTTTTTTTAAGTTTACTTGAAATGATCATCCATGGACTTGGGTCGTTCTTATATTCATATACTCTATTGTAACTGAGGACGTAAGATTGTTTTTATTGTTTTAAAGATCACTGAGTCTAGGAAAACACACTATCGAAAGTTGGTAATGCAGCTATGAAGTATATCTTTATCTTTACTATTCACGGTTGACGAAAAGGTCGAAAACAATAATAACACTTCGCTTCAATGAACCCATGTTTGTTTTTAGATGTTATATCTGTTTCATCTGTAGAATTTGAAGATGTCAATCAAATTAAAAAAAAAAACGAACAATTTATATAATTTGTTCTTTGAAGAGTCAAAATGTTCACTCTGTAACCTGTCTATGATATAGACAAGGCAGTGAAGTCTAGCGGCTGAAATATAATGATAAGACAGTAATAATTGCTGCAGCCACCATACTTCGATAACTTTATAAAAATACATCCAATTTTCGTATCTAATTTGATTAATTCATTAATATATCTTAAAATACTATGTGCAAGAAAATGCGCCTCTTCCCTGTTCAGATTTTTAATGAGGATTGCGCCTATACATGACTGTGTCTCCTGTCACTTTCCAGTCAACATCTAATCGAGAATTCCCACCTCTATACATTTGGGCAAAAGTTGCCTACCCTGTAGTCTTTGCGCAAGTCGTCCTAGGTGTCGCCAATACCTGCACCGATGTGCTACAGGAAGATTCGGAGGGATTATGTCGGTATGCTTTCTCCGATGCGACTGGTAAACGAGTCAATGTGACACCAAAGGCAGTTTCATTTCCTCATCCACACTACAAGGCCTCTTTTCCTGTGGGTTTGAAGCAGTCCTTTTACTGTGCTCCTCCGGGTAAGAAATTTTAATTATGTTTCTTATTTTCCTCATTGCATTACTTCTGTGTAAAGAAAAGTAAGTCACGACACGAAACATATTCCATTTTTAATTTTAAATAATAGAGTGCGTTGACACACATAAGAACACTAATCTTTACGTGTCAGATTGTCTAGTTTCATTGAAAGTAAACGAACAATATTCAATGTTCAAATTCATGAAAATCAGTTGCAATATGCAATGTTATTGTCTACTTCAAGGAGACGTGAAAAATGTGTATTCAGATGAACATCATCAGTTCTCTGCCTGTGACGGCCATACAGACAGATCTTAAGACAATTGTAATTTGGTCAAATCATTTGCCTTCTTTTTAGCCTGCATCCCGAACCCGTGCCTTCACGGCGGAACGTGTTCTGAAACCCAACTGGACTTCACCTGCTCGTGCAAACCTTTTTTTACTGGGAAAATTTGCGAAAAAGGTAGTTTTCATACCATATTGTAGAAAATTAATACGATGATTATGTGTTTGGGCAATTCCGCCGTCAGGTTCACGTTACCACGGTTACATTAAGCAAATTGACAGATTTGCCTTTACTTCAAAATGTATTCATTTAGGGTCAAAATGATTTTAAGACATGTTCATCCTTCTTGGGCGTGAGAGTGACCACAATAATTTTGCTGAATATTCTGTCACTATCGGGGAGGTCTAAGTTATCGCGAGTCTTCGAATGGTTCAAGCAGTTGCAGAAATTTTAAATAATAGTGTGCGTTGACACACTTAAGAACACTAACCTTTACGTGTCAAAATGTCTAGTTTCATTGAAAGTACCCGAACAATATTCAATGTTTAATATTATCTACTTCAAGGAGACGTGAAAAACTATGTATTCAGAGGTACATCATCTCTGCCTGTGACGGCCATACCAAAAAAATCTTAAGACAATTGTAATTTGGTCAAATCATTTGTATTTCTTTTAGCTTGCACCCCGAACCCGTGCCTTCACGGCGGAACGTGTTCTGAAACCCAACTGGACTTCACCTGCTCGTGCAAACCTTTTTTTACTGGGAAAATTTGCGAAAAAGGTCATGAAGGTAGTTCTTAAACCATGTTGTAAAAACTAATACGATAATTATGTATTTGGGCAATTCCGCCGTCAGATTCACGTTACATTAAGCAAATTGACAGATTTGCCGTTACTACGAAATGTAATCATCTAGGGTCAAAATGATGTTAAAACATGATCATCATGCTTTCGTGAGAGTGACCACAATCATTTTGCTGAATATTCTGTCACTATCGGGGAGGTCTAAGTTTAATATCGCTAGTCTTCGAATGGTTCAAGTAGTTGCAGAAATTTTAAGTAATAGTGTGCATTGACACACATAATCAGAACAGTCTTGTCTTCACGTGTCAGATTGTCTAGTTTCATTGAAAGTACCCGAACAATATTCAATGTTATTATCTACTTCAAGGAGACGTGAAAAAAAAAATGTATTCAGAAGCACATCATCTCTTCCTGTGACGGCCATACAGAAAATCTTAAGACAATTGTAATTTGGTCAAATCATTTTTGTCTTCCTTTTAGCCTGCATCCCGAACCCGTGCCTTCACGGCGGAACGTGTTCTGAAACCCAACTGGACTTCACCTGCTCGTGCAAACCTTTGTATACTGGAAAAATTTGCGGAAAAGGTAGTTCTTAAACCATGTTGTAGAAAATTAATACGATAATTATGTATTTGGGCAATTCCGCCGTCAGGTTCACGTTACGTTGAGCAAATTGACAGATTTGCCTTTACTACGAAATGTATTCATCTAGGGTGAAAATGATTTTAAAACATGTTCATCCTTCTTCTTTCGTGAGAGTGACCACAATCATTTTGCTGAATATTCTGTCACTATCGCGGAGGTCTAAGTTATCTCGAGTCTTCGATTGGTTCAAGTAGTTGCAGAAATAGTCATAATCCAAATAAGTAAATATTTTTCATTATGTAGGAAATAATGAATACAATGAAACAAATATATTAGTTACCATGGTAGGTTTTTGTTTTGTTTTGTTTAAGTTTCCTTGCTGGAAAGAACACAATGTTCCTTAGTGTGAGAAACACAGTGTGATATCTCTCTACACTGTTAAATTCGAGCGTTTTAACAGTGTGAACACACAGTGGAACACTGTGCTCTTTCCAGTACCCCCCCAAAAAAAAACAAAAACAAAAAACAAAACAAAAACAAATACAAAAACAAAAACACACCAACAACAACGAAACAGATAAAAAACAAACACCCCCAAAATGAGAAAAAAATGTCTTTTGACTATAGAAAAAAGGTTTAATGTAAGTTACTACTAACAAGGTAATTCTCAGATTAATCTAAAATACCGATCGTTGCAAGTTAACGTTACGGTATTAGTAACGTTTATCCACAATGACTCTGTAGGTCATTTCACCTTTTTCAAATAGCTCCTATAGACATCACTTGTGTCAGTTATATGTCTAATAACATATCTGTTTTTGTTTTGTTTTGTTTGTTTGTTTGTTTGTTTTTTTGCAGCCATCCGTGATTGCTCCGATATTTACATGTTTCAGGGAAATGACACCAGTGGTATATACGACGTATTGCCCCTCGATTCTGACCAACCCATGCAGGTGTATTGTGATATGGTAACTGATGGAGGCGGATGGATGGTGTGTGCCAAACTCCATATAAAATGGATAAAATAAGAGAAAAACGTATCTACGTTTAGTTGACTGTGTGTGTATGTGTGTGCATTTTTCATTGTGTGTGTGTGTGTGTGTGTGCGTGTGTGTGTGTGCGTTGCCTGTTAAACCACAAAGTTCGATAAAGTTCTCCACATCTTGATATAATTAAGGCACCATTAAATTTTCCAAACTCTGAGTTCTCTAGTGACGGATTAATTTCCCTTTTCTATTACTTAATATATCCACACTAATACAACGAAAACAAATAAAACCTCACAAAGACGCCTCGCAGCCTTCCAATGCACCAATCTGCAAATTTGGGTTTTTATTGTAACTAGTCAAAGAGTATAATCTTTACGATGTGATAATGTCATCAGCTGAAATTTTTGTCAAACATTTCACGTACAAATATAAAAGAATCGTTTCGAAGGTTTTAGCGACTGTTCAGTGAATATGGCAAGCCGTACAAAAATATCGCACTATCCTCGTTACAATTTTTGAACATTTAGAACAGAGGGATGTACAATGTATGTGACACAACAAACTCATGAAATTCTTGATTAATTACTGTGACTGTTATTTCTTTTTATTCATTTTTGATATTCATTGCAAAGAAAAATCGCCCTACATTGGGTGCCCAGCTTAGTAATCCTTATGCTCTGCAGGTTTTGTAGCGCCGTTTGAACAAGAGCACCGATTTCAACCTTTACTGGGATGATTACGTCTACGGCTTCGGCGATCTTGGCGGGAATTACTGGCTTGGACTCGAGCAAGTACGCAGGATATTCGGTAACAGGTCATTGCAGCTTCGCATCGACTTGGAAGACGACCTCGGAGCCAAGATTTATGCCAAGTACAGTAGCTTTGCTGTAGGAACTGCCGATGATCTCTATCGACTTTCAGTTTCTGGATACAGTGGGGATGCAGGTGAGATGAAATTAAGAAACTCACAACTTAGTCTATTACACGAATCGTCTCTCCTCGCACCATGATTCCCGATAAAGACTACCATTTAACATCAACTTTGTTTTCTCAGAGCTTTATATGATTGCCGACATATCTGTTTTGCACTGAAGTAGAGCACAATAAGCAAGTCTTCTATTCTACTTTGCTTATGAGCAGAAAATTGTAATTTGTACAATCTGGCATGTTTGATATTTAGCTACTTTCGTTGAATATCATTTTTCTCCTACCATTTCAAAATGCAATGAGAGGACGGTTTACGCTTTACTGGTGGCTGTCCCTTCAGCACGATCGACCAGAGGAACGACCCGCATCTGAACACCCCTTGCGGAGATTGCTGCCCGTCAGGTGGATGGTGGTATGGTGGCTGTACCCTGGTATCCAATCTTAACGGCGTTTACCCCGGAGACACGAAGGACGGCGAAGACCTGCAATGGAATTTCAGAATGATGACTTTTGTCGAGATGAAACTAAGGCCAATTTAGTGACGTGCTAACTCAAGCGATGCTGAATGTGGGAAGCGGGACTAACTTCTCTTTTCCTTTCTTTGAAGCGGAAGTTAAATTAATAGAAACGGAAAGTCAAAAAGAGGCGTAATATTTATTAGGTATCAAAATTGCCTTTGCCTCCGTTCGGTGATGGAAAAGCTATGAATTCTTTCTGTCTACCCTCTGTCACTTTTGAAAGGTCTGTTCAAACTACCGTCAATATCTTTAAAAAAAAATAGAGTACGGGTTTAGTAGGTAATCTGCTAGCTGATATCATTGATTGGTAAAGAAAATCTACTGAAATCGTGTGGATCAGTTACCATTCTTTTGTTTTCACACTCACTTTATTTATCAATGGAAACTCAGACGGGATAAAAGAAAAATGCACTTTCAGGTACAGACAAAGCTCTGCAATTAAACCAAAAGTTTGCAAAAACCAGCAAACTCTACGTCTTCTTTCTGGTTACGTGAAAGGAAAAAGGTGTTGTGCGCCCAAGTTTAAAGGTCCTGTTTACCTTTGGGAACAGTGATTTAAAAAACAATTCAAAATATGACATTTGATGCATATGTGTAGGTCTGTTGTACCACAAAACATCCTGTCATATAAAATTTTCGCGATGAAGCCTAAAATAAAAGGAGATGTCAATAAAGCGTAACTGTAGACGGTTTAGTCTCCAAACATTTCACTTATAACTATTGTTCACATTTTTTATATTTAACAATACTTAACATCGATTTTACCGATTAAAATTTTTACAGTGGCTGTTTCTATCCCTAGCTCACATTTTAGAACTATTTTAAAGCTGGGTTTTTGTTTCATCTGCAATTTTTAATTTATTCCTTTAAGATTCCCCAGCCCAGTAGTTTATTGAAATTATTTGCCATTACCGGTTTCCCGGTTATACTAATATTTATTTATTTATTCTTTCATTCATTCATCTATTTCAACATATTTGACAGCATTTAAAATGGTAAATATGTACAATTAACCATAAGCGTACAAATGAGCTTAAAAACTTTGTATACATGCCCTTGAATACATGAGCCCACAATGATAAGAGCAAAAAAAAAAGGTGCCTATATAAGAATCGACGATGAATGAATTACATACACTACAATGCCCATTAAACTCAAACGATAAAAAGCTTGTATATACCCGTATGACACATTCAAGCACTCACGCACTAACATTGCACAAGACAAGTTTGGTAATACAGCGTGTTTCAAGAATAAAGTATAATACACATGCAATCAGAAAAAAAATACGTTTCTTGTATAATGCTTTAAAAGCTGATAGTGACTTTGATTTCTTTAAGGTATTTAATTGTGAGTTCCATACCTTTCATCCTGCATATCTACAGCAGCTTTTAAAACTCTGTACATTCGGTTCACTGGTTTAGGTGGTACCATTTTCAAAGGTTCAGGGGCTCTTGTATTAAACCCATGCCTATCAAAGATAATCTCAATATTATTGCCCATTCGGGCGGGGATATCCGTGGATGCATTTATACATGACCGTTGAAAAAAAATCAATTCCCTCTGTTTTCAAATGCTTGTAAATTCAAAACATTGGATTATTAATTCGTGCTGCCCTCTTTTGTAAACGAAAAAGAGTATCTACATTTTTCACACAGCAATTTCGCCAGACAGAACATGAATAATCCATACACGGTTGAATAATCGTGTATTGAATACTGTGAATAAAATAACATATTGAATATCAAATGACCGTGAATACAAAGGATTTAGTGTCTTAATATCAAAATATTGACTCACTTGGCGTTGCATAAATAATTTTATAGAAATAGATTTGGCAAGATTTTGTATGTTTTATCCCAGAGAAGATAGTCGTGAATTATAACACTCAAATACCTGGAATTATGAACTTATTCAATCCTTTTTCTGTTAATGAAATTTCCTACCATAGGGAGCACCGTGAACTTATAACATTACATTAGTCTTATCTAAATCAGTACATAATTGCTCTCATACCATATATACATAGAATTTAGATAATTTGGCAACATTAATGTAACTTTATCAGTGTAAGACCCAAAATTGTGTCTATCTCCCCACTCCTCACTTCCCCACTGTAGATGTCCTTGCAGTGCATTATGACGCAGGACGCACTGATTTATTTGGAAAGTGGTCAGTCCCCACTGACCCATTCCACCCACCGATTATGAGCCCCTTTGTTTAGACTTCTCCCTAAAACACTTGACCAGCACATTCCTTTGTGCTGACGACCACTATTACAGAATAGTGAGTTCATTCATAAACTCTCATGACCAAATATGGTATAAGGACTTTCCCCTTCCCAAATTTGGATTGCCTTCCAAGAGATATCCTGCATATGTATTAGTAAACAATAATCTCCCCTTTCATTTTATGCAAAGTGTCAATGATAATGTATTCACAAGTTTTAGTATAAATGTCCCTGTAAATCCATACTCTTGGTTCTTGTTCAGCCAAACTTACACTGGTTCGGCCAGGCCTCTTGCCACCCGGCAGAGGGATATCAGCGATACACTCTAGCCCCGATTGGGAGCATACCAGGGAGTGCCAAGTGTTCATATATTGAGATTGTACTTTCACCAAGTTCCTGTATTACTACCAATAAAGTATACATTCTGGCTGAACTGTACTTTCCTTCGCGTCTCTTCGTCATCATTATCATTGTGTCATCCAGCTGAGACTGTCATCGCACATTCTACTGAACTGTTATACGTTTATAGTAACACTCAGTTATACAAGTGTTACGAGTGGTGACTTTGCATTATTATCACCGTCGTGATCCTGATACTTATACTCCAGTGACACTCGCCTACAAAGTCCACGCGTACCACAACAAACAATCCAAAAACATTAGAGTGTTATATCAGTATTCTTTTGACAACAATAAATTGCTACAATCATCTGCGAATATACATTACAGGAACATGGACATGCAGACTCAGAAATGTCATTTATAAATAAGAGGAAAAGTACAGGCCGAAGAATACTCCCTTGTGGTACCTCTGTCATGATACTTTTGGATGTTGAGAGATGGTCATGGTAACCCCCCCCCCCAACAAAAAACAAAAACAAAACAAAACAAGAACAGCATTTTGACACCTACCAGTTAAGTAATCAGAAAACCATAAGTTTACCCTTTATGCCATGACATTCCAGCTTATGCAATAATAATGTGTGGTCAATTGAATTAAAACTCTTAACATGCTGCAACTACTTCTCCATCATAAAAATATTCCAAATAATCATAAAACAACTCGATTGACACAAGTGTTTGTTGAATGATGGGGCAAAAATGCGGCTTGATCCATCTTAATCATGTTAATCAAATGATTTTGCTGAAAATATTCCAATAACTGATTTTTGATCTGCTTTTCAAAATTTTGGATACATGGCAAACAACAGAAATTGGTCTTTAATCTGAAAGACGTTTTCTACCTTTACCCTTATATGTAGGTGTTGTTTTAGTCTTTTACTACACATTGGAAAAATTCTATCAGTCAAACTCTTATTATATATGATAATATGGTTTCAGAAATAATAGGAGCAGCTATACATAATAACTTACAATCAAAATTCAAAATATCGAGGTTGCTATCTTTACCAAGACTCATGAGAGAATCACGAATGCTATCAACAGAAACACAATCAAAAATAAACTCATAAATTCAGAATTATTTCCTCAAAAACACTTTTACCATCTTCCACCTTTTCTTTGCCATTATTCACTTCTGACATTCATTCCATGTATCAGCTGCAGTTAATTCCATGGCAACCATGCATGGTTGCCATGGAATTAACTGCAGCTGATACATGGAATGAATGGTAACGTTATTTTTTTTTAAGTTTTCTACCCGTTACTCTATTCAATTCCCGCCACACGTGTTTCCATGTTTACATTTGTTTAACATAACATTTTTATATATGTTTTTATTACTTCGTCTAAGTTTTGCAATACTGTTTCTTACTCTTTGAAATTCCTTCTTGAAACAAGATTGGGATTCACATTTTTCTTTAAATAATCTCTTTTATGAATCAACTTTACAATATCTTTTGTAGTCCACTGACAAAGTTCCTGTTATCACAGACTTGCAAAAATATAGTTTTCCATTTTTTCCATTTTCAACTATTCCTTCTTCCTCCTGCAGGAAATTATTCACTGAAAAAAAAACAACATTCTCAGTAATATTATCTCATCAAACATTTAACAATCACGGAAGACAATTTATTTATAGTTGCTATCATTGCATATCCTCATGTCAACACATATATAAGATAAGAATCTTTACTACTTTCTGACGGTATGTTTATGAGGGAGCACTTTGATGATATTCCTGTAACCCTAGTCGGTTTATGCATAATTGGTGCTAAAAGAAACAAATTTTCAATCAAATTAATAGGATTAATGCACAAATTTTCATGCTACTAACTATCATAATTCAAATCTCCGCGAGTCACATCCTCTGTATTGTTTTTTGTTATTGTCTTCATCACCACTTAAGTAAATAAATGAAGAAAATACGAACTAGGTGAGTGAAAATCATGTAAAGCATTGTTTCTTTTTATTTTGCCACCACTTGCAACCACCCCAAGTGAAAAAAACCTGTTTCTATTCTAATTTTGTTGTATTGTTGATATGTCATAAAATAGAGAGCCAACCTGCAAACGACTGACACCACCTTAGGGTTTAAAACTCGCTTTAAACCTTGTTAAATCAGGTGCTCCAGATCAAAATAGCAAGATATTTCTTATTTAATCATTCATGGCACATTTTCCACACACAAATTGCTATCATATTTCAGAACTTCTGAAATTAATACAGAAGATATTTATGCTTATAAGCTTCATTTAATGATATTTTTAGGCCGTTGATTCCTCAAAATGTTTACATTTTAAATGACAGGTTTCTTAATTTCGATCCAACGAATACATTCTAGGATAATATAAACAAATCACTACTATCATCGCCTGCCTGCTCAAGGGCCCTTGCCTGTTTTTAGAGCCTGCAAGCCTTGTGCCATTCTACAGGGCAGGAAAGGGTATGCTTTCTTTTTTATATTCTGAATAGCTTACACTGACATATCTTATAATTCTAGTTTAAGACTATTGCACAAGTAAGTTTAGTTGTTTAGTCTGTTAGTTGTATAGACATTAAACGAATGTACCTGTAGTCCAATTGTCATCATGTGTGTGTTTGTTTCATCAACGCTTGATGTATGAAAGCAATTTAACAGACCGTTTTTTAATTGATTTGAATGTGTGCATGAATTTGCGTGAACTATGCATCTGTGTGTGTGTGTGTGTGTGTGTTTGTGTGTGTGCACTTTAAGGAATCGGATATGGATTGACTTGATTTAGTTCATCAAGGTATTTTTTTTTTTATAGATTAATGCAGAATTTTATGTCAGTTTTTTCTACATGGTATGATTTACCCCCCCAAAAAAACCCAAAACAAAACCAAAAAACACCCCAAACAAACAAACAAACAAACACGAAATTTATTGAACTGTATGTAAAATAAAAGTGATTTCGCAACACAAGAGAAAATGCAGTTTGTTATTTTTTGTTCATATTAATTTCATTGCAAGCATGAGCCTAGCAACGAATGAAATTCAAATAAAGAATATCATAAAAAAAAAGTGTTTTGTGCAGGTTGCGAAACCCCGCCCCGTCTCTTACGTCTTACTGCATATAACATGTGATAAGAACGCATTTATTTAAATTCATGAATTTCTTCCGTCGAGATGTTTTTCATTGCAACTGATTGACAAATTGCCCTACATCGACGTAAATAAGCACTGAATTGATCAGTGTTTAGTAGTAGCCATGATAAAATTTTTATTTTTTTTTATCATGGCTACTACTAAACACTGATCAATTCAGTGCTTATTTACGTCGATGTAGGGCAATTTGTCAATCAGTTGCAATGAAAAACATCTCGACGGAAGAAATTCATGAATTTAAATAACAAAGCAGTACCCGCTGCATGCTATAAGGATTAGAACCAACACTTGCTTTCGGGCGAAAGCTCGGTGGTCTAGTGGAGATGACGCCTGTCCGGTGATCAGGAGGTCGTAGGTTCAAATCCTGCTCGAGTATGTACGCCCATGATTTTTTTTTTTTTTGTCATGGCTACTACTAAACACTGATCAATTCAGTGCTTATTTACGTCGATGTAGGGCAATTTGTCAATCAGTTGCAATGAAGAACGCATTTGTTTTTATTTTTTAGAACTTTATTCGTTATTTCTCGTGAAGTCGTTTTTCCACAGAGCATTAGGCAAAGATGTTGGAGACTAATGCATCATTGTCGTTACTTTAATGTCTAAGAGGAATACTGCAGTTTGAATCCGAGTTGGCTGTATCATCAAGGTTGCATTGTTCCCCCTTCAAAAAAGTAGAGCGTTTTGCAGTGTTATTTGACTTAAAAATCGTGACGGTTCCCACGATTCAATGAGCAAATCATGTAACGAAATCAAGATAAATCATTTGTAGTTGCTTTTTATTCATGCCAAGTGCAAATTAACAAAATGCCCAAAAATTACAAATAAACGGATTGATAATTTTCCAGACGAATGAATACTGATTCATGCGAGAGTCACATGAGTCATTTCTATCATATTGTATGTAATTTTCATTTATTTTACTTTTCCAACATTTTAGAAGAGCCATCAATATCGGATGTAACAATGTCATGACTTTTGCATAAGCAAATATGTACCTTCTTGTGAAGGTATGAAGATCTAGGTGCACATTAACCCTGAGAATACAGTGGCGGATCCAAGAATACAGTAAAGGGGGGGGGGGATATTTTTGGTACCAATTCCGGGTTTAATCAGCTGACAAACAAAAAGAGCCAACAACAAGAACAACAAAAAGGAACAAAGCAAACAAGCAAAGCAACCCCCCCCCCAAAAAAAAATCTCCAGTGCAATTTTTCCCACTAATGGGTTTCATCGGCTGACAAGCCGCCACCCCCTCCCCGCAAAGAAGAAAAAAAAATTCTTCAGCGCAATTTTGTGTCTTAAAAAAACAAGTGGGGGGGGCCCACAGGCCCTCTTTCAGTTTCTTTGTCTTTTTTTATTTTTCATTTTCCCCCAACTAAAAAAGGGGAACCGCTCCCCCGGAAGGCCCCCGCGACCCGCGGGGGCCTTATAAGCAATTAGAAAGATATAGATGTGATATAAAAAGTACATGGAATATATTAAAACAAGCAATGAATGTATCAAATGAAAAGTCTGGTATATCGAAAATAAGATATAATGATGAAATTATTGATAATTCTGTGGATATAGCAAATATTTTTAACACATATTTTACAACAATTGGAGAAAACATTGCTCAAGAAATTCCTGATACTAATAAACATTTTTCTGAATTTCTAAATCAGTATAATATGCATTCAATATTTTTTACTCCTACCACTAGATATGAGGTTATTGATATTGTCTCTGGTTTGAAAAACAAAAAAAGTTCAGGTTATGATGACATAAGCAATATGATTTTGAAAGGTGTTATATCTTCTGTTGCGGATCCTCTGGCACATATCTTTAATTTGTCAATGTTAACGGGTGTGTTTCCAGAACAAATGAAAGTAGCTAAAGTTATTCCTATATATAAGAATGGAGATAAGTTAGATATAAGTAATTATAGGCCCATTTCTTTATTATCTTGTTTGTCCAAGATTTTAGAGAAAATTATATATAAAAGAACGTTGAATTTTTTGAAAATGTATGGTGTTTTTACAAATTCGCAGTTTGGGTTCCGAGAAAAGCATAGCACCTGTTACGCTTTGTTAAATTTTGTTGATAAAGTAGCACATGCTTTAGATAATCACTCTCATATGATTGGTATCTTCCTGGACTTCTCCAAGGCCTTCGACACTATAAATCATGATATTTTACTATACAAGTTGTCTCATTATGGTATACGTGGGAAGGCCTTGGAGTGGTTCAGGAGTTATTTAACTGATCGCAAACAATATGTTTTTTTGAATAATCATAACTCTGATATGAAAGAATTTAAGTGTGGCGTCCCACAAGGTAGTTTGTTGGGCCCGCTGTTGTTTATTGTTTACATTAATGATTTTTGTGTTTCTTCCGATGTTTTATCTTTCATACTTTTTGCCGACGATTCAAATGTATTTTATTCGCATGAAGACCCAAACACCCTTGTGCAGACAGTTAATTCTGAGTTAAAAAAAGTATGTGAATGGATACGAGCAAATAAGTTGTCTTTAAATATCCAAAAAACTAAATATATGCTTTTCAGTAATACTTTAGATAATTTGAATATGGATATTTGTTTTGGTGATGCTGTTTTAGAAAGTGTTTCCCATATTAAGTTTCTCGGAATTACAGTCGATAATAAACTCTCTTGGAAATTTCATATTGATAATGTCTGTAAGAAAATTTCACGTAACATAGGTGTTATTAATAGACTAAAATTTTCTATTCCTCAACATTCGTTGTTTACATTGTATTCATCTTTGATATTACCCTATTTGAATTATGGAATTTTAGTGTGGGGAAACACTCATCAAATATTATTGGATAGGGTTTTACTGCTACAAAAGAAGGCTCTTCGCATTATTTGTAACACCGTTCCATATTCTCATACAGATCCTTTGTTTTTTCATAATAAGATTCTGAAAATTAAAGATTTGTTTTTGTTTCAACTCGGGCAATTTATGTATACTTATAATAATAACTGTCTTCCGTCTATCTTTAACTCCATGTTCATGCGCAACCGGACATATCATGGATATCCAACCAGACAGTCAAATGAATTTCATTTACCTTTATTAAGAACCGTGCTTGCTCAACAAACTTTTATTTATGTAGGTCCAAGATTCTGGAACTCCCTTCCCATGGACATACAAAATGCACCGTCATTGAATTCTTTTAAAAAGAGATTGAAGAGTTTTCTTTTAAAGTCTTATAATGCAACCGAATAAATATAATTCTGTAATGTATTGTCTTTCACTATAGGCAGCATTCTCTTGAGGCATCGACCATTTTTTACCCCGTTTAGTATTTTTGTATTCTTCACGTGCCCTCACGGATGCAGTCTGTTCCGCTGGAAAGCAGCTCAACACTGTTTCACTCTCGAAAACGCGTGGCTATTTGTCTTTGTCTCTGTGGGCTTCGCCCCTTGGTGTATGCATCAAAATAATTTAGGTTTTTTTCTCTCTCTTTCTCTCTCTTCTCCCCATTTTCTGTTCCCTGTTTTCACACTTTTGCTTTCTTTTTCTTCTTTCTTTCTTTCTTTTTTTTCTATTCCCGACTTTCCCAGTTTCCCGCAATCTTTGTAGTTGTAAGTTTTTCACCCCCTTTACTTCCCCTCTTTCCCCTCAGAGGTGCCCACATGTTACAAGCATAGTCTTTTGAGTGGGTACCTCCACTTTTTTTTTTGACAGAAAGTATAGAGTGTATGTTTCTTTTTGTACCAAACATAAGGACATGAGCATGTTGTTATCCCTGTCTGACTATGTATATATGTATGTATATAATCAACGACTCGCATGCCAAATGTATCATATTGTTTTTTTTGTACATTCTGTCGGAAAAAGAGTGAAAATAAAAGTTTGAATTTGACATAAAAAAGTAACAACATGCGAAAAACAAAACAAAACATAATACAGAGAGTCGTGTATTTGTTCTCAATAAGTGGTACACTCCTAAATACGTTTAATTTTTGGACTTTTCATTCTGCTCTTGCTCAATGTTTATTAATAAACCACATTGCCCCTTTTTAAAGACTGAGTCAGTAGTCATAAACTCTCCCATCAATCTCATTCACATTATTTACCATGGTTCAGATTGAGAGAAGCTCTTGTGTCTATAATATTGCGTTTTATGTGTTTCGAGCGTTGTTGTATCCTGACATGCATATTGAGTTTAATTACTTTTATAAAGGGATCTATCAAGGGGAATAATTCTCCGTTCTCGTGCAAGCATTATGTCAGGTTGATATAGCAATCAAAATGTATGCAGTAACTCAATAAATCCTGTAAATTAATTCACTAAAATATGCAACTAATGCAATTCCTCGCTACTTTTGCTCTCTCTAACCTTGCTTAGCAGACATCAGCCGCATTTGGACACGAAACTTCAACGAACGTGATAAAGTTATCAAGCAATCAGATTACGTATTGATTTTTTTAATGATTTATTATTATTAATAGTGTCCTTATTTTTACATTTTGTTTTGCTAAAGAGGGCAGATGGGTACACAGGTCTGATGCAACCATGACTTACGAGCGATTCGTATACAACCAATATTTCAGTTGGTCATCGCAATTAATTTGATCGATATAATTGCTATACACCGTGCTGCATCAATGCGCTTGAACAAATACGGATGGGCTAATTATTAAAATTTGATGATTGTTTGTCATCCTTGGCTTCGACACAGAAATAGACCAGAAATAGTGAGATGATCACTCAATGGACAGTCTCAACGAAGAGGGGCGATTTGATAACAGTAGCTCATCCCCACTTCAACAGTGTCAAGGCCGGAGAACGGAACAAGATAACTTATTTTTGATAACGGGCATAAAAATCATCCCCATTACAACTTGAGCTTTAGTACAGACTCTGCTTGTTTCAAGAATTCCAGGGAAAAACCAAACCAACGCCAAGTTTGTTCACTGGGCTAGAACCTCCGTGAGGTCGTGCTGAAGAGTTGTTCAGTAAAGTTTCAACGTGAAATTTATTTTTTTTTTCAATACTTAATTCGAGACTTCGTCAGCAAAGTGAACCGACTGGTCGACTCGCGTTAGGCGTACCACTCTCATCATCATGCGAAAGGTAAAGACGTGTGTGTGTGTGTGTGTGTGTATCTGTCTGTTACAACATTCATTTCAAATGGCAGTTCAATCTTTGTTCAAGCTAAGTTGAAGAAGAAAAATGAAATCAGAGATATCCAATAAGCAGGACACTTGAATCAAAACTCGGATCTTGAAAAAATATGGTTGTAAATATTTCAAATTCGACGTACTATCGCTGAAAAAAATGCAGGATGTGATGACGATGTTATTACTTCAAAAGTATTCAATTGATTATTAATATGTTACCTTGAAAAGCACAACCAACAACAAGTCGCCAAACATGGTTATTTATTTCAGAGGAGATTCTGAAAGAGCAGGCACTACGCTTTAAAATGATGTTTAACTCCTTTCAAATGGACTGTCCTATGAACGAAAACAAACGCCCTTCAAAAATGTGTAATGAGGAAAAAGGCTCAAAAGTGACTAGGGTTGACTCTATTCAAGCGCTAAATCTTACCAAGCTTTGCGCTGTGCAATGAATGGGAGGAAAAAATAGAAATCATGATGTAAAACCTCATAGCAACATTTGGGAAGGGTTTATCAGATTAAGCTACAAAAATGAGCATGCTTTATATAAATAACATTGTGAACGATATTCTAAATGACATTTTAATACTTTAATCTTTATTCTTTTAAATGTAATCAGAGTTGAAAGTGAAAAGGGTGTAAAGGTTGTTTAAGAAATTAAAAAGGATTGTAAGACATACCTTATCACACTTTCAAAACAAAAGGTGTTCAAGAAACACGGTATCAAACAATATCCAATTCGTTCTATGATCCCTAACTTTAAAAGAATGTAGATGGGGAATTACTCTCTCCAAAAATACGAAATTAACAGTATTGACTAGGTTGACATACATGTATGTCATGTTATACTATAAATGAATTTTGGTTAAAGATTCCAAAGAATTACTTCCATGGAGAAACTCATCCACCTAAATTTCGAGGCTATTTCAAAAGGATTCGAAGAACTCAACCTTTTGATTGATCCCCATTCCGGAGTATATATATATATATATGTATATATTTAAACATACAAATTTTCTTAACTCTGTATATGAATCCTCCCCACATGTACAGAGTTAAGAAATATTATGTGTTAAACGTAAACATATTTCCACCTCGTCCTGTTAACTGTTTGTCTGTCGGTGTTCAAAGACAAATACAATTGCATGATATTAGGCCTATCACTTTCGTATACTGGTATTCAACGTGTAATGTAACATCTGTTTTCAATTCTTTTTTTTTTTAATAATTCTTAGGTAAAAACGAGTCAAATATTGAGTGGACTAGCACATTACTGGTATTTTGTCCCTATCTTAATCGTCGATGGTATCAATGTAAGCTAACTTCAATAGTTTTACACTATAAAAAGCCCATCTAATGGGGGCATTTAATTGAAAACGTCGAAGGTTTTAACCAAACAGTGATATGCGCATTATATAATTGGTCATGCCAAATGAATTTTCACTCCTGCTTGCGAAAACATATTTCTTGTAATTTTGTTGGGATATGAATTCAACCAGGAAAAATGATACAAGAGTCCCTTTCAACAGCCAAAACAATAACAAAAACAAAAAAGCAGTGCTTAATTAATGTTTTCATCATAATAATTTGACTTTTTTGTACACAAATGTTTGATTTGATAAAGTAGTATTTTTCTTGCGGAAACGTGATGGAGAAATTAACAAGAAAAATGCAGCTTTCTCCCAAAAGGTGCTATTTTGATTAGGATCCAACTGGAAGCGTCCCGTGTGCACGCTTGACCACACTTTGATCCCAGGACAAGGCCAGGCTTGCTAGCTTTCCTGCCTGTGCAGGTATCCAACTCACTCATATGATTGCCTGATTATTGGCTCTAAATTGATTAATTTCTGTGCATACAAATTATTTCGAGAGAAGGACGAAGCAGGACAATGTGAAGGGATACAACAAATAATCTCAGAAAACTACAGAAAATCAGAGAAACTAGTCACCTAAATCAAATTCACGTCTTGTGCCTCACCATACTGAAATGTTTGTTTCAAACCACTATTTAATTTTTCTCTTTACCTGGAAATAAGTGCATCGTTGATATCTGTGATTTCACACATTATGTCCTTAAAGAATTACCGTGATTATTCTTTTAATTTTGATATTATATGATTTCCGTACAGAATGTACAAATAAAATCAAAGCGACACAGAAACTTGAACAAAAAATGCTGAAAAATAGATATACCCCCCAAAAGTTAAGAGGCAAACATATTTCGGATGCACTTTTCCTTTTTTTTGGGGGGGGGGTGGTGATGTAATTATGGTGGGAATGTTATATACAAAAATGTTATTACATGATAACGTTTAAAAACATGTAGAATAAATACAAATCCAGGTTTTTTCCTCAATAAACGTTGATTTAGCACCTTAAATAGGAACGTTTCATTTTATTCGTAATGAAAACTTTCTGACACTGTAAACAGATGCAATTAAGTTAAGTGATTTTGAAAAAAAAAAATCACCTCGATTTAATCTCAAGGGCAACAGTTATGATGCAATACAATTGTTTCGGCAACAACAGCAACAAAACCAAACATATGCGGTTTTACATTGTCATTTCTTACAATGCTTACTTTTATTTATTTGCCTATCAAATTATCTCCTTAATATCTTTTTTTTCTTAATCCATTGTTCATGAAACCTCCTGTGTAATTGTCTAATGGGGTGTTGGAAGAAAGTTGCAATCAATTGCAAATAATTGCTAATTTTGAAACAACCATTCTGATTGGCTCAGGGTCTGCCCTATTAAGAAGACATGCATGCAACAATGATTTTGATTGGCCAGTGGCAATCAGTTGCAAGCTAAGATTGGTAAAACATCCCTGACGACAGAACAAGAGAACTTTCGAAATTTTTTTTCGTCTAATCATTTAAGGTTTGGTGTAAATGAAAAGAAATGACATAATAATGGACAAAAATATGGCAAACTTGGTCTTTATGTGCGCTAGCCTTATGTAATGTTCTGCTTATCTACATTTTAACAGCAATTGCAATCTTACAAATTTCAGCTGTTAAGAGGGAGAGAAGTTGAAGAAAGTTTATACCCAATACTTTATACTTTTCTAACGGACACAGTGATGTGCACACCCCACTGATTAATAGTCTCTTTCCTTCAAGTATGAAAATTATAATTCAAAGATAATTACTATGATGTTGATACTCAAATGAATTGGTAGGATTTTGATAATTATTCTGTAAAGAGTATTTCCACTTATGGTCTATCTACAGGGCGAACAGCGAAACGCTCTGCAGTCAGCCACCCTGTTCGTGGCTATCATAGGTAGATATGTCATCTGTTCTACTTCTTTATTTAGCGCAAAATATACAATAGAATAGAAGTAATGTATGTGGCAATTTATTCCGGCCTAAAAACTAGATTTCATCATTGACTACATTTTTTGGTCGCATAGCAGGATGAGAAAACAACTGTCTAGGGAAAAAAAACAACAACTTTGCTCAAGGGGGGAGAAAGGAGGCTCAAGAAGACCAGGGGACATTATTTTCATGAAGCATTTTGTCTGACAAAGTTGTCGACAAATTTGCTCTCAGCCAATCAGATGCAAGGATTTCTATGGCTTGTTCCAGTTTCCCTGAATAATATCTGACCAAAATGCTTCATGAAATGTCCTGTGAAGGCCAACAACTTGGTGGATTGATAGAATCCAATCCCTTTTTTGGTAAACACCTATTAACTATTTGTCAGCTTTTCACGAACGGTTAGCCATGACAGAACTGTACCAAGCAAACAAGCATGCACAAATTCAAAACAAAATACACGATGGGGGATGGCAAATAACTTAACAGTTTGACCTCGAGTTTTTCTTTTAGCCCATCGAACTTTGCTGTAGCTTTTCTATTTCCTTGGAACATGCTGTTTACATACAGATATGGACCCATAACATTATCCTTTCATTGCTTCAAAACTCACCTAGTTAGGAAAAAAACCCCAGTTAAACATGATACTCAGCTCCGCCCCCAAGGAAAAAAAAAATGTATCCAGTTCTCATTAGTAATTTCATGAATAAGTTAATTGCTTCAAAATAATATGTAAGAACGCAAAAAAAAAGTACACCTCTCTCCTGCAAATAATTACGACATTCACTCATTCGCTGGCCTACGCCTCCGGTAATTTGCGTGAATTCCCGCCTCAACATTTCTATGCAAAAATTGCTTACCCTTTAGTCTTTACGCAAGTCGTCGGGAGTGTCACAAACACATGTACCGATGTGCTGGAAGACGATTTGGAGGGACCGTGTCCGCATGCTTTCTCCGATGCGGCTGGTAAACGAGTCAAACTGATACCAAAGGCGCTTTCATTTTCTCATCCGTACTACAAGGCCTCTTTTCCTGTGGGTTTGAAGCACTCATTTTACTGTTCTCCTCCGGGTAAGGACTTGCATAATTTATGTATATATATATATTTTTTTTTTTAAATTATTCTCATATAACTTAGATACTTACTTATTCTGATATTACTTAGGCCTAATACAATGGGAAAATAATTCCTGATCTGGAACATGTACGCTTATTATAATTATGTTAATTATTTGCCTTGGCACACAGTACGATCCTAAGAACACTAATCTTTCAAAATGTCTCGTATTCAGTGAAAATACCTAATCAATAATGTACTCATGTAGTGTCATAGTGTTCATCACAGATACGTGATAGGTGCATACCACATAAGATTCACATCTTTCAAAATACGAGTTTATCTCTCCTTTTGACAGCAATTTAAGTCAAGATTTTGGGACAGCTGTAATTTGGTCATATCCTCTTCTTAGCTTGCACCCCAAACCCGTGTCTTCACGACGGAAAATGCTCTGAAAACCAAGTGGACTACACCTGCACGTGTAAAACACCGTTTACTGGGAGGTTTTGCGAAATAGGTAAAACTTGAACCATTCAGTAGATTATTTGTATGTTTTTTTTCATATATTTGATTTTTTTAATGTCCTTGTTTGTAGTAACTTGAAATAATAACAACTTGAAATGACATAATATGTACGTGTACTGGGTGTGGGGGATGTGGAGTGCTGCTAATTACTTTGAAAAAAGACAGATTGAGTGAATGCATCAATATTGGAACACATCAGTGAGAGTTTGAGGAAAATCGGTCAATCCGTTTAAAGTAATGATATTTTGAGGCTTCTGCTCAGTCCTTGCTGGATGAGAAGACTACTACAGCTTGTGATGTCACATGTGTATTAGATGATTAGATTTTAATTGAAAATCACGATTAATGCAACAGTCAAGAAATACTATCAGCGAATAATTATTTTGCATTATTTTTCATATCTAACGCGTGCTGTGTGTGTTTGATTGCGTATGTAGCTTTTGTCTCATTTCTCTCTTTTCTATGTTACCACGTTACTATTCCTCTTTATTCCTCCAGTAAATTTCGTCACAGACGTTTCTCTGGTCGGTGGGGATCATCGTCAGGGTTATGTTACTGTTAATTCTTCTCTCGACGAAGACTCACAGCTATTCCTAAGCTTTCTCCGCTGGCAGCCCTCAATCTCTCAACTAATCTGCAGCTACTTGGGATTCGACGGCGTGTGGGCGACGGTGAACGGCGACGTCTACGATGTTCCGCCCGAGATGTCGGCGTCACAGATCATATCCGGGATACTTTGTCCGCAGACAACTTCCAGCATCAGCGGCTGCATGCTTTTCAACGATTCATCCAGTATCTCCATGGCCGTCGGTATCATATGCTGCGACCGTATGTATCAATATCATATAAGATTAAAGAAAGTAATACATGTAATATGAATCACATGATCCTTTATTATTGTCCTCATATTGTACTCGTACATGGGAACAGTAGAGTTCTGGGCATTACGTGTCAAAACTTAACTTTAGTTTCCAATTAATTTTTTCCAAAAAAACAAACAAACAAACAACAAACAAACAAACACACACACACGCAAACTGCCGAACAACGCCAAGATTACTTGAAACTCAATATTCAAGTTGCTAAGATTGTAGTTGAGAATGAAAATTAATTCAACATTCGAGGAATGCTGTAAATAAATGAATATTTATGTATAAATACATAACTACATGAATACATACGCAAACATTATGTATACTTATTCCAACACGCACACAAACACAAAAAACCAACCCAAATATATATTGTATATCAACGAAATACATACAATATACAATTTTCTATTTCCTCTTCGATTTTTCATGACTGAAGTTTTCGATACATATCTTTTGAAAAGGATATTTATTGTATATATAAGAATGAACAATTAACAAAAAAATGTAGAAAAATCTTGGAAGGATAATTAGTTTCACGATTTTTTATGATTTATTTATTTACTTTTTTTTGTATGTGTGACAGATCAAATTATTCAGTGTAAGTCTTTAAACAAATGATATCTTAAGAAATGCGTCGAACGTAAATTGCACGAGTTTTGAGAGTATATCAAAATATGCACGTCGTGCAGGAGATAACTGCACCAATCCAGGACGGGTGTTGGGACTTGAGGACGGGAGCGTGGCGGACAGCCAGCTGACCGCGTCGGGGAGATCCGGCAACGCGACTGCGGGAAGATATGGTGATCTTCATGATGGCTGGTATCCCGAATCGCATGATATCTACCAGTGGTTCCAAGTCGACTTTCTTCTGCCGCACCTCATCACGGGAGTTAAGCTGCAAGGCGGGAGAGTTTTACGACTTAACTTTGTGTCCTCCTTCACCCTTACCTACACACTCTTTGGTTTTGTGTGGTCACCGTACAAGGATGAGTTTGGAAACGTGAAGGTAATCCAAAATGCTGCATGACATGTTAGTATTTGTGAATATCTATAACTGTGCATGTATGCCTATGTGCAACCATGCATCACTCTTTCTAGTTATGAACATTTATCAATTATAATAATTATTATCATTATTTTTTTATTTATTTTTTTTTGCTTTTGCTTCTGCTTGTTAGCTGATGAAAGTGACGCCAGAAATATAGCTTTTGAAAACTTGGGGCCATCCTTGATATGTAAGTGTTTTCCTCCCACGATTTCACGATTTTTTCTTTTTAAACTATATTCTATTGTTTCCGCTTTGTTGTTTCAAAGCTTTGTTCTTTCTGAAACCAATACGGGTAATGTAGTGAGAGTTGTATAAAAAATGTTACGATTTCTTGTTCCTTACTGCATCATTTTTACTACTAGGGAGCTTTAGATTTTGACGCGCGGACGTTTGAGACGACGAGTGCGCTGGACGTTCTCCTCTCCCCTGCGTCGTGCTGAAAAGTAGCTTTAGATTACGCTAGGACGCAACGTATAAAAAATAGAATCGCGCCCCCATATGATCAGTGCATGAAGTAGTTCTCTACGTTGCAAACTGTGCGGACGTAAAAATAGCCCAGTACGCCTAGTGAAAAATTCAGGCGACGCAAGCTAAAAATAGATCGACTTGACGCGCGCTTCTGCGCACGCTCAGAACATGTTTTTTTTTTCCCTCTGAACGTCCGCGCGTCTAAAATCTAAAGCTCCCTATTATTATATAATCGACTGTGTAATCATCGTTTGAAGGATGTGGAACTTTATTCGTTTTCCGCAGTATTTTCCTGGGGTACCGTCACAACAAATGATCGATATTTACCACGCCCTCAACCCGTCCCCTGTGGCGCGGTACGTCAGACTTAATCCAAAGACGTGGTCCTATGAGATCAATCTTCGTATGGAGCTACTTGGACAGGGTCCCCTTGAATTCTGGGATGGTGGGTACATTGTGATGTGCGTTTGAATTTCATTTCCAAAAGCCACATTGTACTTTTACTTTGTTTATGTGTAAATGTCATATTGTATAATTTCGTCGGAAAAGAAAAGAAATGAAATGAAATGAAATGAAATGAAAGCGATTATAAAATGATCCGGTCTTTTTTGTGTTACATACATTTGCCGGGGGGGGGGGGGGGGATACTGCAAACCGACGGTGCCTCCTTGAGCAGATAATTCATTATTCCTTACATAAACCAGTAATTATATAACATTGCATGACAAAAAAAAATCTACGTTTAAGAGTTCAACGTACCTTTTTTTTTTCTTCGATGAGAGCTAAATATTTAGGTGTGTACGCCCAAGGACACCGAGAAAAAGCATCCTCTTATTTAACAATGATAGAAAAGGGTTGTGTGATAGTTGGCCAGCACTATTGATAAGCATAATCATGAATCTTAATATTCAAATGTCAAACATTCGAATTTAGCCGGAAAGTGTTATATCAGAACGAAAGTAAGAAGAGAGACAGAGAGAGAGAGAGTGTGTGTTTGTGTGTGTGTGTGTGTCTGTCTGTGTGTCTGTGTGTGTGTGACAGAGGGAGGGGGAGGGGAAAGGAGAGAAAAGGAGACTGCTAGAGAAAAGGGAGATTGATATAGCAAAATAGCGACAGTGAAAGAGATGGTAGCTAACCTTGATCCTGGCAAATCCCGAACGACGTGGGCGCTGCGAGTGGCCATCAAGGTTATGCTTCATTGGATTTGGTATTCATTATTACACTTCGACTGTGTTACACGCTTCTGAAACATTGTTTAAATCACTGTTTTTAGATATCGTTCAAATCACCGCTTTAAGATATCGTTCAATAGAATTGACAACTTTCTCTGCTTTGTCTTTCACATCTCATTTCTGCTCTTTGAAATTCAACGATGACGCCATAATATAAACCGTGTTTCAATGACTAAGGCTTTTATAGCTCTTTCAAAACCATATTTCTGAAAAAAAAAACAACAACACGCTTTTGAATCGCACCTTTTGATGTGTTTCAAAACCATGTTTCAGAACCGTATTGTAATCATGACTACCGCTTATATGCGAATGTGAAGCTAGAAACATGTTAAAACCAAGTTTCTGGCCGGAAAATGTTGATATTAGCACACAAAAAGACTAACAAGAAGACATTGGACACTCTCCTGCTTTCTTTTTTCTATTTCGTAAAAGTTAATAACTTGAACATCCCAACATCTTTGCTCTTCAGTGATATCTTTCTCCATTCAAATGTCATGCTTCTCTCGCAATAAGCGAATATACAGTCAAAACACGGTCAAAATTATTATATTGATGATAATAGTGCTTTTTAATCACGTGTTCGTTGCGCACAGAATGAAGAGCGAAGGTGTACTATGCCAGTCCATTGTGAACCTATTACCCTAATGACCCCTTCCAGAGTAATCTCCCTCGATTAGTATAATTGCGTTTCCATTTCAATTCGTGCTTCAGCAGATTCCCTTCACCTTCCGATATAGAGCGTACACGTATATTGACATCGTGTAAACTGAATCATCCTCTTTTCTTTGCTCTTTTCTTATTTGCCACCCTGGACTATTTATTTTATCTGATTCTCTTGCTTCATTACAGAAAAAAGCAGGGAATTAATTAACTTTTCTCCCTCTCTCAAAGATATTTTGTATTATTCTTTTTCTATTCATATATATGTATACATATAAATATGTATTAATATAATATATATATATATATACAGATTTTGTATTGTCTTATAATTACTTCTTCTTTCTGTTGTACTGAACACCTATTTTCACTTTTAACTCTTTTTTGAACTGCCATGCATAGCTTTAGCAGAAGTAAACTGCACGTATGACGAAGGCTTCTGTGGGTGGAGCCAGAGTGACGAGGATGATTTTGATTGGTCGATTCAAGGAAACGTCTACTTCCTACCCTCCTCCGTCTGCCCGCATCATGATCATACATCTGGCTGTACGTATTTGCTTTTTTCACATACGACTTCTCTCACTCTATCGGGAAACATATGAATTTTCATGTCACATACATTTATCTTCATTTGGGTATATGTGTGTGTATAAAGGAATAAAAAAAAATATTGGACCAATGTCAGTGGCGAATTTACATTCATTTGTCCTGGCTAGGGCAAAGTAAATCAAGTCAGCTTGCTATCTTACCATTATCGTGACTGTAATGAAACAATGCGTTCATTCCAAATGCTCATGTTCTCGTAATAAATAAAGGTAAACGCCCGACACAGTTTTCCAACCCATGGGTGCAGCTAATAACCTGCGCGTGTCGGGTTAAGAGGTTGTAATGTAGTGAAAACAAATATTACCATTACCATCATCACATCAACAAGAACAACAAGAACAATAACAAAAGAAACTACCCGGTCAGGTTTGCTATTGAAGTGTTTGACTGCGAAATGGCATACGCGCCATTTTCTTATTCTATCCGTATATTCAATTCCATCATCAGATAGAGCAAAATAAAACATTTTTAGTGACATTTCAAGCGCAAAGTAAAAACTGCAATTTGTAAAGTTATGATGAAAATATCATATATTTTCCTATGACTTTGCTTTTTTAAATATTTTAAGCTCCCCTTGAAGAGGCCTGAAAATAAATGGTTTGTTTTGTTTCCTCTTATGTGTCGTATTTGTTGCAGATGGTGGCTACGTCTCAATTGATACGGAAGGAAAATCCAAGCAGATGGCCAAACTCAATAGCCCTTCGTATTTAGTGCCCGAGAATGACAATGTAGTCTGTCTCCGTTTTTGGTTTTACATGACCGGTTCCGATGTCGGCAACGTCCGGGCACTTGTAATTCGAGAAGAAGATTCGGCGAACGAGACTGTGTTTGAAATGACAGGAAACCAAGGCAACATCTGGCTAGAAGCCACGGTAACACAAAGGATTGACGGGTTTAACACTTGGTTCATTCGCTTGATACATACATCGATATCCCCAAACAAAAATACAATCGAATTTCAAGATTGGTAACTTTCAATATGATTAAACTGTCTGAATGCTATTTCGGGTCTGAAAATATTGTGAGTAAATTTTGCATAAAATCTCATTCAATTTGGATAAATCGACGCGGAGAAATGTAGATAGATAGAAAGCATGTCATGGGTCCGTTTTTTCCCAGTTTAGCACTTGGATGCTCTTGAAACTTCGTATTGAAGAGATTGTATAGTATTGTTTAAGGTGAGGATTAAACTTTAAACCTTTTGCAAGATATTTATAAACCACAATGTAAAAAAAGGATTCAATTCTATAAGGAATTTAAAGTTAATTTCGTGAAAATCGATTTTGCAATGTCTGAAATATCAACAACAAAAAATAAATGAAAAAAAAAACCGACCCTAGTAAATGGTGGGTTTCATCTTTTATTATGATTGTTTTGATTTGGATATTTCAGCCATTTCAAGCCCAATTAACATAAAATATTACCTCTACATCGATTATGTGGATCTGATACTATGTAATAAACGCTAACAAATATTATTTTCATGCCTCTCTCTCCCTCACACACACACACACACACACACACACTGTCTCTCCCCCTCTCTCGTTTCTTCAATAGGCTAAAGTCAACGTTCTTCGGGGAACCTTTCTACATTTGACAATTGAAGTAGAAGTCGATTCTGGGGAAAGAGGTTGCATTGCCGTTGACGATGTCGAACTCATACCTGGTGCTTGTCCGCCGAGTGAGTAAATCATTAATTGCTAACGGAAAGTGCATGTTAACATGTATCATATCCAGTATAATCAGACGAAATTGATGAGATCAGGGACTATACATACAATGCGTGTCAGATAACAAACTCCAAGAGTATAGTCTGTTGTGTGTTTCAACCGTTGGGTAACATAGGTAGTAAACATGGACGCGAATTACATCTCTCTCCCCGTTTCCCTACGAACTTACCGATTTGTAGTTCTATTAGGGAAATTAAAAATTCCTAAATCATAGCAGTTATATTTTTAAATCCGACTTTGATGAGACATCTAGGCCTACATTTGTGTTAGTGAGACTGAACATTAAATCTTGTGATGAATATGACATGATGTTATCCACAAAAGCCAAACTAGAGAATATGATAACAAGAAAAAGCTCATGTCGTATCATTTGTCAAAGAGCATGTGCGTTGCTATGTGCCTTGGCTGTTAGAATGCTGCATAGCTTTCGCTTCAAATGTAATAGACTGTCTCTTTTTTTAATCCGTACCAATGCAGAAAAAGATAACAGCTTAGAAATGTTTCAGCATAATACTTGATGAATATGATAAACAGAGATGCAAAAACAGCTCAGAAATATTTCAACACAACACTTGTTCAATATGATTTCCAGAGATGTAATATTACAAATCATGTCCAGTCGCATTAAATGGATGAAGTGATATTTTCGTGGTTTATATTGAATAAAAATCCTCAAGTTAAAGGTAGAACAAACTGCGACTTTGATCTAAACTTGTGCGGTTGGCGCCAAGACGTGGAGGACGAATTTGACTGGGCGCCGATATCAAAGTTTCTCGTGTCGTCTGGTAAAGGCCCACCGAGGGACCGCTCCATGACCGGATGTGAGTATTTTATGCTTTCTCGTCATTGATATGGTTGTTGCTGTAGGTGGAACTGGTTCTTTTATTTGCTTTTTTGGTTTCTACTTAATTCCGGGATTTACCTCTCTCTCTCTCTTTTAAACTTCAGAATCAACAAATGAATCCAAAAGCAGCAACGACAACAACCACAGAAATACTTTAAGATGCTTAATGTTTAAATGAAATTCGTCTAAAATTTTTGATTTTATTGCAATTTTTAACTCAAAAAGAAAATAAGACATTTTTATTGGTCATATGCACGTTTTATCAGGAACTGATAAAAAACTAGTTAACTGTAGAAGGAGCTTCATATTAACCAGCAGGTCACGTAACTCTTAATCTATTAGAAAATCTAGATAAGGAATAAGAAAACAGAAATTATAACGACAAAATGTCATTGTACATTAGGAGTGTTATCAAAATCGGTTTTCCATCGATTCCATCGATTTCCATTGATTTCTCATCATAAAACGATACATTTTTATCATAATCACCGAGACATTTCACTTTCTTCCTGTTCTCTCTCTAGCATCTTACCCACTATACCTCCACGACTCGTTTTACTTCAAATCGTAAATGGAAATTACTATTAAAATTACTATAGATAGATTGATAGTGATATTATACGAATGTACACTACATTAAAAAATTCAACTGATACTTTTACACCATTATATACATGTCTAAAACATGCTAGGGATCGTACAGTTTTGGTTGAGACCTAATTTCAGGTTTCTACATTTTTTTTTTTTGGTGAGATAATGAGAAACCTCTTATGAAATATGAAAGAGCATATGATTCTATGAGGAATTCAATGTTTATTTGGTGAAAATTGTTTTTGAAATGGCTGAGATATTAAAAAATTAGCGATTCTAATAAAGTGTGGGACCCATACTTTATTACGATCGTTTTGTTTTACTTTGTTTTTGGATGTTTCAGTCATTCCAAACCCGATTTTCATCAAATAAACTTTGAATTCCTCCTAAAATGGTATGCTCTGTCCTATATCATAAGTGTTTTCTTGGTATCTTGCAAAAAGTTAAAAGCCCAATTCTTATCTTCACCAATACTGTACCATCCCATTAAAATGAGCATAGAAATCAATCAACTTCTCAATGAGGGGGGGGGGGGGGGATGGGGAGCTAAGCTTGAAAACGGCAATGAACTGTATTTCAATATTTCATAATACGTTCAAAGTCTTGTTAAGAAAGCTCCATCTGAAGTAAAAAGCTAACGTTGGAATCCCAATATGATTATATGTAAGTTTACTCCATTTTCACTTATCCTATAAAAATGATCACAATCATGTCTCAGTCATGATAAGAACACTAAAAGCAATGTTTTATTCTAAGACTTTATAGAAAGCACAACGAAATTTAAATACCAGATGGAATATAGTGAAAAGATGAATTAAAATGAATGTTCCCCAAAATAGAAATTTTAAAATATATTCGATACTACATCTAATCGGGGATATTGTATAAGTCTAATTGGCATAACTCAGTTTTCAAGAAGAAAGAGAGAGAGAATACAGACAGAAGAAAGAAAGAGAGAAAGAGAGAGAGCGAAAAAGAGAGACAGACAAAGGAAGAGAGAGGAAAAAGGGGAAAAAAGAGAGAAAATTAAAAGAATAAAACAGATCCTTTAATAATCTCCAGGCAATTATTTTATATAGGAAACTAGTTAAGTCGTGAGAGCTTATTTATTCACAAAACCTTCCATTTCAGATGGAAGATACCTTCAGGTCGAGCTGAACAAGCATCCTTCAAACCACGTCGCACGATTGGTCAGTCCCGACAACCACGTGACTGCAACGGGATACACAGCTCTGTGTTTCAGTTTTGCCTACTACGTGCCGACAGGTGGAAACAGCCTGCTCAGGGTCTACGTTGCTGAGAGTGGGAACAATAAGATTTTTGGAAGTGGTAACTTCGGTGATTCTGACGAGGGAGCGATAAGACATAGTTGGCGTAACGGAAAGGTAGTTCTCTCTCTCCCTCTCTCGTTTTATTTATTTTTCACGTCCACACTGCGAGGACTAACCGGGAAAGGTTGGGGAGGGGGTATTATATGCCTTATCCTTTTTTTGTCAGTTCTTAATGTTCTATTAGGTGCAAAAATCATTTCTGTCAGAAAAAAAATTGTAGTTTATCTGACATTCGTTTATTTACCTTCTTATTTATTTCAAATGTCGAGTTTTTTGCTTTTCCATCATTTATCATTGGGAACTTTAGTGATTGTTGTCGCTCAGAGTGAATTTATTAGAATAATTATGTCAGACCGTGTCGCGTATAAGCTTTGCATTCTTTTATAGGACCAATAATCTGGTTGTCAAGCTGACAAGTTGCACCACAAGAATTCATCCAATGTTTGATATTCTAAAGCCATGCATGATGTCTAGTGGAACTGACAATGAATAAACTGAAAGGTAGATTATTATGTCAGTCTGAAGACTGAACATGTATAGGTATTATATATTTATTACTTGGTACATACTTCCAGAATTTATAGTGATTGATGAGCAGTAAGAATATTCTTTTAACATCCATATCAAATCACAATGAAAGAGGATGGTGACATAATAGCTTTACATAAGAATTCAATTCAATTCAATAGGTTATCTATTTCCTTCAAAGAAGAAAAATAAAACACGGTTCAAAGCGGTACAAATTGTCAATTTGACTTTCATTCATCTGATAAGGACATTTCGTCGAATGCAGTATAAAGTGCATGCACGAATGATGTTCTAAAAAAAATAAGAGCAATGTACACTTTGTCATGGTAACAAAAAAGTAAGTAATCATAACGACGGAAAAGAGTTTTCCACTAAAAAGCAATGCCTGTAGGACGTGGAACACTGGAATTAAAACATCGTCAGCACCAATATACCAATGAAATATATTCATATTGAATGCATGAATGCATGACTGGGCGAAAGAGAGCAAAAGAAAAGAACAAATCATGCATAAACTTCAAAATTGTGTGTTTTAGGTTCTGCTCAAGGACCGCAATAAATTTTGCAAATCTGTACATGGAATTATCGATTCTTGTGCCTCATGACATGAAAAGTCGTCTGGAATGCCCATCTTAAATGTATTTACGTGATCACGAGGGAAGGTATACGATGGAACGAGAATAATTTTGGGAATCCTGCTGCAGTTATCTCGCGTGCAGTTTCACAATAGACAGTTTGCAGAGATTGAAGTTCCAAGGTACATTATAGAGACAATGGTTCATCTTTACACACTTGTTCGTGTGTGTCAGCGTCTTCGAGAGTCTGTTTACTAAATCACTGATTCTAGACAGTGAAAATCTGATCCCTTTTTGGTTATATTTTGTAACGCCATGGGATACCCTGAAATAATTGCGATTTCACTGCAAGGTACCTTGCAAACATTTTTGTAATTTTATTTGTTTGGAAAGCTTGGACTTTTACTACACATTTTTACAAACGTAATGTGATAAAATACTTTGCAAAAATGGGTTTCTGTTGACTCCAAAATTAGTTGGTAATGTGTTTTCTGTTGTTATCTAGTCTACTTCCCTATTGATGTTGGCACTTTCATTTGTTTATCATATCAGACACAAACAGTGTGCTTGTTTTTACCTCTTTGTCATGACCCAAACAAAGAATGAAAGCAAACGTAAAGCGATGGCAATGTGACAGCCGAAATAAAACCCCAAACTAACTCTGCATCTTTTTATTTTTTTAAATCAATTTAAAGTTGGATTTAAACTTGCCTGGGCCCAAGTCTTACGTGGTCATTATAAGGGCGTCAGGAGGTGGCGATTTGTACGATGACGTCATCGCAGTGGACAACACGAGGCTGACAATTGGACAATGTCGTGAAGGTAGTTTAGAGTCGAACTCCTTTATTGATTTGTCTATATTTGGTGAGTTTTATCGCAAAGTGGTCTAAGCGCCGTTTTTTTTTTCATTTTAAAGTAAACCCATAATCAGATAGAACAAAATTTAACCTTTTCAGTAATACCTCACTTTTGACATTACAAGGAATATCATAGAAGTTATGATTAAAAATGTCTTTAATGTTCTTTATTTTCGTTGTTTTCTTTTTACACCTTTCATCACAAATATCTCAAATGAATAATAATGGATTTAGTTTGTTTTGCGATAAAACTCTTCATTTTAAGTATTTTAAAGAAATCTAAAAATTCTTTTTCAGGTAGGTGCACATTTATTCCGTAATCATTACTTAAAGGCAATCACACAGGATCTTTTTGTAAACGCAGAATTATTTTCTATACGATGTTTCGATGCTTCCTACATTTAGATCATGGCACAACTTTGGACTGTTCATTTGACGTTGACCTTTGCAACTGGGTGCAACACAAACATGATGATTTGGACTGGATAAGAGGACAAGATGAACTGGGGACGTCCGACACAGGTCCAACCAGTGACCACACTAGAGGTCAGTGAGGTCCATATCGCCATTTTCAGCAGATATCTTTTAATCATTCCATTGGTTCCTTTAAAAAAATGCGCAAAATTGACATCACTGCTTGGCGCTATCAATACAACCTAGATTACTGATTTCTTTTTTTGGTCTATGCAAGTTTTCATCAATCATGATAATTTGCTTTAAGATCATAGAAGAACACATTCTTCCTTATTAAACAAGGATTCGAATCAAAAACTTATTAATGGGATGGTACAGTGGTACAGATGGTACGGTGGAGCTGAGGATTGGGTTTTTAACTTGTCGCGAGATTCTAAGTAACCACTTCTGAAATAGTACAGAACATGCCATTCTAAGAGGAATTCAAAGTTTATTTGATGAACATTGGTTTTGTAATGCCTGAGACATCCAATAAACAAAGGAAAACAAAGCGATTTTTTTTGATATCATTCATTTCAAAAGAGGTCTCTCACTATCTCAACAAAAAATGTAAGAAATCTGAAGTTAGGTCTCAACAAATTTAATGCAGTCCCTTGTTATAGTGGACTTCCTAATCTATAGTGACATTCTCCGTGGAGTGCTTTGGTTTTTCATTGGATACTGCACCTCTTGCGTGTGAGTACATGTCTCTTTTCTCTCGTTGAATTTTTCGTGAAACAAAAGGACGCTCATGTGTCATGTGATTTAATCGATCTACGTCCTTCTTCTCTGTCTCTATCTGTCTGTCTGTCTGTCTGTCTTTCTCGTTCCCGCACGTTTTCTCCCTGGCAGGCGGTCATTACTTGTACGCTAGTCCGCAAGGCCAGCAGAACTCGAGGCTCGATACTCGTCCAATAAGCATGCCTTTGGACCCAAACGGCTGGTGCTTCAAATTTTGGTACTTCTTACATGGGCCGCACATCGGTGAACTTGTGGTCAAATTGAATTACTACCATGGCGGGGTTCACGTAGGCACACGCGTAGTCCTGTCGGCGAGCGGAGATCTTGGAAACCAGTGGATATTGGAGCAGGTGAGAATTTCCAGATGACAAACCATTATCACAAAGTTCGGAAAGCTGACGATCATGTTTGCAAGGCAACTGGTCGCTCATGCTAAAGAACGAATTCAGGATAATTATGAAAAAAAAAAATGTATTGGAGGTCTGCCGCTCGTACACAAGGACTCTGGCCGAGACAATGGGTAATGTTCAATACATTTTTCAGTCTAATTATAAACAAAAAAGAGAAAGTATACATTAAAAGAATACAAGGAATAGTACCAGTTAGTAACAAAATAGCCCGCAGAAGACACAGGCTAACTTCAATCTGGTCTGGTGGAACTCAGTGGACCCAATTTTTGGTCCTGATAAAATACACCTATAAATGTCATGTTTCACAGGATATGGATCCTAGGATTTCGTTAGAGTGAGAAAATACCATGGAATCTAGGTGTTTTTTTTTATAGTTCACTCAGAATTTGTGTAAAAAACAAATGTGTGTGAACGTGGGTGTGTGCTTTGCACGTCACACGGCCCCAAACCTCCTCATATTCCTTGCACTTTCTGATTCCGCAAACCCTAGATTTTGATATTTCAATACAAGCCCATTTTTATTTCAGGTTATTGTCACAGGAATCGACTCTTGGTTTGAAGTCATCATTGAGGCCAACAGTAAAGACGGGCAGTCGGGCGAGTTTGCGATTGACGATACGTACCTGGCACCGGGGCCATGTCAAACGGGTGCGTGATAACATACCAAAATAATCAAAGCGAAAATATTATAAGTGCTATTATGCTCCTCATCATTTTATATGTTGTGACCATACTTACGACAAAGTCCCGGGCATGTTCATTTTTATATTAAGATGACTTCGTCTTTATTACAATAAAAGTGTGGATACTATTGCTTTTCATTGTCATTGCTCACAAATTGTTCACAAAGCCTTAAAGATGAACGTATTGCAAAGCAAAATGGAAAGGGTTTATTGGCCTTGAGTTGATTAATTTAGCTCCTACCAGCCAGATGCTTGGAGGGCTATTTTGGATTAATGTTTACCGGGAAGTGGGTGGCCTACTAACAACTGGACTGACGATATTTCGCTTTATATAGCAGTGCAACGGTAACATTCGGGCAGACACCCACCTATGCTTCTTGGTCACACTTTAACTATCAAATATCTGGAAAAAAACATGATGAATCACTATGAATGAAAAATGAAATGTGGTATTAAAAAAGAAAGTACAGACAAGATGTACTTTTGTTTTTCTCTTCAAGCGCCGAAAAAAATCAAAGTGGAAGGTTGAGACGGAAAGGCACCGCCGTGACTTTGAGTCGCGCTATTGAAGTGTGCGCTGGTGCATTTCGAGGCAATTAAGTTTATCGAATGCGATCATAACAGAACCATCAAAAATTGTCCGTTTTGATTGACAGGTTAATACTAATATCATACTCTGTATATAACCTAAACCATAAATTCGCCTTAATTATGAAACAACTTTCTACTGACATGTCCCCACAATAAAGAAGGAAGGTTATATAAATATTTAGCTAAAATTTGTATTCTGTAAAATGCAAGGAAATTGAGAGGAACTTTGTCGAAAGTTGCATAAAAATTAACAGTTAACACAAAATACAAATTACAAAATATGTGATCACATTGATACGACTTGGACATGGTAATGCATCAAATTTACTTGGTAATCAGGTGCATTTTTTATTCTGTATGCTGCTTCATTGACAAGGGGACCCGACACGTTGTGGATTTGAGACGATAGGGATATGCAATTTCATCGTTGAAAATAATGACGTGAGATGGGAAAGAACAACGGGGATAAACGAGTATTTCATCCAAGGACCACCTTATGACCACACCTTCGGTGATGAGCGTGGTAAGACCAACTTACATGTTATCTTCGCAATCCATCTTTACTACGTTAATGCGAAATTGCGATGTATTCGCCGAACGTCGGTAATGTTTTATTTTTTTAGAATGTTCAAAGTTCTCCTACTTCGAATCTTTCTAGTGATGTGCATACTTGGTCTCAGTCCATTGCCCCAAACCAGCTGCACGAAGGGTATGGGAAAAAATATAAGATATGAAAAGGAAGTGATAGTGATAATGATAATAACAATAAGAAGAATGATAATAATATAGGTTTTCCCGATCAATTTCATACTTTTGTCATTCAGATTCCTATTCCGAGCATTCGATTTCACGCATTCCACGCTCGCAGCACTGAATCAGCAATCAAATTCAAAATCCGGTCATTCGAATTCACTATCCGAGCATTCAAATTCACTATCGGAGCATTCAAATTCAAGACAGGAGCACGCACTTCATCAATGAGCATTCAAATTCATGTCAAGCTGGCGACGGAATCTCGTCTGTCATTCAAATTCGTGAATAGGCAACCATGTTCCAAATAACTGCATTCAATTTAAAAGAAGTCTTGAATTTAGTTAGTTTGGGGCTGTGTATGCATGTGTTTCTCATTTGGCTTTGAATATATTGGGATTTATGATGATTATTTATTTTGCAGTAGACATGGTAGAGGTCCACCTGTTAATTGACAATTTTGAACTCGCGCTTAAGGAATATACAGGCACATGTCCCTGGGATTGGACATAAAATGAAGGTCCCACGTGTAAGAGAGTCACAACTCATGCATGTAAAAGATCCCACTTCATTTATTCATCGCAAAGAGCAAAACATCTAACTGGACCCCATATGGAAGACCAGCTTTGGTGTTTGGTGTTGGGGCGTTGTCAGCATGCAGTATCATCAAGAAATATGATTACTAGTCGTTGTGTTGTTTGGGTGCACTGCTGATTGGACATTGCAATTTGAAATTTATTGAGATGAAAAACAAAGAATACATGAACAGAGAACAATGTAGGACATGTAAACAATCCTAATTACAATATATGCAAGCATCCATTGGTTGTGTTGGCCCATTTTCCTTTCTTAAAAGTCTTCTCCATTTTCCTCGTTAAATTGATTGCACGAAGTAGGAACTTGATCGCCTAAAAATGAATTTGAACGCTCCAAACAAGCTCATTGGGACTTTCACGTGACTATCGCATGAATTTCAATGCACGAGTAGGAAAGTCGGTGCTCGCATTTTGAAATTGAATGCCCAATCGTGAATTTGATTTCACGAAAACGAAATAGAACGCTCACAAATGAAATTGATCGCTCGGATTCTGAATTTGAATGCCCGAATATTTTCGCGTGCGTGCGCTGCGTGAATTTGAATGCACATTAATGAATTTGAGTGACAAAAGTATGAAATTGACCGGGAAAACCTATAGTAAGAATGATAGTAATAATAATGATAATAATAATAATAATAATGCTAATAATAACAATAATACTTCTTATTATCATTATTTCAGCCACGTCACTATAGGGCTTGCAAGTTTTTTTTTTTTCTGTTTTGTTCTTTGGTGTGTGTGTGTGTGTGTGTGTGTTTGTGTGTGTGTTCAATGAGCACATAATGATAGACACACGATTGACAAATTGTTATAGTTCGTTTTAGTAGATTCTACCCGGCATTTTTATTTTTTCCGATACAATGTATTAGAACGGTATTCGAACAGGGCTATCTACATAACGCCAGTGTTCTTTGTTCACAGTAATGGATTGCAGTGTTACCGGTAATTTCGGCACACGCTAGTTTTGTTACACATGCGTGTCAGTTGTATTAAATCGAAATAGCGCGTGCTTATGTCTGTAAATTTTGTGGAATTGGCAATCCCGAATACTGTCCTGCTCTGTTGCATGAAAGGAGCACCCTGTGTACTGCAGCCTATATATATATCTCATTCGCTTTGAATTTCGGATGAGAAATCTCGGAATTTCGTTAGCGATTTTTTCCAAATATCGCGAGACTGCCTGACGAGGTGATTAGTATCGTAATATGTCGGGTATCTTACCACCGTTTACTTTGAATAGAACATTCTCCTGTTGCTGACAAGTTTTCGTATTGCGTCGGCTGAAAATGAGAAAGGCGTTAAGGTGCATGGAACACTATGGCTTTAGTGGCAACTTAACACCCTTATCATTCTCAGTCGACGATTTGGTTCGTTTACCCTGCAGCAATAATATTTCAGTCTCAGTTCAGGCAATAATCGGATTCAAAATCTTTTTGACGTGACAGGATTCTACATGTTTGTCAACTCCAGCGCGGGAATGACTGGACAAACAGCTACGATAACATCTCCCAAGTTCACCTCGCACGGTCGCTACTGTGTTAGATTCTGGTATCACATGCTCGGCAGAGGGATCGGATCTCTGAAAATGGGTATAAAGCATATAGGGGCGGAACCAGATGACTGGTTCCCTTCATGGACTAAAGATGGCCAGGGGGGTGCCGACTGGAAGTACGCCTCCGTTAGTGTTTCTTCGGACAGACAGTTCACGGTACACGCGAGGAAAAATACACTTTACTTAGGGGTGAATAGCGCTGGTAGTTTTGGCGGTAGTGTAATTGATTGATAGAAGCGGGGTAGGGGGACTTGATGTTTTCAGGGTTAAGGGGGGAGGGGATAGAATAATTATGGTTACGGGGAGAATGCAGAAATGAAGATGATATTTGGGAGGTAGTGGAGTGAAGATATTTTACAAAAACGTGCAATAAGAATTATTACCCATTCACAGCCCCAAACCCACACAGGTCCCTTGTTCAAAAAGCCAAAATTGCTTTCTGTGTATGAAATTAATAAATGTGTTACCTGCACATTTGTATATTCCTATATTAACAATATCTTGCCACATTTTTTAGACAACTGCTTCACTGAAAACAATACTCGTGTTGTATACAGTACTCGTCAAAGTAATAAGTTATATATTCCATTTTATAAATACAATGCTTCTAGACGTAATATAAGGTATGCTGGCCCACTTTTGTGGAATAACTTACCAGACAACATTAAAAGTACCATTAGTCTTTCGTCATTTAAAAGAAAGTATAAACAATTTCTTTTGATTTAGTAATCTCGTTTGACACACGCATGAATGACTTAGATAATATATTGCTTGCCTAATCACTTATTTATTGCAATGTTTTGTCATCTGTATAGTCCCATGTATTCTGTAATGTTTTATTCTGTGATAGTAATTAATAATCGTACCATTTTTAATTGTCAGGGATCAGCCTTTGAAAGGCCTTTATGGCCTATTGTTGATTCCTCCACGTGTTATACATTTATTGCATTGCATCTTGCATGATGTAAGTTGCGCTCACGTAATGCTTGTATGTCATTTTATCTACCCTGTGGAAATAAATGAAATGAAATGAAAAAAGATGACGGTCCTAGTGGCAGTGGGACACAAAAAAACTATAATGGTCGGAAAAGAATGATCAAGAGTGGTGATGATGATTATAACGATGTTGGTGGGGGTGGTTTGAGGTGAAGTATAGGTAAAACGTTGATGGGGTACGGAGCGACAGGTGTTCTATAACTCAGGGTGAGAGGAGAAAATGATGAGAAACTTTATATCATCATAAAGCAAGGCATGCTAATCCTTATCACAGGCAAGCACGTGCTTACATTATATTGCACTGTGGTATGTCTATTATTATGCCTAGACTGATAAGCTTTCAGTGTACCGGTACCTAACCATGACGGGTAATAACTTTCTTCCCTTGGCCAAATAACTAAATATTTTTTGCGGAACTTTTTTTTTTGTTTTGTTTTGAGGGTGGGAACAAAACTCATTTTGTCTGTCCATTAGCAATCATGTCAACATTGCTCAATAATAAGAAACTTTTAATATGAACAGACACGTGTATTGATAGGATTCTATGCATATATTTCTATCAAAATGTATCAACGTGAGTATTTTGCACGTCAAAAGGGTACTATGGTGATAATGACAACACGTTATCTAATTTGCATATGTTAATGTGACCGCTCGGGCATTTTTCGTGTAAACATGCACTTGCATATTCTCCGAAGTCTTTTCCTGCATATTGACAGGTTTCATCTATGATATTTATCGATTTATTTGGTATTGCTCATGACTTTGTTTAGAACAATTCGTCCATGGAATGAAGGCTAAAAACTGATAAATGAACAATTTAACACACAGGTGGTGTTTGAGGCCACTGTTGGACAGCAAGTCAGTCACCGAATTGCTTTGGATGACGTCACAATTTCAAGAGGTCATTGTTCTGGAATCGCACCACAGTTGGAAGGTCGGTTGTTATTCATGATCTGTCATCTCGTTACACCACAAAAATCGCAAAACGTTACATGGCCAGAGCAGAGGGGGTAAAATGAAATGCGTGATCATTATACAGGAAATGCAGAAACCATACTTGTTAAAATATTAAAAGTTTAACACCTCAACTAATCCTTTCCCAAATTTACTGTTAAATGAATCATATTTTGTTCTGGCCTCTTTCTGTTCGTTCCTTTTTTGATGTTGCGAAAATCTGAATCATGTTATAACTGTTTTAAATCAACCAATACGTTCGAAAGCCGTATCGCCTGTCCGCTGGACTACATTTGAATCTCACATTTATTTTCTCAAAATATGATCACTTGTTTTCGACATTTATACCTTTTATGCAGTAGGTTCTACAAAACAATGAAGGACAAATTACACAAATTTAGTGTATGAGGAATTGAAAGAGGAATCAGCGTGGCTGTAAACACCACGGTAAACACAAGTTTTCAAATGAGGTAATCCTCATATAAAGTTTCCAGGTTCTCTTCTGAATGATTCCTTTCCATATTTTAACGTCTTTGCTTGCTTAAATCGCTTTGAATTGTTCTGCCTTTAGCGCTCTGAGGGGTGAAAATCAGTTTGGAGTGGATAAAATCATTGAGCGATGAAAACTGCTGAAACTGAAAAAAACAAACAAACAAACAACAACAATTCAGGCTTGCATGCTCTCACACACAATAGACTTTTTATAACGACTACTTTTGAATGAATGTACAGTATGCATGTTCTGTCTCAAATGTTACTATTCTATCGGGCACCTGTCTATTCCTTTATCCACAATATTTTTAGCCCTATAGGGAGTTGCTGTCACCTGATACTTAGACTTCTTACCCAGTGTGGAGTTGATGACAAATAGCACATTTATGATTTTGTGTGGCAAGCACGATTGCATATGATACTCTGAACTGGCTGAACTTTCCGATGATATATATTTGGTTATTTGTTTAAACAATACAATATTTGATAAGTTTGCGAATAAAATTTCATAACCGTATTCACTTGTCCCTCGGATAGGACATAAAATGGAGGTCCCGTGTGTGAGAGAGTAACAACTCATGCACGTAAAAGATCCCGCTTCATTCATTCATCGCAAAGAGCAGGGTGTTTAACCCGGTGAAGTTGTCCGCACCTCACATCCAACTGGACCCCATGGAAGACCAGCTTAATGTAGCTGAATTTGGGCTATCCAGCCATCTTCTCAGATGGAAAATAAACAAACAAACAAACAACTTCCACATAATATTAAGAGTAACTATAGTTACTGTCATAGAGTAATCATATTTATCGTGGAGACCATTAACAGCCTATTAGGCTTGATTAAAAAAGAGTAAATACAAAAATGTCACAACTTAAGGTAGAGGAGGTGTTGCAGTACCAAAAAAAAAAAATAATTATTATATCTTTGACTTTTTATTTTCCGTACTAGTTGGACTTAAATTCTTGCAGCTTTTTCTCTTCCTCGCATGATCAAAGCGTTTCAAAGATGTGCTAAATACACTTTACTTCTTACAAAAAAACATAACACACCCAAGAGCAAAAGTCTGTCCGACTCATATTTGTTCCCATCTTTTCTAACATTCAAAGACACCGGTCAGATTGGTTGCCAGAAAAAAGGCGGATTTCCGCTCGGAGTGGAGAACGGGCAGATTGGAGATCTTGCACTTTCGGTGTCGTCCATCAAAATAAACAACCGTGAAATGTTTGGACCTCAACGTGGCCGATTGAATGAAGCAGAGGCATTTTCCGGTTGGCTTGGAAACTACGGAGTTTTCGATTGGTATAAAGTATGACAAAGATGCAAATATTCTCTGCACGTAACTATGTGCAATCTTTGTGTAAAACATGTAGTAAAAATAAAAGCTACACTTTAAATCACAATTTAGGTGATCTTATCTAATGCAGCTCCGAGATGGGCCATTTGGCGTAGAATTGTGTCTTTCCTATAAAAAAAAAAAAAAGGTGATGAAGATATGTGACAATTTTTCAAGTGTAAATCTTACATTCGGAATATGAGCTACAATTAGCTGTTTTAATCATTCGTGGTGAACTTCTCTTTTAAACACATTACGGGCGTATGTACCACATCATGAACATTATGAACAATCAACGTTCTCAAAATAAGACAAATCAGTCATCACAACCAGTTTAGGAGTAAACTCTAAGCAACAGCGTCAACTATTTAGAGCATAATGATCATGCTCTAAGAACATAAAATCAAACTCGCAATTTAGTTTGACATCTTAAATACGCTGTAATACTAAATGTCAGAGTGAGTCCGTTGTTACTAAAACTAGATGTTACCAGAACTTTGTATCTCGTGAACCGGGTCTACGGCAATTACCCCCTGCATGGTCAACTACCCCGAACCCTTCGTGAAAAGTCCAGGGTTTTTTTTTTTTTTTTTTTTTTTGGCCAGTCATAGTGTAAGAATTTTGAGGATGAACAATGAAAACGTCCGGTGTCATGGAATATGTTTGAAGGCAGATTTTTTATTATTTCCTCGTGTGCAGCAAAGACTGTTGTTCTTAACCTTTATATTCGTAGTACCTTAAAAGGTTTTTGTTTTTGAAGGACAGGACCTTATTTTGAAGACCGGCTAAATGTAACCACATTATCGATTGTTAATTAAAAAAAAAAAACACCGAAAATTTTAGAATGAAGTTACTTGTATTGAAAAATTAATAATCAATAATGAATGAAAGAATCAGTGTATTGATTCATCAATCAATCAATATTTCTAATCGGTCAATAAATGCAAGAGTTGCAACTTTTTGTTTGCAATACTCTGCACTTACCATTGAATATCATTATCATTTCTGTTGTAATTATATTTTTCGTTCCTGTCTCTTATCGTTCTTCACTAAGGTGGACGTCGGAATTCAACGTTGGGTGACCGGAGTTCAAACTCAGGGGGGTCATGCAGCAACAGGTAGTGCACGTGTGGTGACGGTCTCATTGTCAAACGACGATAGTGTGTGGGACGAAATGCCAGGACCCCACTGCGACCTACCTAGAGTAAGGGCAGACTGAGATGTTTATCCTTTCAAGGGGAACCCCGGTTTGTTTTCAAACTTTTACAATTAGACAATTATAAGTTAGCCCTACATGTATTGGGTAAGGAGTTTAAGGAATTGAATGACACTAATGATGACACAGCAACATCACCATAGGAATGCATGAGTTGGGGCTCAAGGAAGCGGAGCAAAAGAAGAAAGCGTGCACGAAGTTTTACACAGGTGGAGTTGTTAAGCATTGTATTGTTAAAGAATGACGTTGCTACATTCTGAACTATGTGAGTCTCCTACTGCATTCAATAAGCGAGAAACTGTCAATTTATGTACTACATGATGTGAAATTTTACAAATCACCTGGACTTCTTCCTTGAGATTTCTCTTTCTTTTTAACTCGCCCTGAGTGTGGTAATCATTATATATATATATATATATATATATATATATATGTATATATATGAAGAGTTTGTTTGCAAAAACCGATAAGTCCATATTTGCCAAATGGAGATATTTGCGATTAAAGGTAAAAAGAAATAAAGAGAATAATAAGACAATTTTTGCTTCTTTTGACCATAACTTCAAAAATATACCTTTATATGTAGTGACCAATATATCATTTAAAAGGCATTATTTTGTACTTTATGACAGAGATCATACTTTAAAATCTTCAAAAATGGACTTATCGGTTTTTGCAAACAAACCCTTCACATATATATATATATATATATATATGAAGAGTTTGTTTGCAAAAACCGATAAGTCCATATTTGCCAAATGGAGATATTTGCGATCAAAGGTCAAGAAAAATAAAGAGAATAATAAGAAAATTTTTGCATCTTTTGACCATAACTTCAAAAATATACCATTATATGTAGTGACCAATATATCATTTAAAAGGTATTATTTTGTACTTTATGACAGAGATCGTACTTCAAAATCTTCAAAAATGGACTTATCTGTTTTTGCAAACAAACCCTTCATATGTATATATATAGCAATGATAATGTCACAATAGAGGAATGCATTAAATGCCAGTTGCCTTGATTTCAATTCAAAATCCGACTTTTCGGGGGCCTCCCCCTTCGTCAGGGATGAAAGTGCTATTTGGTCATGTAAGGGCCGGAGTTACATCAAACATTTGCTTCCCTGTACATGTGCTGTAGGAACATACTCTTAATAGTGGTGAAAACTGATGCTGAAATGTAGCACTTATTGTATTGACAGCCTGTGTTCATGCTACAGTGAGTTACTGGATAGGCCTACATGAACTGAGGCCACCAAGAAGCAACAATTTACCACCATAACAGTACATAGACGTAATTTCGAATCCTTACAAATTCTTATGATAGACACATTTTTTTTTTTTTTGCTCACTGACGCATAACACAGCAGAACGTTTATCAAAATGAAATTAGACTAATTCCCCACGAATAATTTGAAGTCTACACAACACAGGAACTGAACTTAGTCCATTTATAGGGTAAAGGGGTTTACCAGCCCCATGTGCTCATTAAAGCGTGACACCTTGACGGAAATGTCAAAGGATCATTGTAATGCAAAGCGATCTTAAGCACACTGAAAAAAAGAAATGTCATACAGTTGATTCAAATGCACAAAATCAAAGCACTACATACCGCATAATTTTAATATGATTTTTTATAATGTGCTCATTCAACCGTGAATTGACCAACATTGTGTGCAAAAGTCCTTGTTAGCCTTCCAAAACATAAACTCCATCTGTTGGAACAAATGTACCATGGAAAACATGTCCAAACTGCAATTTTGGCAATTTTTACCCCGTGATCACTCAACTGTGAAATTTTGCCCTCAAGTCATATGGTATGACAGGAAACACATAAATTTTGCGTGACATGCCTTCTAATGCTGGAAAATTGAAATTTGTTCCAATATCATTGAGTCAGAGTTACAAAATACGGCTTGTGAACTTCAAAAAGTGACCATTTTGCCTTCAAGGGGTGCTCACTGAAGCGTGAACCGACGACATACACTGAATTCCACATGATAGGTAGCCTAGACGTACAGCTACTTGCCCCTGTGTTTAGATTTCCTCAAAGGTTTCTGAAATTCTGAAATTCAGAAATTACAGCGATTTGTTTTAGAGGAACTTTGTGTTGTTAATGTTTATATTTTGTGATTTTTTTTTTGTTTCCTTTCGCGAATCTCATGTGTGGAATGTGGCGAGAAATGAATCTTTAAAAAGTATTAATATACATGAGTTTCTTTACGTATAGCTATACAGTTATGTTCAACATTCAATCATGTTTGATTTGATCAGGAAAGAAAAAAAAAACCTCTATGAGAAAGCAGCCCAACTCAAAAGATTACTGACTTTTGTCACGACTCAACCCAATCACCACATCATGACAATCAAAATGTTCCGCTCCATTCCTGGCAGATCGCACCCAAACCATCACAACAATGCTGCGAAAGACCACGATTGGGAAGCCATGTCTTGATCTGAGAGCGATAACTTGCTGCGGACCGCTTTATTGGTATTAGCCTTGTTCAAGGCGCATCACATCTCCCCCCTTAAGACGGGAAGTTATGGAAGAACTTTCCAGTCAAACTGCAAACAGTCGTTACAAACATGTTCCGAAACACAATACATAAAAATGCACAGTTGTGTTTTCATACACTAAAGTCTATTCTTCACATAAACAAGCTCAGACTTATGAGCCTTATCAAAACCTTTCTTGAGCGTAGGCTAACTGTCTAAATATAGACCCACTACCTGCTCGGAACAAGCATGTGCGTATACGCGCAAAACTTTACAACCACAACATTCCTTGTTTTCTTTTCTTCTTTTTTTTTTCTGTTTGGTCATAAATCATGAAGCATGTATTCTCTTTAGCTTTCCTGAAATGCTTATGAGTATCAAATGGCCAAACATTTCAACACCTAATCGAAGTCTAAGAAATGCTGCTGGTTCAGAACAAAATACACTGTACTTGTATCATGAAACAATATACCATAAGTATGGACATATCAAACTTCTCTCTTAGTTTGATGTGCATATGCTTGAGAAAAACCGCTACACATATCACTAACTAACCTGCATACACTGACAATCATGCAGTTTGAATAATGAACTTCACACATTTTTGTTGTGATTATTGTGTATGTCACCAATAATAGAAGTAATCTTCCATTCACTATACTTAGTAACCATTTTTTCATGGTGAGCTTGTAGCAATCTCAACTTTGTTAAAAAGCTGATATAACAACGTGTTCTGCTCAACTGTTTGGTATGACAAACATCTCTACATTTCTAATTCCTTGACACTTCTGTTCAAGTACTGTAAAGCCTTGTTCGTCAAGACAATAAATGCATGTACAGTAAGTACACTAGAGTACAGCAAAACAATGCAATTATGAACACCTGCTATACTCTCTGTTTCTGAAACAAGATATCACATGAATATAACCTGATTATGTCTGTACACCTGTATGGTCTCATGAACCTTACACATTCACAACATTATGAATATCATAGTGTCATAATTTCACTCAGTCGATATCTATGCTATGGAAAATGTGTATAATTGGTCAATTCTGTGATGCCACAAATTCCAACTCTTGCAAATTAAGCATTTGAAAAAAATGCAACAACAGCTTTTGTGTGCTTGTGTGTGCTTTCTGCAAACAGCAATGCAACTTAATTTGCAGTTCCAATTAATACAACGTCTACATTATACCCTGTATCAAAATATGCTGTATTACTGAAAACCCCTTTCTTCAGCATATAAAGCATAAAACATAGCAAAACTCATGCTATATCACTTGAAATGATTTTGCCCTGTTTTGGTGCAAAAATCATGACAATTTGGAAAACACGCTGTCTTTTTCCCTGCAGACAAGAACAAAAAGAATAAATTAAAGCAGTGTACACAATGTTTGTGTCATCATTTCAAAGCAATCAATAACACTCTTTCTTCAACATGAGAAATATAATTTTCTTACAAATGCATGGAAACACATTTCTTTTGTCTCGTATTGTTCATGTTTCCAAGTCATTACCAGTCTTATTATCTATGGATAATAAGCACATTTGGTGTCCTTTTGTCCTATCCGTGGAAATACGCGTACTTCTATCTTATCCACGGGACAAAGCGTCTGCAATGACATTGTCTTTTCCGCGTACGTGCTGTATCACGAGGTTGTACTCCTGTAGCACTAGCGCCCATCTGGTTAGGCGTCCATTTTTGTTCCTCATTCGCGACAGGAACACAAGCGGATTGTGGTCGGTGTACACCAGCACTGGATACCTTGTAGTGTTCAGGTACACGTCAAAATGACGAAGAGCCATGACGAGCGCTAACGTCTCCTTCTCGACAGTGGAGTACCGTCGCTGATGTTTGTTGAATTTTCTGGACATGTACGCGACGGGATGGTCAACTCCGTTGTCGTCCTTCTGCATCAGGGCTCCTCCTCCTCCTGTGTCACTCGCGTCCACCATAAGAATGAACTGCTTGTCGAAGTTCGGCGCTGCAAGAACCGGAGAACTCGCTAGCATTGCCTTCAGCCGGTTGAAAGCAACTTGACAGTCATCTGACCACTCGAACTGCGAATCTTTCCGCAACATGTTGGTGAGCGGTGTTGCAGCATCAGCGAAATTATGGCAGAACTTCCGATAATAGCCAGTCATGCCCAGAAATCGTCTCAGCTCTCGCTTACTCTGTGGGCGGGGAAAGTTCAGGATCGTCTCCACCTTTGCTTCAACAGGCTTGACGGAACCATGTCCCACAATATGACCCAGGAACACGACTTTTGCTCGGGCAAACTCACATTTCCTCAAGTTCACCGTAAGGTTGGCACTGGTCAAGCGGTCAAACAGTGCTCTGACTCTCAGAAGGTGGTCCTCCCATGTATGGCTGTACACTATGATGTCGTCGAGATACGCCTCGCATCCCACCAAGCCAGACGTGACGGTGTTGATGAGTCTCTGGAATGTAGCGGGCGCGTTCTTCATCCCGAACGGCATCACTTTGTATTGGAAGAATCCGTCAGGAGTCACGAATGCAGACAGTTCTTTCGCTCTTTCACTGAGGGGAACCTGCCAGTACCCCTTCAAAAGGTCAAACTTACTGACGTATTTGGCATTCCCTACGCGATCAATGCAATCATCGATGCGGGGCAAAGGGTACGAGTCTGACTTTGTTTTCGCATTGAGCAACCTGTAATCCGTACAGAAACGCAAAGAACCATCCTGCTTTGGAACCAACACACAGGGAGAACTCCATCCACTCTTACTGGGCTCAATAAGGTCATGTTCAAGCATATATTGAACTTCCTTCCTCAGAACATCCATTTTCAATGGATTCACACGATATGGGTGTTGCTTGACAGGGGAGGAGTCCCCCACATCAACATCATGCACCACCACACTAGTACGACCTGGTACATCACTGAAGAGGTGTTCATACTCATGGACTACATCCATCACCTGAGCTCTCTCTACTCCTGGAAGATGAGATAATGTGTCAGAAAGATTTGCTAACACCTCAGAATTCTTCAACATCAACTGCGGAATTTCCACATCATCACTCTCACTGTCTTCACCATCCACTTCACAACCGATTCCAACCGTAGCAACAGGCTTTTCTTTAGCCTCTTCAACATTTTCAACATACTCCTTTAGCATGTTGACATGACAGAGTCTTCTCCTCTTCCTCCTATCAGGTGTCAGGATGATGTAATTGACATCACTCACTCTTTTCTCAACCACATACGGCCCTGCATATCTAGCCTTCAAGGCATCTCCTTGAAGAGGGAGCAACACAAGAACCTTAGAACCAGGCTCAAAATGCCTTTCTTTCACCTTCCGATCAAACAGTCTCTTCATGTTAGACTGAGCTGCCTTCAGATGACCTGCAGCTAATTCACGAGTACAAGAAAGTCTATCCTTGAACTGACACACATAGTCCAATAGGTTGGACTCCGGTTCAACCAAGATCTTTTCTTGCAAGATCTTCAAGGGACCACGAACTGAGTGTCCAAAGACCAGCTCGAAAGGACTGAATCCAAGAGATTCCTGGATCGATTCTCGAACTGCAAACAAGAGGAGAGGAATACCCTCATCCCACTCTTTCTCGTGCTCACTGCAATACACACGCATCATATTCTTCAAGGTTTGGTGAAAGCGTTCAAGAGCTCCCTGGCTCTGTGGATGGTAAGCACTTGAGTTCTTACATTCTACACCTAACTCACTCATCACCTGTTGGAAGATTTTGGATGTGAAATTAGACCCTTGGTCTGACTGCACACACTTTGGAAGTCCTACCATTGTGAAGAACTTCACAAGAGCTTTACTGACATTCTTGGCAGTAATCGTCCGTAATGGAATTGCCTCGGGGAAGCGGGTAGATGCACACATCATCGTCAGCAAATACTGATTACCCGACTTTGTCCTTGGAAGAGGACCGACACAATCCACAATGACCCGACTAAACGGTTCTTCGAAGGCCGGAATTGGCCTTAAAGGGGCAGGGGGAATCTTCTGGTTTGGCTTGCCAACTACCTGACACACATGGCAAGACCGACAAAACTCTGCGACGTCATGTCGCAAACCTGGCCAGAAGAAATATCGAAGCACCTTCTCTTGGGTTTTGTTGATCCCCAAATGACCTGCCAATGGTGCTTCATGGGCAAGAGATATGATCTCCTTCCGGTACATCTTTGGTACCACTACTTGATGAATATCTCGAAAATCCTCATCACTTGTGGCATCAGGAGGGCGCCACCTCCTCATCAAGATACCATCCCTCTTGTAAAACTTCACAGATTCATTCACTTCCTCATCCTCAGGTACAAGTGACTGTGCAAGACGCACTATTTCAGGGTCTTTGCCCTGCAATTCAACCAGACTCTGACGAGAAATCTCTGACATTTGACCATGGTCCATGTGTACATCATCACTACTGCTAGACTCTTCAAGTCTAGAGAAGAAAGTATCAGCCAAGATATCCTCTTGCTCCTCTTTCTCCAGTTCACGAGCCATTGACCTGGTAACAGCACATGAGGGAAACACATCAGGCATATCCTGAACCAATTTCTCTGTGGCTTCGTCAACCACGGGTGTCTTACTTGGGAGAAAGTGAGGCAAAACCTTCTCTCCAGCGATATCATTGCCGAGCAATAAGGTGACACCTTCGACTGGCAATGTAGGCAAAATACCTACTACAACTGAGCCACTGACAAGATCGCTCTTCAATTCAATATTATGAAGAGGCACTCGGACACTCCCACCTTCAACTCCCCTCACAAACACTTCTGAATCCACAGAAGATTCAACCGAAAAGGGCAATGTATTTGCACACAGGAGACTCTGTGATGCTCCTGTATCCCTCAAAATGTGAACCTGAACCTGCTCACTATCAGGCGTCAAACTAACATACCCTGAAGATATGAAAGGTTTGTAATTCTCTGCCACCCGTTCAAACGATGGCAGATGATCTGTGCAAGTGATAGCAAAAGCATCTGGCAATGCTTTGGGGTTGCTAATCCCCTCTTTTTCTCGCTTCTTCTTCAACTTCCAGCAAGCTGACATCACATGTCCATCCTTCTTGCAATAGAAGCAAGCCTTGTTCGGCTTTTGATCAAGATCGGGCTTGGGAATGCTCGGAGCAACAGCTCCTTTTCTTGGCACACCCTGGCCTCCTTTCTTGCTTGAAGAAAGTTTGAAAGTACCCTTGTGCGTAAGCACATACTCATCAAGGAGGACAGCAGCTCTCCTGGCACCATTCACTTCCCTTTCCTCCAGGTACTGCCGCTGATCTGGCTGAACACACCTCTTCACCTCCTCTAACAATACCAACTCTTTCAGTTTGTGGAAATCATCAACACCAGACGACCTTAACCAGTGTTCGAAATGGGTCTGCTTGTGTTGCACAAAATCAGCAAATGTCTGATCATCCCGTCTCCTATAATTCCGAAACAGTTGCCTGTGGGCTTCCGGCACCAACTCGTACGCCCTTAACACGGAACTCTTCAAATTCTCATAGTCAGAACACTCTTGGATAGTGAGAGACGCATAGACCTCTTGGGCCTTCCCTACCAGCGAGCTCTGTATCAATGTCGGCCACACTTCCTTGGGCCATTCTAAACTCACAGCCACTTTTTCAAAGTGCTGGAAAAACTCTTCTACCCGGTCTTCACGAAATTTCGGCACCAACTGAGATTGCCTTAATGCATCAAATTTTGATGACTTTGCTGAACTGCTGGAAGAAGGTTCATTCGATTTTGCATCGATTGACTTGATTTCGAGTTCTATTTTCTTTGCCTCGACTTCCAGCTGCTTCATCCGAAGCTGGATCTCAATTTTCTTCAATTCACTTTCTGCAGGGGTTACCAAAGGTGTGATAATTTCACCATCATCTGTCCCTGCTTCATCCTCTGACAAAGAGGCAGGCCAGATACCAGTATTGGTAAAAAACTCAGAAATTGTGTCCTTGATCTCTGCTTTTCGATCCGATGTTTTGATCGGGATTTCTAAAATTCGAGCAACTTCCACCAGTTCTGCCTTCCTCAGGTTATTAAAACCTTCCTGAGTGGGTTCATCAACAAAGCTCTGCACGACATCAGCCATTATGGGAATATCAAAATCAAAACTTGCAAGAAGTCACAAATCCTCACAAAACTACAAAGCCTTAACAAAAGAAATGCACTGCATATGAGTACACATGTATGCATGAACCCAGTCACACGCGCAGAACAGGCAAAAATTTTCTACGATAAGCAGAAAACATCAAAATCCCTAAGCCTTCGAATCAGGCATACAATCAGAACACCACGGCATCACATTAGCATGTGATCTAAGGACATAGAGTGAGTATACACACTCACTACAAACGACCACATAGCACGATTGTGCAAACCAAGGAAAATATATCAAAGCCTTTAACCGAGGCTAATCTTCCTGAAAATTCGGCGTGACCCGTAGCCAATGTGTACGCAAGCCCCCACACATACACATCCGGCATACGCACACTCACAAACTGCACTAGCCCTACACACGACGCGCTAGACCGACCGTCTGCGACTACAAAACACGTGCGAGCCCAATGCGCAATACCCACGCTATGCACTATATACGCACACAACTGAACGTGAGAATCCTCACCCAAATCGGTCTACACAAGACCTTCATGCAAAAACGACAAACGTCCCAAACGTGAGAATCCTCACCAAAATCTGCACTACCAGGCCTTCACACAAAATGTAGCCTATACAACTACTAACACAGTCAATGACTGCCAAAGCCTACGCAGCATAAATGTTATACACAACGTGCACAACCAAACGTGAGAATCCTCACCAAAATCTGCACCAGGCCTTCACACAAAACGTAGTCTAAAAACTACAAACACAGTCAATGACTGCCAAAGCCTACGCAGCATAAATGTTATACACAATAAATGTGCACAACCAAACGTGAAAATCTTCACCAAAACGCATGTGGCCTGTCAAAACCAACATGCAAACAATGCAGGCCCAATACATAAGCCTGTCATCGACGCTATACACTTGTCTACATACTAAAACAAACGTGTACAGCCAAACGTGAGAGTCCTCACCAAAACGCATGAGGCCTAATAGAACCTACATGCAAGCAGGTACATAGGCCCGATACGACATGAGCCTATTACACCATCGACGCTATACACTACGTACTTACAGCACACGTGTACAACCAGACGTGAGAGTCCTCACCACAATCCGCATGGAACATGCGAAAGAAAACGGCTTGTCTGTTCATTTTCCCGGACAAGGTCCCAATTTGTCACGACTCAACCCAATCACCACATCATGACAATCAAAATGTTCCGCTCCATTCCTGGCAGATCGCACCCAAACCATCACAACAATGCTGCGAAAGACCACGATTGGGAAGCCATGTCTTGATCTGAGAGCGATAACTTGCTGCGGACCGCTTTATTGGTATTAGCCTTGTTCAAGGCGCATCACACTTTATCAAAGTTAATAATTTTGAGCAAACTTAAAACGGTCCTATCATGTCTCCTAAGAAATTTTGTGATACATTTCGTATGATATATTATATCAAAATTGCAAGGCACTTCAGGTTCAATTCAATGTTATAAGAAGTACAATGATAATTGTATTTTCCATCATGTAGGCATTCATAAAACATTTAGGAAGATTTCGCTTGATATTTAGAGTTATGCACTGAACGAAGATGTGTTGTTCGTTGTGTTGAAACGAGACGAGAGCAAATAATATTTTGTTGTTATTGTTGCCTTACTTGTGTCAAGGCAGGATAAAGATTACATTACCAATTCGTTTCCTTACTTTAAATGCTACATTATTTTTGAAATTCAGTCCTTCTGTATCAGTGAGGTATTTAAAAATGCTGATTTAAAGCTTAAAAAAAGAATACGAATGTCGGATGTAAAAGACAGAAAAAAAAATGCCTTCGCAGTTTGTTTTGTTCAAAGACCTTTTTTAATGGGAATGGTACTGATATTTACAAATTACGGATTGTTCACGTCACAGACATACCCTGTTGGTTACAAGGGTGACGCCATTGTGACGTTATTATTTCCAAGGCCGCACCTTGCCCATTACGTCAAAATCGTTATTCAGCAGACATATCAGAATGGGTATCTCCGCGCTGAAATACTCGGTAAATATAATATTCCTTTCTTTTTCAATTTCGTTTTGATCAGTTGCATGCGGTAATACTTGCAATATAAAGACTGTTCCTCAATTCTATTAAATTGTCACTTTTGATTTGCAAGATAGCTCTTCATACGAAAGAAAATGCAACTAAACATTTTGTTTGAATGACCACTTTAGAAGTCCAGCATATACGAGTTTTGTTTCTGTTCCCATACTGTTTCCCATTAAGCCGAACGTGCAGTACAGGTAATATGCACGCGGCTTGCACCAGTCTGCAAGTCTGATTTTACTGAAAGCCATATCAACCATTAAACCTTAGGGCGTTTGTCAAAAAACAGCACGTAGAAGGGGAAGGGAACCGAATATCTCTTACGCTGTGATTGCTCACATGCTTAGGGGGAATAATAAATGTCTTTACTTATGTGTGTCATGACCCACATGTTGTCTCCATTTATTTCATTTTAATCTTGTGGAACATGTAGGCCTGCAGTACAATGTATCCCACTGCAATTTTTTTTTAATGTTTGTAATGTTTGTGATATGTATCCAATAATAATAATAATAATAATAATAATAATAATAATAATAATAATAATACCTAGAAGAGCATTCTGACAGCACAGACCTCCGCCAAGCCAGCAACTCATTTCTACCCTTACACTCACGCAATTTCCCAAGATAGAAGCTGTTTGTTTACGTCATTGCCCGAACAGAGCGCGCGCTTTAAGTACGTGCATATTAATCTCCAGTACGCGCAGCTTGAACCCCAAGTTCGTTGACCTTATATGCTAAAAGAGGAAAAATCCTTCAAAAATCCATTGAAAAATTCCCGAATCACTGCCAAAATTGAATGAGGTGTACCTTGTGTCAATATCGACTTTTATGCAAATCTCATTTTATTCCAAACACAACTTTTTGAGTTATTTTGCAAACAGACAAACCAACGCCGACGATCACTTAACCTCCTCCTTCCTTGGCGGAGGTAATAATAGTACTACTACTACTGCTACTACTACTTATAATAATAATAAAAGTATAGTGCAATAACATATGCACGAGGATATACATAACACATGAAGAGAAATCCAAAAAAATTCACATTTTCATGAGAATTCATGCACACATCTGTCATTCTCTTGACTTGTTACAGACCTAATAAGGATAAGATATAATTCCCTCTTCTGTCTGGAAAGGGGTATAGGTCAAGTGCTACTTCATTATGCTAGAAACGTGAAAATGTTACTAATCTTTAATTGATATATATTCTTTGTATGATTTTCCGTACATGACATTAGAAAGACAGGAGTGTTGTAGTCTAGCTATGGCTGCATCAAAACTTTTCAACGGACAGTCCGCTTTTGATTATGTTCTCTTAAATACTCCAACATTATCTCATTTCCTTACGTGTCTCTTGAAATTTCATTTCCCTGTTCAGAAAAATGAGAAAGCTGTTATATTTGCATGGTCTTCTTTCAGGTTTCCGTGATAGAGATTGCTCGGATATCTATCAAAACGGATTTGAAGCCAGTGGTATTTACGACGTGAGGGCCCTGGATTCAGACAAACCGATTCGGGTGTACTGTGATATGGACACCGATGGAGGCGGATGGATGGTGTGTAAGGGAAAGATTTACAGAATGAATTGAAAGATATTTTCAAATAAAGAAATACGGAATGCATGTATGTCAGTATGGATGTGTGTGTGTGTGTGTGTGTGTGTCATAAGAAAGCTTGATAAAAACAGTTCAAAAGTGCAAAATGACGTATTGTCCTGTCACTTGTCAACATGTAAATGCAAGAAGTGATAAGCTTTGTAGGCGTGTACATCTTGAAAACGTCAAGTTGATAAGACACAAACGCATTCACACACAAACTTTCACGCACAGACACACACACACACATATACCTATAATTGTTTATATATATATACATATATATATATATATATACATATATATATATACATATATATATATATATATATATATATGAAGGATTTGTTTGCAAAAACCGATAAGTCCATTTTTGAAGATTGTGAAGTACGATCTCTGTCATAAAGTAAAAATAATTATATAATATTGACTGGCCTCGAGGGAGATACCAGAAAATAATTTATTGCCCAAACTGAAACAATATTGCCCGAGTCAAAGACGAGGGCAATATTCTTTCAGTGCGGGCAATATTTATCTGGTATCTCCCTCAAGGCAAGTCAATATCATAATTATTACCTATCCCCTAGTTAAATTAGAAAAATATGTGAATACGGCTATACACTATGATATAGATCAAGCCACATTTGACTACCTGTAGATCATCACCAACATGTCGAATAATTGACAAATTGTTCATCAATGTATATCATTCAACTCCAATTTCAAAGATACATATGTAGTTGTAACAGGCGAACTTCAAACATCTGAAAGCTTTTACACTTTATTTTTGCTTCTGTTTCAATTTGGAGAGTTGTAATAACTGATGGTCACTGTGCAGTTATTGAGCACAAATGGACTAGTCATTATTTGACGCGTAGTGCTGCTGGAAGTGGTCGACCTTGTATAGGTAATAATACCTTTTAAATGATATATTGGTCGCTACATATACAGGTATATTTTTAAAGTTATGGTCAAAAGAAGCAAAAATTTTCTTATTATTCTCTTTATTTTTCTTGACCTTTAATCGCAAATATCTCCATTTGGCAAAAATGGACTTATCGGTTTTTGCAAACAAACTCTTCATATATATATATATATACACACACACACGATAACGCGTTACAAAGACACCTTGCAGCATATCGTAACGTGAAAACACATGGCTTGTCATATATTGCATGATACGAATGTAAATTATATAACATAATATGATGTAATACACGTATAAAAGATATGATGGTTGTGAATGTGGTTACATTAATTCAGTACACTTTCTTTTCATTTGGAATTTGCGTGTCCATGGAAACTCTAAACATTATGACATTACAACATGACTTTACGTCCTTGGACAAGCTGTTTTCACCCGCAATGCCCCTCTCGACAGAGGGGATCGTTTCATGAAAGTCTTATGAGAGACCTTTAACTTTAACTCACACTTATGAGAGACTTCATGTAATGAATTGGAGAGTTTCTTATGGCTATATAAATGAGAGACTTTGGCTAATCTAAGACTTATTTAAACACTTTTATACGGTGACTTCATGAAAACGGACCCCGGTGTATTAACGGGTTTCTGCTAACGCTAGGGTATAAAAAAGTAACGGGAGGGTCCTGGTAGAGCAGTGCCACAGTCAGTAAATGTGCAGGGCTACCATGTTTAGAGAAGACGATATTACTATTATTGTGCTATCTAGTATACAACTATACTACTAACTATTACTACTTTTACTTTCACTATCATTATTATTACCATTGTAACTAGATTATTATTTTTTTTTATTAATAAAGGAAATGTTTACATCTGTTCTCTAATTTTAATAATACAAAGCGAGATCAAAACAACCCTTGGAATCACTTCTCTGCTCACTAATCACTATGCTCTGTAGGTTTTGCAGCGCCGTTTGGACGGCAACGCCAATTTCAACCTTTCCTGGGATGACTACGCCTACGGCTTCGGCGATCTCGGCGGGAATCACTGGCTGGGGCTCGAGCAAGTACGCCGGATATTTGGTAACAAGGCTATGCAGCTTCGCATCGACATGGAAGATTACAATGGAACCATGGCATATGCCAAGTACAGGAGCTTCGCTTTGGACTCTGCCGAAAATATGTATCGACTTACAATTTCAGGATACAATGGGGATGCCGGTGAGATGAATTATTATAAAATGAACGAGATCTTCTGTATTATAGTGTATGCACGTTAGGGCGGTGAGTTTAGAGGTATTATACAGTTATATATGTCATTAAGTTAGCTCAGCCATAAGCACGTCTGCCTCACGATCCGGAGGACCCCGGTTTAATTCCCGGATCCCACTGAGCAAATGTTTTGTATAATCATACTGTACCCTCTAGTAAGAGCAAAATACTCTGTCCCTCGGATAGGACATGCAAGGGAAGTCCCGTGTGTGAGAGAGTCACAACTCATGCATGTAAAAGATCCGGCTTCATTTATTCATCGGAAAGAGCAGGATGGTGAACCGATGAATTCGTCCCGCCTTACTGTACATTCAAGTTACTGGACCCCATTGCAGCTGAATATGGGCTACCCAACCATCTTCTAAGATAAAAACGAAATGAAACAAATAAAAATAACGAAGACATCTGGACCGGCGGTCTTCTTTCATTAGTAACGAAATTTCGTTATAACCGAATAGTATAGTGTATTGATACATACTCCAGTACATACTGATAGATGATAATTTTGGAATCTGATTTTAATTTCGCTGTATAAAGGAGAATTTCGTTATAACTGTGATCGCTATAACGGAAGTGCAATTTCTTCAAATGCAATATTGTAGTCTCACCTGTCGTTACGTCACTTGATGAATACTGCATGTAAACAACGAAACGTCTTTCCTGACAACTGTTTTTATTTGATTTGCTTCGATTTGATACATGTATTCTCTGTATGACATCATTTACATATTTTCTTCAGCAATGTAATCAAAGAAAATGTATACATATATATAGGCTTAATATTAATTTTACAAAAGCTAGTTTCTGCAATATCAACAATTTTCATTTCACAAACATCTGTGACATTATTACAGTGCATGTGTTATGATTATTACTATACAAAACTTGACTGCTGACACGATCTCCTTTTTCATATCTTATGCTTTCCTTTGTTGTACTTTCTTTGGCATTAAATTATACCAAAGTACGATCTAGTCCCTCGTTGTTATAGATTATATATATACATGTATATATATATATATATATATATATATATATGTCTTTTTTATCAACATATATGACTTGCCAAGTATAGTCAAAAGAGCTTGTAAGGGTTGAAGAGATTACCGCTCTCTTAAAATCCATAGTTCGCAAGGCAATGACAAAAAAAAAAAAAGAGAACTGGTGAAAAATTCATCTTCTTTTGCGAACAAAAAAAATATTCTAGCAGTAAATTGCCTCTATCAGTAAAAGCTTCTTCGTCTCAAACTATTGTTCTTTTATTTGATTTGATTTTTCATATAGAGACAGTCTTTAATTATATTCAACTACAGTTTAATTCCTTCTATTGAATGTTCCCATCCAACCAGGAGACGGTCTCTCCCATTCTAACGGCTCTCCCTTCAGCACGGCCGAACGGGTCAACGACCCGAACCTGAACATCCCTTGCGAGTCGTGCTGCCCGTCAGGTGGGTGGTGGTATAATGGGTGTGGTCAGTCCAATCTCAACGGCGTCTACCCTGGTGATGCACAGGACGGCCAGGCCCTCTTATGGAATAAAAGAATGCTCACTTTTGTCGAGATGAAAGTGAGGCCAATCTAATGTCTTTAGATCTTTAGAGTGCAATGTCCTCTTTTTTTTTTCAAAGCCTCAATTTACTTTAATGGAAAGACGAAAAGACGCATAGTACTTCTTTAGCCCCCAATTGTTTTGGTTTTTGTTCGAATTTGGAATAACAACGACTTCCGTCTTTGTTGTATTCCCTTTGCCAGTTCTCGACCAGACTGCCGCCACTATCACATATGCCCCCACACCCCACCCCCCAAAAAATCACAAAACAACAACAAACAAACAAACAAACAAACAAACGTACAATTTATGAAATTGAAATAGCTGGTGCAACGGTTATTCCGATTCGAGAAAGAAAAGCTTATTTAAGGTGAAGTTTTATGGAACGTTTACCGTTCTGCTACTTTGATGTACACTTAACATATCTTTACATATCTTATCTTATCTTATCTTATCTTATCATATCTTAACATATCTTAACATATCTTATCTTTTTTAGGTAGAAATGTGCGCTTTATAAGAGTCTCATTATTATTATTATTATTATTATTATTATTATTATTATTATTAACGTAACAATGTTAGCGAAAATTTGCACACTATTTGGATATGTCTGATTTTGATAGCTTTTTCGCGCACTGTGTTGAGTGAGATAAACCCAAATTTTTACTAAAGAACTCAATGTATGAAATTTTGCATTCCTAAATGAATGTTGGCATAAGGAAGTAGTAATTTAATATATATTATTACCAGGTTATGCCAACATTCATTTAGGAATGCAAAATTTCATGCGTTGAGTTCTTTACTAAAAGACTTAAAGTCAAGAGGAAAAAAAAATTGCAGACTTCGATACTGAGAAACCTAATAGTTTCTTACAGCAGTGCTTACTTGAATGAACGTTTCATTTTTCCTATCAATGATTGATGCAGATTTTCATCTATACAAAATGACAATCTTTAAGTAAGAGTATGATAGCTTGAGGGCAACGTAGTACACAATCTTGTTTGAATTTGTGAATCTTATCTCCAATGTTTGTATTTTAACTTGTCTTGTCTGATTCTTCGAACACCTAACGCATATGACTTTGTACGTGGAGCTCAATGTATAAACTCGTACTCCCAGTAGCTCTGGGGCGGGGCAGCCTCGTTTGGAGCACGCCTCCATTATTAAGGTGATTAGTACAAGGTTGTGCACAGATATGACGTCACATGAGGTATATTTGTGCATATATACGCGAAATTGCGAACACAGAATGCTTCAGTGGTATGTCTTTGTTTACAAGTAGGTATCTTTTATAATCTTCCTACGAAGGTGTACCCCAGAGGGCCGGGGGAGCGCTTTCAGAAGTGTGTGTATGTGTGTGTGTGTGTGTGTGTATTTGTGGGGGGGGGGGCACTTCGGGTTTCATGAGTTAACAAGCCCCCCCCCCCCCCCCCCCCCCCTCCCAGGCTTCAGCGCAACTTCTAACGCCACTTCCGGGTTTCTTCACCTGACGAACAAAAAAAAAGTTTCCTTCCACTTTGGAGTTTCTCAAGCTGACAAGCAAGCAAAAAAAAAAAAAAAGACAATAAAAAGGTCTTCAGCGAAAAAAAAAAAAAAACCTTACATCGCTCACACTTCAAGGTCTCTATCTATTTCTGTTTAGTGCCACTGACGCACTTCCGGGGTAAAAAAAAAAGTGGGGTGGGGGTTCCAAAGTGGCGACACCTTATGTATTCCTTTGTATTTTGAAAAAAAAGTGTGTGTGTGTGTCCGCATTATATTTCATGTACTACAAGCATATGTGGCATCGTATTGTGCACATTCCTAAAGTACTCAAGAATGTAGGCCTAACTAACAGAATTACAATCTTCAGAAGATTTTTCAAGAGATTCGCAGAAAGAGCAGTTGATAAACGTGAAGATGATGAAAATGATAAGCTGTGAAAAACTGTGCAAAAAAAAAACAGAAAAAAAAACTATGCTTTTGGGATAATGTGGCATGTACGTTATGTATACGTACGTCATGTATGTATCACTATCTTTTCATTATAGTTTACATGTACGTATGGAGTCTGCACTTTTGTGTGTTTGGCTGTGCCTTCGGAAGGTGTAGCATATTCTTTTCTTGAATGTTTAGTATCTGAAAGCAAAATAACAGGGCTAATTTGACTTTGCTTATTTTGAGTGTGATTGAGAAGTAGAAACAACCGAGGTGACAATTTTAATCAGTATATCCAATGTTAAGCATGATTGTTAAATGTACAATATGTAAACAGTAAGTACTTTTTTTTATTAGATTGAATCGTCAAAAGTGATAGCGATATATCCTTGTATCTTATACTTTAACGTGAAATTTTATATGGTAGGATATTAGTTGATGCAAAACAGCTTCACGCTGCCTATAATGGCAAGCGCAAATAATACAACGAAATCAATATAAATCAGTTATAGTTTTTAGGCTACAATACTTTGTACATGTGCAAATTAAGATGAATAAAATAAAAACAACATGTTTAGCTGCGTCTTGTTAACCTACTGTCTAGGTGACTTGTTCTCTGCACACGCTTTCCAAACTAAGGACATGCGGAAAGAACTAAATACAGTACATGGATTTATATGTGTATTAATATGAATTGTGTTTCGCGCGTGTGTGTTTATGGTGTGTGAGGGTTTAGGAATGTGTGTACACACGTATGACTCAGTTCGTGGATAAGATGAGAAAAACGTATTTGAGTTTCTGGTATAATGATGTTTATGGTTTTCATGGTAGCCCTGAATTTTTGACACCATCACTGTTAAAAGTTTGTCTTAATATCTTCTCATTATGATGTTAATATTAAAAAGGAAGGTGTTAATAGACTCATATTATTCTGTGATATTGTTTATGGGTAGAATTGCAATCATTATGATATATGCATGTTGTATTTGTGTTCTTTAAATGAATAAACTTATACAAGTAATGTGCGTAAAATGTGAATGTTTTCGAGTTTATGTTATGTGTGTTTATTTGGGTTTTCGATAACATACACATGATTCAGTTCATGAATAAAGTGTAAAAGAGATGTTGATTTCAGAGTATAACTGACGATATGAAGAGTTTGTTTCCATTTTTGGAGATTTTTAAGAACGGTCTCTGTCATAAACTACAAAATAATACCTTTTAAGTGATATATTGGACTACATATCAAGGTACATTTTTGAAGTTATGGTCAAAAGAAGCAAAAATGTTCTTATTATTCTCTTTATTTTTCTTAACCTTTAATCGCAAATATCTCCATTTGGCAAATATGGACTTATCGGTTTTTGCGAACAAACTCTTCATTTTATCATCAAAATATTTCTCACAACCAACTGTCACAACTCTGTATTCACACCTTTAGTTGACACCCCACGTGCGAACACTTCGACGCACTCTGCAGACACCAAAAAATTCCAAAAGTCATCTATACACTTTCCCAATGCCTCAAGCAAGGTAATCAGTTTGCTTGGTTAATTATAATCATACTTTGAATTATTTCCTTTGCAATCACCAATATGCTAATGTGTAGCTATGCTAAAATGCCCGTTTATTGCTCACACCAGCGTGCATGTTCATTGTTAACATGCCATATTGCTAATCGGAAGAATTTACGAGACGTTGTTGTTTTTTTGGCTTTGTTTTTGCTTTATTTTGTTCAAGTTTTGTCCCAATTTGGTTGTTGTTGTTTTGTTACGTTGATTGTCAAAGCACGTATAGCCAGGAAGGAAAGTTTTCTTCTCCCTTCCCAGGTAAAGCCAAGGCAAATTGAAATATCAATTCAATCACATGCAGTATTTCACTATTGTAAATAACGAGCCGTAATTCATTAAATCCAGAGAACTTTTTCACCAAGGTAATGAATGAATGCAATTCCCTACTTAGGTCCCTTAACTTCTATAACTTTTCCATACCGATCTTGGTGAAGTTACGAATCAATCAATTAGGTTATATCAATTAGGTTTTACGAATCATTCAATTAGGTTATAACAATTAGGTTTTATCATTTGTGAACAAAATTGCGTTAGTACTGTTCGTGTTTTTTGTTTTTGTTTGTTGGAAACGGCAGATAGGCTAAAGCTTGTGCTTTGATTATTACTTTCTTGTACAACAAACAAAAGCAATAAAAAATTGGGGGATGGGTGCGCGTCCTTTATGGCGGCCCATCTATACATGATTCTTGTGTTGCCAGGGTTGAACAAATATGGATCGTCTAATCAGCAAAATTTGATGATTGCAGCGTCGTTTGAGGTGAAATATATAACGCATATTAGACACCGTCTTGCAAAGGGATGAGACAAGTCTGGCAGTCTCAGTTTACAGGGTCAACGAGGAGAGACGATTGGATGATAACAACACAACACGCCCACTTCGCCGTTACGTCACATGGTTTAAATAAAGTGATCTGTAATTTCCTATAAGAGATTAAGGAGCAGGCCACAATATACGTCAAAGAGAAATGAAGCGTCTCATACATCTGTTACGACCAAAATCACTCTGAGAATGATCGCACAAAAGAAACAATCAACTAATGTTCAGGCGGTTTATCAACAGTGATATTGTGGGTACAGACTCGTAATCGGTTTTTACATCAGTACAATAATGATCCCTAAAACAGTTATAAATCGGTAGTGGAATGACTTACACGTATTAAGTAATCCTTTGAATATGTCCAGATATGATGTTCGATGCACAGATGAATGATTCGTGACGCACCAATAATTGATTCCTCCGACGTAATTCCAGAGGCACAGGTTGCATTAATCCATAGTATAAATCCGCGGTAAAATCCACGATATTGTCCACGGCGAAACGTGCAGAATCCAAACGTTATGACGACCACGTCCAGTTGATGCGTTGAATGATGGTTCACTTTATAATGTTCAGCAAGGAATCTAGCCCGTCACAGCTTTCCCGTAACAATGTCCGTTGACACTAAAATATGGAGTCTCCAATGTAGGCAAATTAATTCTCTGCAGGCAAAATGTCTCCCAGGCCTTCTCTCCACTAACACAGTTTGTATAGCAGGTCAGCAGGTAACACAGGACTGACTATAACAAGTCGCTTCAGAGCCAGAAGTGACGTAACTCTCAGAGCAGAGGTGTTAGGTACTCTGCCTATTTATACCTCAGAATTTCTCCAGCTTATATACTATCCATTCACCCCTTTCTACTACGTTCTGTAATTATCTCCATCCTGGAGAATACTCTAACAAGTCCAAGTTCCAGGAATCCTGGATGTCTTACTGCCTAACTATGTACATAACATCATTGTCAAAATTGACTACCAATCACATTGGGCTACAGGGACAGTGCCTCACTCAGCCAAATATGTAAGCACTTCCTAGAATATTCTGGAATGGGTTAAATCATTCTAGATTGAGTGAGCTATAATGTATTTCCTGTCACATGCATGTACTGTATAGTTACATTGTATACCACCTAGAAAATTTCTCCACTGATCTGGTCAGCCTGTATGTACTATATCTATATCATATAGAATTTTCTCCATTCATCTGGTCAACCTGTGTACATACACATTAAAACAACCATGCATACAGCCTTGATACATGTACATAACTACTTGTGTGTACATTTGTGACACATCTCATTTCTGAATGAGTTTGAGTTGAAGGGAGCAAATTTTGCCTGTTTCCAAAATTCAACTGGGAACAAAAAGCCCAATAACTTGTATTTGACTATTGGATCTTCTAAAGAGTTCTTCTGTGAAACTGAGAACAATATGTGAACTTCACGTTTTTCCGACACTTTACGGGAAACAGCGTTCGCCAGGAGGCCTGATTTAGAGACACAAGTTAGGCGTTGCAGACATATCGCCATGATAATGGTAAGCACAAGTGTGTTTGTGTGACTGTGTGTATGTGTGTGTGTGCGCGCCAGTGTGCTCGTGTGCCGTAATAGAGTAACGGCCATGACAAAATTTTGGGCGTACATCCTCTAGGGAGATTTGAATCCACATCGAATCCTGATTGCTAGACAGGCGTCACATCTACAAGACTATCAAACTTCAACTCACGCTTGCTTCAAATACACTTGCTTGTTGTCATTTTGCAGTGTGTTAGAAAAATTGTTTGGTATTTGAATTAATTATTTATCTGTTTTTACTGTCAGATTCAAATTATACTATGTTCAATTAGTTCGTTCAATCGACTCTGCATTTCACTTATATAAGAAAAAAAAATCTCAAATCAAATCAAATCAAATCAAATCAATCAGTCAACCTCAACCAGTGAGGGCCTTTGTCCCCTTTAGAGGCAGGTATATTCCATATTGGTTTTTCTTCAAATTGTGATTCTTGCAGCAATTTGCTTTATTGCAACTGCTTACAGAAGATTGGTAGGAGCTCGGTATATAAAGAGTAGTGGATATTGCTATACTTTGATAGATTTTTTTTTTTTTTGCCCAAAAACAAAAGCTGTAGAAGAAATACTGAAAGTAAACGTATATTCAGCTGTGATATCTGAAGCACTTTCCGATTTGATTAAAAAAATATGTTAGGCATATTCATAACTGAATGAATTATGATACTTTTTAGAATGTATAAATATAGGATATGAAAATATCCATCGTATAGAGACATAAATGCTTATAAGTTCCTCCATCAAAAATTTCGATAGCAGAGTTTTTCTCTGAGAAAATAGAATTGTCAACAGATTTCAGGTTGTAGATGATTAATTTGTCATCGTCTACAGCAACGTAGACGATCCTCTAGAAACATTTTTTTTTATCTTGTCGTTTAAATAGATCACACAAGAAAAGACAAAAAAAAAGTCTTATGCCGTCATTTTACGCGAGGACTCAAAATAGGTAAAACGAGCTAACCTATTCAATGTAGAGTATTCTTTTTTCCAGAAACAGCATTTGGGAACATAAAACGAATAGGAAATTGTGTTTCTTGCACTTTTTTCTTGTACAACTTCTTTTTTTCTTTTAATTGATAGTAAGATTAGATATGTTTTAGAGGAACCTTTTCACTTCTTGATAGGATAATGATATTGCTTTGAAATTTGGCATCAGTAATGGATAGAATATTGTGATGGAAAGCGTTTAACTAATAATTGGATAATTCCTTCATTGTTGTTGCTATGGTGTTATACGTCCTTTCTTTTTTATAGTCGCATTCATTGCACAATTGCGCAACTATAAATAGCACAGCTTGGTAAGATTATTCCACGAGCGCTTGAAGAGACCCTGTACTTCAGAACCTTATCTCCGTACACACTTTTCCAGTATGTGTGCTTTCTATCCAATATGTAGATAAGTTAAAGAATCCATTTGAATTGAGTTATACATCATTCTTAGCTTAAAAATGAATACTGAAGAGCGAGCCAATGTTATCGAATCAAATACCCATTTTGATCTTAGAGTATGAACATGGTAAACACTAAACAGTATCTAAACGGCTAAACGGATCTGCAGATCCCTGAGGGCAGTGTTAAAGGCGAACCAGTTATTCCCAAGTATGTTATTGTACTCCTAATTGAAATCAGATCGATTGCAAATTCGCAGATCAAAGCATTTAGCTCACGTTATGTATCGATGTGTTCATCATACTGCCCTTCCGTATTACGTCAATCACACTATATGCCACAAGGTCGGGCGACATGCAATTGACCATTATACGCCCTAAAACAGATCATGGCAAAATATATTTTGTATATAAAGGGACTTCTTTTTGGAACAATGTAGTTTGACATATTTCCTATAATATTTCCCTTGATACATTGAAAAACAAAAAATGATCATAGAATGCGTAACCGGATGGAGTATTTTAAACATTCTTCTTTTCACTCATCAATTGACAGTCAAAATATATCAGCAATACGAATTCTCTGCAGTATTTGAAATTCATTCTCACATGCCATTGTTTTCTCTCAATGTTTTAATCTAAGGCCTTGTTGTTATTTGTTTCTTTTCCTTTTTCTTCTTTTGTGTCTGAAACGAGCTTATAATGGTGTTTATACATTTTTTCCTGCTCTTTGCATATGTAAAGTAAGAGGCGAAATTATTTCGCCTCTTACTTACTGTAAACCACTGGAGCAACAACAATGAAGGGATTATCTTTCAGAAAATATGAAAAAACTCAAGATTGACTTGCTTTATCCACTCCACCTTTTTTGAGTCCTCACGTAAAATGTAGGGGTGCGACATTTTGTTTGTTTTGTGGTGCTCGGTCACATATACTTTATTGTGATATATGTGAGAAATATGGAAATAAATTGAAATGAAATGAAATATGTGATGTATATGTAATCATACTGTAAGCATAATGTTTGTATTTGTAACCTGTATGTGTGGACCCCTCTAAAAACCAGCCTTTGGCGGACGAGGGTGTTCCACCCCATGAGTGGAAAATAAAAATTGAATTGAATTGAGTTGAATAGAATAGAATAGAATTGAATTGAACTGAAGGATACAAGGTGCTTCATTGTCTATTCAGATGAATACATACATTCGCCCTCCACTGGCATAACTAAAAAATAAAGAACATACATCGTACATATAATTATCATGAATTTTCTACAACAAACAAACTGAAAAAAACAAACAATCCAGAGGCAATCACATTTGCATGTCTTGATTGGCATGAATAAAGTTTATATGAAATCTGCACACACAAGCACACACAAACACACACACACACACACACACTCCAGGAAGACTTATATATTTACCCTCTCGCTCTCCCAAAAGATTTAAAGTATTGACTGGTGCAGGTGGTGTTGGTGGTGACAGTGTGTCTGTGTGTGTGGGTGGGGGCAATGAAAATTAGGTCCGCTCCAATTCACGACGCAGAGAGCTATTTGATGCACCGATCATAATTATTGGGGCGCCATTTTATCTTTTATAGGTTGCGTCCTAGCGTATTCTAAAGCTACTTTCCGTCATGACGCAGGGAGAGAGAGAGAGGAGAACGTCCAACACAATCGGCATCTAAAACGTCCACGCTGCAAATCTAAAGCTCCCTATTGATCGTAGACCTGCCGACGTCGCTTCGTTCTTGTAGTGCGTGCGATGGAGCGTACATTACACATTTTGCGAAGTGCATTATGATTATGATAGAATTACTGGTATTGAAAACAAACCACTGAGAAGAAATACAATATCTTTTCGACACAAAGGCATAATGTACTTCTTCTGATCATTTCAGTTCATTCTCTCTGTTGTAACGACATCGTGAAATTATTTACAAGGTTTTTTCCTCGCTGTGCCCTCTTTAGAAAAGAATAATTCCATTTTGAAAATAATCGTGATGTTAATACTGCGTTGGACTGCTTCACTTTCGATTCAAGAATATTTTTCTTTTATGGTCAATCTACAGGGTAACCAGCGGAGCTCACTGCGGGTGGCTGTCATGTCACTTACTCTCTTAGGTAGATATGAAATGTGTTCTATTTTTTTAATTTCTATATGGGGTATAGGGATCGTTTTTGTTTGAGATATAACTTCAGATTGTAAACAATTTAGGTGAGATAATGAGAAATCACTCATGAAATGTAAAGGGGCATGTAATTTCAAGAAAAATTCAACGTTTATTCGATTAAAATTGGTATTGGAATGGCTGATATATTTAAAAAAGATCGATCCTAATGTAACGCCCGTGTTTCGTTGCAAGCGCGACAGCTAACAGCGCACTTGCTCTCCTATATATGTATAGTCGTAGCCTGCTTGTGGGTAAGGGGATGCAAGGGGCGTTCACTCAACAAAGAAGGGGGTGACGATGCAAGAACAGGTCCCTAACCTCGCGAGATATGACACAAGTACAGAGAGCAGGGGGAGAACACATCTGGCTTGATCAACACAGTTCTAACCCTAGTCTTTATTCACATTCCAATAAAAATACATAACACTTCCAATTAACAACAACGCAACAATCACAATTTTTACATCATACAATGACACATATACATGCAACATAATTTCCAGACTACCCCTTACTACTATTAACTACAACCCTTGTATATACAAGTTACCCTATCATCAAATATCCTATTACACTTATTATTTCCCTTTAACTTTAACACACTTTCAATACACATTGACTTAACTTATCTCTCTATATTATATACATTACATACACGCTCTCAAATACACTTAACAAAATACATGGGAAAGACCCCAATGCAGAACCCTGAGATCGATTAAGCACTTTGAAAGTTCACAAACTAATATAAGAGCTAAGGCGAGCAGGCGCTGGGCTCTCCAGCGTATAAAAAGCCAACAAAGTATACAAAGGAAGTGTTAACCAGCGTGTGTATTCTACATGTACTACAAAAAGTTAGCTCCTCTTTTCGCCTCTTCCAGGCCTAGATAAAAAGAGATGGGGAGAGATTTCTCTCATTAAGGCTTTGAAACAAAAGATCTACCAGCACATCTTTCTGGCCTCTACAGAGGCAAAGAAACTTGACAATGGCCCTCCGCCGTAGTGTGGTCTTAAAAAGCCGTGGTCAGCCGGCATAGTCTACTCGCGCAGACCCCATTCACCTATCGTACTATAACATACAAATGCACACCCTGTCCACTGCCTTGTGTACAAAACTTACTTTAAAAGAAAACTGTACTGACATTTTCTAATTGTCTGATAATTCTAATCTACATTTTTTGATGCCTACTACTGGAAAGACAGGATTGTAAAACCCAGGATAAGCCTGTAATGATTTTTTTGAAAAAAATGAAAACGAGCAAGCCATGGAACGATCCACACAATTTGGCCTACGTCACAGGTGCTCTTGGTGCACAACTCCGACATTAGCAAGACGAACTACATAATGCCAATTTACCGATGAAATCTCACACGAAGTACTGCAAAAGCTGTTATTTAGTATAATTGCAATATGGAGCTATAATAAACATGTTAAACAATATCTATTAATCTTTAAAAGCAATCTCTTCAACAGCTTTTTATTTAGATAAAACTTGTGGGGAAATTCCAGATATGCAAAATGAAATTGGCATCGTTATCCGAACGTGCTGCCCATAGAAGACTGTGTGTAAGTAACGTTACGCATTGATGATCATGATCGAGCGATGGTTCGCCAGTTCAAACTATGTAACGTAGATGAGGGCTATGTGAATCTAAATCCAAATGTAGATAGACTCTCTTCAACGGCACGCACGATTTACGCTTAGTAAGATGAAAACGGTACCCAGCACATATAGACTCTGAAATACTAGAACTAGGACCTAGGACTACTGAGCAGTCAAGGAGTAGGTTCTACGTGGCAGTCCAAGTTTTGATGAGTAGGCCCTACACCCACTCACCGTCGACATTGCAGCTGTAGGCCCTATGTGCACAGCGCTAATAAGGCACAGCGTAACGTTACATACGATATACCCCTGCTGCCAGAACTTGAAGAAAGTCCAGACGAAAGTCCAGACTCCAGATCTAGATCTGGACCCTTGTCCTGCAGGCACTGTTGTTCCTGTGCTGGATTTTTCAGGTAAGGTATCTGCTTTATGGATTTTCGATGTTTTGTAGTCGAGATAAATCTCATAGTGGTGTTATTTACACCAAGGACTAATGTTAGATCTAACAGTTTGTTTCAGTAGGCCTAGTAGGACCCATTCTCGGAAGAGTGGCCTGACCACGTAGATTCTAACACAGTGTCGCCGCTTCGCGATCCCAGCGCTGGTGTAGGTATAGTGCTGGCGTACTTCCGTATCCATGTAGATATCTCAAAATTCACCTTGCCAAATGGCACCAAACTCACAGGAAATACTTTATGATTCATATCCAACAGCTCACGTTAATTGAAAACAAATCACATGTCGGGAAGCGTAAGTGTAGATGTCGACTTTCCTGTCGGCGTCGCTAAAAATAATCTGCTCTACGACTAGACTAACACGAGTGATTGCGGCCAAGCCCTACCTACCTGCTGCGCACGCACAGACTGAAGTTAGCCATTTAATATCATGAGATAAATCTTTCAAGTAATCGGGGGCAATAAATAAATTTACAAATTATTTGTGGTAAGTTGAATGAAAAATGTAGTTCCTATATCACACAAGTCGCAAAAATCATTACACTTTTGAGTTTAGTTCTCGCTTAAATTCCCCGTTCGCACAGTATTAGTCGGCTAACTTCAGTTCTAAATTGTGCATCTTGCGTTCGCCAAGACCTCTCGCGAAGAGCGAGGTTTTTTTTTTTTTTTTTTTTTTTTTTTTTGAGTGACGACTTGAAAGTCGACGTCAATATTGATACTTCTCGATTACTGATTTCGTTCAAATATAAGAGAATACTTTGAAATATGCTATGAAGTATATCCTGTAATTTTGGTGCGATTTGGTTTAGTGAAATTTGAGATATCTACATGGATAGAACAGTACACAAGCGCCGGCTGCTAGCTAAATTAGGTCTAAGCGTCATCTGCTATTCGATACGAATTAAAGCACGCGTATGCGAGCACTTGTAATCAGTAATAGTGAGAGCACCTGTGACATCATAACATCCGGGCTCGTCAGCTCATTAGCATAATTCTCACCTAAAAAGTTCCATTTTTAACATTAAATTACGGACTTAATCGTTATGAAATTTTGATTCTGTTTGCACCGCTGGATCTTTTAGAATTAAAAGAACAACATATAAAAAAATAAAAAACCGGTACAATGCCCTTTTAACAATATAAGCGAGCCTGAGCAGGAATACTAGCGTCCTATATATTCTACATCAAACCAGCTACCTCTTCTATATGCTAGTGACTAACACGGGGAACTGATAACACGTAGACGCACACACACACACACACACACACACAAGTAATCACACACAATCTCACACACACACACACACACACAAGTAATCACACACAATCTCTCTCTCACACACACACACACACACACAGATGCTATACCCTCTACATAACATGATATTGTACAGTACGCTAAGAAAAGCTATGAGTTCCTTCACATGCAGTGTAAGTTCAGGATTAAACGAAATGTTAAACATTATATACAGCAGTTTGGGGCACGTTCCCACATACATATACTTAGATTTGAACACTCTATATACATTCGATATTGCGAAGAGCATATCTCATAAAATATCCACCGACATATAAATAAATCAAGTTGTCGATAATAATCATGACAACGTTTTCACAGCTGCTAACGCCTAACTTAGCAATATGTTATTACCGCCACAGTATCTTGCAACTGAGCCACTTACCAAATGCAAATTAATTAAAGGTAACTATAAGTCAACCCTTAACACCTGAATATAATATCAAGTCTGTAAATAAAGCTGAGAATGATGTTTATATCTCACTGGTTGTTTTCAACAACTGGAATAAACTACTATTACAGGGCAGCGACCAGAAGTTAACTGCAATGATTAAAATCGTAACTTCATATATTATATCTTGATAAAACGAATTCTCAACCATACCTATAATTTGGTAATCCTGTGATTATCAAAACACAACATACATATTAATAACATATTATTAATATGTGAGATATACTTGTGCTGACCAACGCCAGATGATGTTCACTCAGCTCTCAGGTAAGAAAGGGATTTGTTTACCAAACAAACGCCGGGTGCTAAGGTGGTCGCCTGGTGGCCTTTTATCAGGAAACAAAAGAGTTTACCAAGGAGGGAACTTGAACTCAGACTAGAGCGACTATGTTCTCCAACATACCCGTGTTACACTAATAAAAGGTGAGACCTACCTTTTATAACGACTGCTTTGTTTCAATTTGTTTAGGGATGTCTCGGCCATCTCAAAGCCGATTTTTATCGAATAAACATTGAAAATAAACATTCCTCTTTAATACAATGACAATGCTCTGCACTATTTCATAAGTGTTTTTTTTTTGTATCTCACAATAAAGTTAAAAGCCAAATCCTTGTTTCCACCGATACTATACCATTGGTTTAAAGTGCAAAACATAATGAAATATAAGCAACAAACAGTGCCATGAATTTCCGGTCCCGAAAATTAATAGTCAATCGTTAACTGCAGTTTTTTTTTTTTAAAGAAAGTAGCCTAAGTGAAGGGTAAGGAGTAGTACTTAACCAAGTTTCATCTGGTCTTGTAGTCTGCTGTTTGCAGTTTTGCACATTTTCATTCGCCAATATGTGGTGCATAATACTATATATATATATATATATATATATATATATATATATATATGTGTGTGTGTGTGTGTGTGTGTATTTGTATAATCTATTATATTATATTTTAATGGGGATTATTGTATTAATACTGTGGATGATAACTACATCTCTGCTGTTATTGTAACACAGAAATAGTATATATATTGATTTTTTTTTTTAATTAATTGATCACCGGTAATATTTGATATTTTATGTGTGATATGGGTTGCAATAATGTAAACTCTAATATTGTTGTTTTGTACCCCCATGTACGTGTCTAAACCTGCCATTCGTTTTGAATGAAACGGTGGACCTGGTTTTTTTGTATACTTGTTATTCTCACACTTTCTTGAACTTGAATAAAGTCATGATTAAACAACAATAGGCCTATATATAATTTTGATGAAATCGATGTGCTGTGAAAAATAAATGTCCTGTGACAATGTGTCAAATGTATTGAGTTTGTATTCTTGTAAATCTGGCTGTACATGCATCTGGATTGATAGCATTAGTTTCCTGTAATAATTATGTTTATTCATCTATTGATATATTGGTTGATTGGTTGATTGATTGATTGATTGATTGGTTGGTTGGTTGATTTTTTGACGTTTGGTATTGAAAATCCTTTGCACGCCCTTCATTTTCAACTCTAATAACTTTTCAATGGAAAGTGCTACTGCCTTGGAAATTGGCATTAATCATGTACAGAAGATGTTAATAGAGCATGCTAAATTTCAGATTAATCTAATACGCTCTTCATTGTTGTTGGTACGACGGTTTACATCCTGGTTTTTTTTTTCATTAACAGCAGAGACACCACGGTTTGGTAAAGATTAAACGCTTGTATAGACCCTGTGCTTTACTGTCTCTTTTCTCAGGTCACATTTTCCAGAGTGCGTGCTTTCTTTCCAATATTTCATTAGGTTATTAGAGTCCATAGATGACTTGAGTTATACGTCATTTAGAGGCTTAGAGCCTGTGCGTGTAGAATCTGCCGTTTATACTAAAACTGTACTACGAGTAACTGAAATTCATGTCTGGTGGCTTTTTGTTGGTTTTGTGATGCAGGGTCACACATGACTTCACAGCAAATAGGTGCGTGATAACTAATCTGAAAGCTAAAGTTACTTTGTAAAAATAATGTAGAATATGTGACATGAAATTCATAGGCCCACTTCACACCCGGTCATACGTCTGCATGTATGACTGTAACCATTATTGCATGTAGCTCTTATGCATGACGGACCCCCCTTCTCGATGGATCCAGGACATTAAAACAGGCGAAATATGAAGTTTGAATGCTTATGACAATCGTTCATTCAAAAAGTTGGTCAGCAGGGGAGAAAGGGGTAGATGTGCATTTTGATTTATCATTCTGGCTGCTATATGAGGCAGGGCATCGGCATTTACCTTTGCCCCTTGACCTTGCATCACATCGTCCTCAAACCCATAGCTAGAAAATATAAATCTACCAAATAATCTCATGACACTAAAATTAATCTCTGGAGTGTGAAATATTGGTTTCAAAAGGTATATCTCTTTTCTCAGTGTGAAAAGTTACTACATCCACACAAAATAAGAATTAATTCATTAAAAATAAATGAATGAAAGTAGATTTTTGAGAAGAGTGGTTTTATCCTTGTATCATAGCAGTACAATGGGGGCGACTCATTCCAATCTGAGCCTGCTAAATATGATAATAAAAAAAGATCGTTTTTTTTTCTCAGAACTTGAAATTATGATTGTAGTATCTTCTGTAACTCTGAAAAGCAACATCTCAAAAACACTTTTTGTTTAAAGTGTATTTTTGGTCAAAAATATTTTTTGATATGTGAAAGAGATGTATTTTAGTAATCTGTTGCACCAACAATCAGAAAAAAATGTTACATATAAATGAAGAAAAAATATATTTTGATATAGAAAATAAGAACTAAATCAGTGAGTCTGAAAGGAAAGACTATCAACTTTCTTTTGTTTTTAGGAACCAGCAAGGGATTGGAACCAGCAACAGATTAGGCAGCCTGGGAACAATAGCAAAGTTATAGTCTTCTTTTCAGACCCATTGGCTTTAGTGGTATGTTTATAACTTTAAATGTATTTTTCTTTGCTAATATTGGACTTTTTTGGATTTTTATCTATTGGATTTTTTCTGATTCTTGGTGTAATAGGTAACTGAAATGTAGCTCTTGCACATATATAAAAAAAAAAATGGCCAAAGATACACTTTAACACAAGCAGAGGCTTATCATCACTTGTAGTTCAACTGCATCCTAAACAGTCAATAACATTGATTAATAACTTGTAAAGACGAAAGTAATTTTGAATATAAAGAAGATGGCATAAACTAGAAAGGCAAATTATCTAAAGATACATTGGTTCTAAAAAGAAAACAACACAAAACACATGTGTTAAGACGGGTACTATGTTTTTGCTAGAGACATTGACAGTGCTTGTTTTGGAGCGTCTCGAATTTTTAGTTTCAAAATGACTGCTAAATTGCTGCAAAATTGGCAAAGAATACAATCTATGGATTACAAATAAGACTGCACTTAAAAATTTGAATGATCTGTCTTGCTCATATCAAAGCCCACATCGCGGGAAAAAATTGCCTACAGGTTCCTGAATGGCTGCCATACTAAAATACACGATGACTAGCAAAACTGATGAGGTAGAACAGAACTGATGATGTGAGTATTAAAACTCGCTGGTATCACAAACCCGTGTACTGCCACCACTTTAAATGCTCTTCATTGCTCTCAGATCGAGACATTGGACAAATCTATTGAAAATTAGTGCCATATTGAAATTTAAGATGACTGCTACACCTGATAAGGTTTAAAAAACGGTAATGATTTCACTTAAATCTGTGTTTTCACAGACATATATTTAACATGGGCATTGCTACAAATTTCAGTTATTTTCAACTGGGACAAGTCGAGATACAAAAGAGCGTATTTTGTATTGGCGGCCATTTTGAAATTTAAGATGAGCGCCAAGCTTGTCCAAGTTGAAGAGTGCATGATATTGATGATTTACATAAACTCTGTGGTATCAATAAAGCTATGCAGCTATCTTCCAATCTTCCAATTCGGTAGTTCGGAAGAACGATTCCTTGGTGCTTTCCGAAATCCCCCCGCAGGTCAATAGGGAGCTTTAGATTTTAGACGCGCGGACGTTAAAAAAAAACAAAAACAAAAACAAAAACATGTTCTGAGCGTGCGCAGTAGCGCGCGTAAAGTCAATAGCCATGTCTACACCTATCCAAAAACTTGTAGTTATACTAACTACGAGGGCAAAAATGCGTTCCCCTAACCACGACAAAACTTCGATGCCGTTCACACCTACATGCAGTTAGCAAAACCTCGAGGTAAAGATAACTACGATAGAAAATAAAGGGCGCCTAGTTTGCACATAGTGGCGCGCTGCCACAGCGCGCTTAAACTACGCGCTTAAACCACGACAACACCCTAAGAAATCTTGTGGTGTTGTCGTGGTGTCTTCGCCTTAAGGTTTTGTCGTGGTTTTCTTAACTACATGCGTCTACATCTACGCTAACTTGGAGTTTAGTGCCTCGTAGTTTACAAAACCTCGAGGTTTAGAAAACCTTAAGGTAAAGGGACCTAGGTGTGAACCTCACTAATCTAATTTTAGATTGCGTCGCCTGAGTTTTTCACTACGCGTACTGGGCTATTTTCACGTCCGCACAGTTTGCGAAGTAGAGAGCTTCTTCATGCACTGATCAATGGGGGCGCGATTTTATTTTTTATACGTTGCGTCCCAGCGTAATCTAAAGCTACTTTTCCACACGACGCAGGGAGAGGAGAACGTCCAGCGCAAGCGTAGGCTCTAACGTCCGCGCGTCACAATCTAAAGCTCCCTATTAACCAATTGCCGCCAAAGATCAGTCGGCCAGATGAAACGCAAGTAAGCCAAGTTTGACTAGATTTTCTGATATAGTTAACGATCTTCTTCACTTGGAGAACTTCACACAGAGAACACTCGGTGAATTCCAATGAATCATGTAATACCTCAAGAGATAATAAATAATTCTGCGATTAACACCTTTTGCACACTTCACTTTGGAAAGGAAAACGTTAAGTCCCTGCTCTTAATTTTGGGATAAACCAGCCTGTCTCGACTATGTTTTTGCCAAATGGAGTTTACGCCCTATGTAAGTGTCCTTCAACTGCAAAGAGCACAAATTGCCAGATATCGAGTACTTAGAACATCAATTTCAATGCCCTTTATTCCCTTAGGAATTTGTTTTTCTCATTATCAGAGCATGTTCTTTCCTTCCAGAAGAAGGACATGGGATTCTGTAGTGAAGAACTTTACGGAATCATTATTTTCTTTCACTGTAAAGCCCAGCGTCAGTCTGCTCTTTCAGAATTTATCCTGAGGTGACTTTTTCTTTTGGTGGATTGGTGAATCGGGATCACAATACTATTGTCTGGTAAGGATTGCCACGCATGGAATGTCAAACATCATTGTGTGAGTATCAGTTATGTGTCTGCTGCTCGGTTGGTGAGAAAATTCATCCTTGACTTGAATGAACAACATATGCTTTGTTGCACCCATTCAGTGGTTTCATGTATGGTACTTGGTTTGTTCAATTATCTTACTGTACGTCTTTGTCTCCTGTAGATATTTCCTTTTTACATGATATAACATCCACCTAGTCAGGCAAAATCGGTCATGCGGATAGTACGCAGTACCGTGATTACTGTGTAATCCCTAATTAAAGATGCTTTCCAGACGATTTTCATAATTTCACGTTATTTAGTATGAAATGACAGCTCCATGTACAGATTTGTGGAATTCATGTTGATCCTTGAGCAGAGAAAGCAATAGGCCTACTTTGAAAATGAAATTACATTGAAAAATGATGACATAGGAGGTTCTATTGATGACATAAGAAGCACGCATATTTGAAAAATGTAGCAGCGTAATTCCATTACAATACCGCTTGCTTGATAAGTTCACCTGTGTATAATATATATGCCTTCTTTCTTTGTTCTTCTTCCTTGAGACCCAACTAATGCATTTTAAGGTAAGGCTGCCATGTCACCGTCCTTGGTCATTGCAATTTGTCATAAATTCTGAGAATATTTTTATTCTTCATCCCTATAACTATAAATTCTGAAACTCTGTACTCATAATAATTCATCTTGTTCAAATGTAAGTTTCTGAAAATTATCCGGATGTCTCCTTTAAACCTGTTATCAAAGATAACGGTGGCATATTACTTGCGAATATGTATGCTGGGAATGGTCTATTTCATATCGAATGCAGTCACCCATAAATTGATAATACCAGCGGGTAGATGTGAATCTTGATACGCCACATTACACAGCTACGGAATAAAGGGACATTTCCAAATGAGCGAAAGGACGCGGTCCGCCGCAATTATTAATTCAATAGAACAATAAACTACCCATTTATCTTTGTACAAAATATCTCATCCACTTCGAAAGAGTCATTGGATTGCTCGATTTCAACCGTTTCGTTAACAAAAGAAATAATGTGATCATTTGACGCGTTTGTCGACATTACGACAAGAACGTATCTTATATTTACTTTCGGTTTTCCATAAACTGTCTCAGTCTTTGATACCAGTGTTCATGGTGCATGAGGGACAAAAAACGAAAACCTTATTCTGCACTCCTCCTCGGTCGAACTTTTTTCCCGCCCTTCTGCAGAAGGTAGGACAGTGTATTTCTTTACAATTATTTACCGTCAAATTATATTGATGTTAGGTACATAAAACGACGAACCCAACCAAATAAGTATCCACATATTACTTACTTTTGTAATTAAGAACAATGGCAAGTGCAACATTTCACTGAATGTGGTGACCTGCTAAATAAAACAAAAACAAGAACCAAAGAAACAAACAAAACAAAGTAAAACTGATAATTCATGTCCTTACTCCTGATAATTCAACCGCATTTTTTTCACAAAGTCTACGAGTAGCGTGAGTGCATATTGGTGTCAATGTATTTTACTGACCTCATTTTGGATTATGGAGCGAACTTAATGAAGAGTGTGTTTCATTTTACCAACAAAGTAAGAAGACCATAAGTAACCATGCACCTCAAAACAAACAAAAAGTCGCCAGACATGAATTTTTAGTTAAGACCATATTCTGAAAGAGCAGACTTTAGGCTTTAAAATGATCTATAACTCAAATCATATGGACTCTCCTAACCTATCTAAATATGGGAAAGAAAGCACAAACTCAGGAAAAGTGTGAACCGAGAAAAGAGGCTCTGAAGTACAGTGTCTATTCAAGCGCTTTAATCTTTACTAAACCGTGCTGGCTGTGCGATGAATGGGACAAAAAACAGGAAGTAAACCACCAGAGTAACAACAATGAAGAGATTATCAAATTAAACTGTAATTAAGCATGCCTCATTACGACATTCTGTCCATAATTCATGCCAACTTTCAAAGCAGTAGCACTATCCTTTCAAAAGTAATTAGAGTTGAAAGTGAAGAGTATGGACAAGGTTTTTCAGAAATGAAAAAGGGATTCTACAGACACACCTAATCAAACTATTCTACCAAAAATGTTCGAGATAAACTGCTAAAAAATACACTTTCCTGCCCGTTTTATGATACCATATTTCAGCATGATGTAAAGGAAGACCCGTTCTTTCAGAAAATATGAAAAAGTCAAGTTCGGCTAGGTTGACCCAGTTCACTTATTTTCAGTCCTCATGCAAAATCAGTGTGTGCGACTTTATGTTCGTTTTGAGGTGCACGGTCACATAAGAGAATGAGCTTGAAAGGTGGAAAAGAAACACTAACATTATTTAGAATAAAATCTGAAATTATCTCTTCTATGCTGTGCTTTTGTATGAGTCAGCAAAGAATAGCAAAGATGGGGCAAAGCGTAAATGATAATACATTTCCCTGCTATATTCAGCATAACAAAATGCACTTGGTAAACCCCTTTCAGAAGTCAGTTAAATGATAGCGAAACATAATTTATGACAAATACACGTAGAGGGAATGTGTGTGGAAGAAAAAATGATATATATATATATATATATATATATATATATATATATATAATCATATTTTTTTTTGGGGGGGGGGTGCTTACTTCCCTACATTTTTAATCGTTCTTTATTGAAATAACGTCACAAACCAGTGCAAACGGAAGTTGCAGTCTCAGCCCCGCTTCCAAACACAAGCGAACAAACACAACTTTTGAACGGATTGCCATATTTTCCTTTATCTTTCACTGAAGCGGTTTCGCAGTTGTTGTGCACCCCGTTCATTTCAAATTGTCTTGTTCCGCTTATTCTGTGGTATACGAAAGGAGGTGATTTGCAAATTTTGTTGAAAAATTACGTAGCTTTTGACTTGAATGGATTGAATTGAAATTACCGAATTCATATCAAAGAATGAATAAAAGAAATGGAGTATGCTTGACTGAATTGCTCTTTTTTTTCAGATTGGCGAACTTTTGATAGTTGCCAAAGGTTGAGTGTCAGAATCAGCAAGGGCAGCAGCGGGTGCACAAGCTGAATGCCTGTGACGAATGTCCTATCTTGAACGGGTCAACTACGCTCACCTGACGAGGCCTCTAAAAAAGGGAAAAACAAAAACAAAAACCAACAACTATGTTTCACAGAATATGTAAATAAAGTGCATTGTGCTGTGTTTATCGTTGTCTATTTAAAGGATGAAAATAATATGTCTATGTATTTACGTATTATTTGAGATTATTTTTGGAATTATTGTTTACTGCTGTTCTTTTTTTTTTTTTGGTTCCTGTCGTACACGCTACAGAGTATTAAAGGATATTATCAGTTTCTCAGTGAAAAGTGAGGAGGCACAAACAATGTATGTTTGCCCTTAACCCCTAAACCTCTATTGCTTGAAATTCATTTTAAACTAAGCCCGTGTTCAAATTATACCTATAATCAGCTTTTAATGATTGATGATTGTGTGGCCTAGTCTTCTCGTCTTATCAAAATGTTGGCATAGCCAAGAGAAAAGAAGGAGAAATATTCCTGCCCCCTTTTGGACACTGTTATCATAAAATTTATACTGGAAGACCTCCTCCTCTTCAACTCTCAGTATAAGATATTTTCTCTCTTTTTGAAAACCAATACAGTTATATTCTATCTTCGGAACACGCTGGAAAAGTGGAGTTACAAAGATAGTGTACGCTTGAAAGTTGGTAAAAATTGTCTTGTTTTGTTTTTTTTCCTTTTATTTGTATCAGTGCAATAGCGCACCCTAAACCCATCATGTTCCCGGCATATCTTTTCAGGATGCAAACTTTTATTGCACCTCGTAGCTTTCATGTATAATTTTGATCGTCATATTAAAGAGAGGACATCAACTTTTGCACGACAATTGATGGTTCTTGAAGAGATGTTCATTTTGAGGAACCCACTAAAATTCGAGTTGTCATTACGATCATGTTAATCGTAATGTACATACATGACCATAATAAAAAATGAAAATCATAGTTATGATAATAACTATGTTCATTACTTTCAGTTTCTACTTCACGCAGCTTGAAACCTGCCTTGAGAATACTGCCAGTCTTGAAAGTATTATCTATTAATCGTTTCAATTCTTAAAGAAAAAACAACAACAACAACAACAAAAACAGCAACAAAATCTATGCGTCTTGTCATTCTATTTTTACCAGTGGAATAATACATTCAAATGTATTAATGTGCTATTAAAGAACATTCGTTGATTGTTATGTGAATGCGGTTGCTTGGTAGCTTCCGATCCTGTTTGACGTTCAAGCATCTTCATTGTAAAACTCAAAAAGTTTGTGCTTCTCGTCAGGCACTATACTTCATAAGATCCAAAGTTTGGAATAAAAGGATTGCAATTGTGACATATTGTTGCACGTTTAAAGAAAAAAGACTGCATACTCTGTAGCTCCTTACATAACTTACATTGCAATAAATTAATTTCCCTGCAAATTCGGACGACCATTATGTCTGTAAATGGCATTTTTTTTTCTCTCTCACTTTTTGGTGACGAACATAGTAAATTTTTGCAACATGGATTTGCCGGTACTCTTTGCCGAATTTCCTGTCCACAAGACAAAAGTTCGGTTGATGGAATTTTATATTTAAGATCTCTCAAATTATCAAATAAAGGACACTTATCAGTAATTGAATGTGATAGATTCTAACAACTATCTTACGAAAAACAAGAAACAAACACGGAAATCATCGTGAACAATTAAGAAAATCAAAGTATAAGCTCCCAAAATTACACGATTGAACATGTATGTATCCTTTGACCATCTTACTCACAGACGCTGAGGTAGCAGCAGCCAACAAGCTGTGAGTTTTCACGCAAAAGACCATGACTCTCAGATAGAAAGTTTACAGCTCTGGATGACGTTGGACGTGTACAAACTGAGGGAAGTGTGCAGTTTCAGGAGTTGGTTTCTCGAGAGGACCAGAAGGGAAAAAGGACAGGCACGAGGATGACGTCATGGCATCCGAGAACTACTTACGCGGAGTTGCACTTTCTTATTAAGAAGTGTCATTAAGTATTCGAAGATTGTTAAACCAGGACAGAGACTAGAGGGGAAAACACATGCAAAAATGCATGGTATGAGGGAAACAGAAGGAGAGATATTTCACCCCGAGTACATTGGGAAAAGATGGCGAAAAGAGATACGAAGTAATACGTGCGGATGAAGGGAACCCGAATGTGTGCAACAATAGAAACACACTTAAAATGAGGAACGACATAATAAACGGGATCAGGAGTCTTGGAGACCATCAAGGAAGTGAAATGTAAACAGGAGGAGCCCGAGTTTCTCACATATCATTTTTATTATTGTTATTATTATTATCATTAATGGTCATGCAGGTGTCTGTAGCAACAGACTTTTGCAAACATCTGTCTCTCCTGTACAGAGACTCCAACCCCAAGCACCTTCTGATCTGGAGATTCTCCCGCCCGAAATCCCTAGCAAACCGGCGAGACTCCAAGTTGATGTGTGCGAACCGCGGAGTTCCTAGGTTCTAGATGTTCACTGGTGCTATCTAAGGCTATTTTTTTTTTCAGCATACGATAGCAATAAGCAAGAAATCCTTTCCACCGGGAGACACAGAGCCAGGGCGGGAGAAATCAAATCTTCAGCGGGAGAACGGGAGATTCTGCAAAAATGGGCTTTCGGCGGGAGATCTCCCGTCGAAAACGGGAGAGCTGGAGTCTCTGCCTGTATTTCACGATCATGATATATCACATTATATAATTCAGTCGCTCTAGCAGGCAATAATATATGCTAAGAATCAATAAGATAACCTTCCTGGACAGAGCCAGATACCCCAAAAGGTAATGCTGTAAAGAGTAATATAAGAAAATTATAAAACATTTGAATAAGATATCTACTCTACATATAATTTTTATCATTTTTGATAGACCCTATGACTATATTTTAACCCGTTGGGGACGAGTCCCGAGGATACACGAGCAGGTGTCTATGGCAAATGTGTAACCGTCCTCAACGGGTTAACAACAACCACTGATAAAGGATAGTGTCCAGCATACTCCAAATCTGGCCATGGAACCTCCAAGGAGAAGTAAAACAGAAAAGAAAAAATAGAGTATTTGAATCTCTTTCTGTAACGAAATCCAACACAAGTCCCACAATTCCATTTAGTGTCATATCGGTCTTTGTTGTCTATTTTGTGTCGTCATGCATACGAGAATTACGTTTTTTGACAGTCCATGACAAGCAGAATGACCCATATTTAAGAATTCCGAGGTACCTTCGCATCTCATAAATGTCTATAGGTCTATCGGTCTTTCTGTTCCAGGTGGAACACATCCTTTGTAGCGAGGGGTAGCGGGGTCCAAATAGGAAGCATCTTACTGTCGTATCTTCCTTCCACCCATGTTTGGTTGGATTGTTAACAAACATGAGAGGTGTTGCCAAGATGATCGATTGAGATATACTTGTCCGTAGATATTGATACACAGGATCTCTGTTTTGAGGAATTCTCTCCAGGTCCCCATTCTTCTGTGTTAAAACCTCATTTGGACAAGGTCAAAGTTATTGTCCTCATGAGATCCATTTTGATCGCACCAAATGACCAGGATCGTTACCACTTCTTTCAATCTCGGCAATGTTTTGAATGGGTTGGCAACAATACTATTGTAAGCTATGGTCTTGGACATTTTCGTGACCAGTTTGTATCTCTTTGTGTTCACTGACTCTTGGTGGTACTACCCACGGTGCAGAAACAACTAAACTGCATCATCTTTAGCATGTCTGCCTTGAAAATACAGATTGTATTTTTTCTTGTCCGGTAGCTCCTTACTTCGGGTTCAGATTCGCATGTAAATTTGCCGACTACTTTGTCTCTGACTGACTCTCTGTTTTATTACTCAATGGAGTTAATAGGCACTGAATGTACATTGAAACGCCCTCACTGATTGCTAGGGAATACTGTACACCAAGGTCCTCTTTCGCGCAGTCTCCTATACATTGGCCCTAATTTACGAGGGTGGTACAATCTCTGCACAATGCATGTGTATTGAAGCGCCCTCACCGATTGCTGGGAATACTGTACACCAAGGTCCTCTTTCGCGCAGTCTCCTATACATTTGCCCTAATTTGCGAGGGTGGTACAATCCCTGCACAATGCATGTGCAATGAAACGCCCTCACTGATTGCTAGGGAATACTGTACATCAAGGTCCTCTTTCGCGCAGTCTCCTAAGCATTGGCCCGAATTTACGAGGGTGGCACAGTCTCTGCACAATGCATGTGCAATGAAGCGCCCTCACCGATTGCTAGGGAATACTGTACATCAAGGTCCTCTTTCGCGCAGTCTCCTCAGCATTGGCCCGAATTTACGAGGGTGGCACAGTCTCTGCACAATGCATGTGCAATGAAGCGCCCTCACCGATTGCTAGGGAATACTGTACATCAAGGTCCTCTTTCGCGCAGTCTCCTTAGCATTGGCCCGAATTTACGAGGGTGGCACAGTCTCTGCACAATGCATGTGCAATGAAGCGCCCTCACCGATTGCTAGGGAATACTGTACATCAAGGTCCTCTTTCGCGCAGTCTCCTCAGCATTGGCCCGAATTTACGAGGGTGGCACAGTCTCTGCACAATGCATGTGCAATGAAGCGCCCTCACCGATTGCTAGGGAATACTGTACATCAAGGTCCTCTTTCGCGCAGTCTCCTCAGCATTGGCCCGAATTTACGAGGGTGGCACAGTCTCTGCACAATGCATGTGCAATGAAGCGCCCTCACCGATTGCTAGGGAATACTGTACATCAAGGTCCTCTTTCGCGCGGTCTCCTTAGCATTGGCCCGAATTTACGAGGGTGGCACAGTCTCTGCACAATGCATGTGCAATGAAGCGCCCTCACCGATTGCTAGGGAATACTGTACATCAAGGTCCTCTTTCGCGCAGTCTCCTTAGCATTGGCCCGAATTTACGAGGGTGGCACAGTCTCTGCACAATGCATGTGCAATGAAGCGCCCTCACCGATTGCTAGGGAATACTGTACATCAAGGTCCTCTTTCGCGCAGTCTCCTCAGCATTGGCCCGAATTTACGAGGGTGGCACAGTCTCTGCACAATGCATGTGCAATGAAGCGCCCTCACCGATTGCTAGGGAATACTGTACATCAAGGTCCTCTTTCGCGCAGTCTCCTCAGCATTGGCCCGAATTTACGAGGGTGGCACAGTCTCTGCACAATGCATGTGCAATGAAGCGCCCTCACCGATTGCTAGGGAATACTGTACATCAAGGTCCTCTTTCGCGCGGTCTCCTTAGCATTGGCCCGAATTTACGAGGGTGGCACAGTCTCTGCACAATGCATGTGCAATGAAGCCCCCTCACCGATTGCTAGGGAATACTGTACATCAAGGTCCTCTTTCGCGCAGTCTCCTCAGCATTGGCCCGAATTTACAAGGGTGGCACAATCTCTGCACAATGCATGTGCAATGAAACGCCCTCACTGATTGCTAGGGAATACTGTACATCAAGGTCCTCTTTCGTGCAGTCTCCTTAGCATTGGGTTCAGGCGTACCTATTTAGCCGATCTTATGGAACGCGACTATCACAATGAATCTTGAACAGAGAAATTCTGGGTGACGAAGAATGCTTAATTACACTGTGCCCATATCAAGTGGCAAATCTTGACTACAATCTGTGCATCAGGTACTCCTATTTTATAAGCATCTGACTGGAATGCAAGGATGCTCTTCTGCTGGACTCGACCACTCACGGTAGCAAGTTCATCTGGAATCATTTGCAAGCATGAGTTACGCATTTCGTGGAACTTTTGTATCCCAAAATAAATGATCTATGTCTATTTGATCCAGCAATATTGCCTGGGAAAGAACCATTGCCTTGCAGAAAGTCGTGTCGAGTTTCCGGCTGTTTGTGTTCAGTAACTCCACTTGGCAATAGCTGCCGTGGAGAAAGAGCAAAACTGCACCATCTTTAGCGTGTGTGTCCGTACGCTTCTAATTTTCCCTAATGAGAACATCATTTGGACAAGCTCCAATTTATTGTACCATTGTTCTCATTCGATTCGCTCAAGTGCAGTCAACAGACGAAGTTGGTTGCCGAATTTTACAGTATTTGAAACGTCCTGAATGGGTCTTCTACAATACGTGCATACTGTCCCATAAGGGACGGCACTTCGTACAGCAACATACAGTATGATTGCTTTATCCTTAGTCTTTTATCTTGAAGAAACAAGTCCTCCCTGATCCCATTAAATGCGTGGAATAGAGCAATGGGCCTACACAATGTCGGGATCAGTTTGTCGATGTTTGTAATCACTGACACTTTTAGGTACTAGCCACTGTGCAGAAACAGCAAGACTGCATCATCTTTACCATGCTTGCCTTGAAAGTACAGATGACATTTTTCTTGTCCGGTAGTTCCTTACTTCGCGTTCAGGTTCGCATGTAGATTTGAGGACTTCTTTGTCCCTTACTCTCAGTTTCATTACTCAATGGAGTTAACAGGCACTGTATGTACATTGAAACGCCCAATACCGATTGCTATAAGGGAATACTGTACATCAAGGTCCCCTTTGGCGCAGTGTCCTACACATTGGCCCGAATTCGCAAGGGTGGTACAATCTCTGCACAATGCATGTGCAATGAAGCGCCCCCACCGATTGCTAGGGAATACTGTACATCAAGGCCCTCTTTCGCGCAGTCTCCTACACGTTGGCCCGAATTTACGAGGGTGGCACAAGCTATACATAATGCATGTGCACTGAAGCGCCCTCACCGATTGCTAGGGAAACTGTACATCAAGGCCCTCTTTCGCGCAGTCTCCTAAGCATTAAGCTCGTTCAGGCGTACCTGTACCTATGTAGCCGATCTTATGTAACGCGACTATCAAAAAGTACCATGAAAAGAGAAACTCTGGATGATTGAAGGAAATATAATACACGTCGTCTCCAGTTTGCGGCTGTTTGTGTTCACTAACCCCACTTGGCAATAGCTGTAATGGAGAAACGGCAAAACTGCATCATCTTTAGCGTGTGTCCCTATATGGTTCACATTTTCCGTAATGATAACCTCATTTGGACAAAATCGACATTATTGCATCATTGTCCTCATTCGATTCCTTCAAGTGCAGTCAACAGACGAAGTTGATTGCCGATTCTTACAATACAGCAATGGTTTGAATGGGTTTTTAACAATGCGTGCATACTGTTTCCTAAGGGACGACACTCTCTCACCCAATTATTGCGTATGGTCGAGCAATGGACCTGCACAACGTCGTGATCAGTCTGTGAATCTTTGTGTTTACTAACTCCTATTGGCTTTTACTAGCTGTGGTGCAAAAACTTCAAAAATGCATCATCTGTAGCATGCCTGCCTTGAAAACAAAGATGACATTTTTTCTTGTTCTGTAGTTCCATACTTCACGTTACGATTCACATATTTGTCCACTACTTTAATTTCTCTGATTGTCTGTTTGATGGCTCATAAGAATTAGCAGGCACTGCATGTGAAACGAAGCGCCTTCGCCAATTGGTGGAGAATACTGTACTGTACATCAAGGTCCTCTTTCGCGCAGTCTCCTATACATAAATTAGGTTCAGGTACTCCTATCTTTAAGCGTCCGACTGGAATGCTCGGATACCCTTCTGCTTGATCAGACCATTCCGTTCTTTGTCTCTATAATGGAGTTCAATAGATGCTGCAATTTCATCTGGAGGATTTTGCATGCACGATCTAAGCATTCCGAGGTACTATCGCATCTCATAAATGTCTATGGGTCTAGCGATATTCTCATCTGCCAGTACATTTTCATTCAACTGCACTTGCACACGCCATGCGAATGGAATGTCTTATGCTCGAAGGAGACTGAGTAATGCAAAAACTAATGTTTTTCTTTCCTGGGTTTCAACCCTCGTTCCTCAATAGCGCATACCACGTCATAATAGAAATTTCCCATGCGCTCTTCTTTCGACGTACATTACCGACATATCATCAAGATATACCTCCTCACCCGACAGAAAATGCGGCACTTGGTCGATAGCATTTTTGCCGTATCGCTTGCGCGTTTATGTCGTTTTACATCAAGGTATTTTGCTAAGATAGTCCCTTGTGTAAAAAAAAATAAACAAAACATACAACAACTCTCTTGATTGATCATTCAGTTCCATCTGGATGCTTGCATGGGATATGTTTCACCAAATCAGAGAAGTGACAAAATCTAATCCCAGGAATGTTTGGTGGACTACCTGGAATAAATATGACTTGATGGTAGTTCTGGTACAATCTGACACTTTCGTAGCTCCGATACACTCTGACACTAGCATCTTTCCGAGAAAAAAGGTACTACACCTGCATTCCAATCACTGTGAGCTATCGGGGAAAAAAGTACACCTTTCGGAGCTCATCTAATTCTAGTTTACTCCAGCCCCGAGTAATCATGGGACTATGTGCGGTGTAGTCGTGGCAGGAACATTGCCTTCGTTCACTGATTGCAATAATCCTTACAGCTGGGTTCAGTTTCACTAGAGTCTCATTGAACAATTTCTCATTCTTTTTCACAGACAGGTCGCTGGTCCTGAGTATTTATTGTATATCTTATCATAATAATACGCTTTGCAACCACAACCTGTAGTTCTAATGATTTCTACTTCGGCAGTATGCAAGAAAGTCAATATCTACCCAGTAGAATAAGTGGAGTACTCTGGCTGTTATCATCTCTCTCTGGAACGTATCTTCTCTCATATTGCATGGACAATTATTTCTTTCAAAACTCTGTCAATACTGTATTATGAAAAAAAAAAAAAGAAATGCCAACCAATAAATCAAATATGTCTTTTTGTTTTGTGAGTTATGAAGTTTGTTCTAACCCTGGTAATTCTGAAATGTGAAATGTGTACTTACACAGACGTTTCCATGTCACCTCTGTCTGGGGGAGTTTGAACCAATGTCAAGCATAATTATGATATATATATATATATATATATATATATATATATACACCGGGTGTCCCAAAAAAAAGCGGAACGGTGGATTTTCAGTACCTTGCGTTATAAAAGTGATATATTTTTTGACATCATTACAAAGAGCATCTTCCGCAGAAGACATTGATACCAAAATTATTAAATTTGGTTAAGTACTTTTTATTCTACGCCAATTTCTGAAAATGCAGTCATTGTCAAATTTCGCCGGATTTTTGCGACTTATGAGATAATAATTTGAGTGCGACACGCGATCCATACGGTGAATATTGTGTAAGCTCGATGACCCATGTCAACAAAAGATACAGTTTTCTTATTGGGCACGGGCCAGGAAAAAAACAGTGTGTGTTGTGTGTGTGTGTTTGTGTGTGTGTGCGCTCCCAATATGAAAGTTGTATCTTTCGTTGACATGGATCAACGAGCTTACACAGGTTCACCGTATGGAACGCGTGTAGCACCCAAATTATTATCTCATAAGTCGCAAAAAAATGAAAATGACTGCATTTACAGAAATTTGCGTAGAAAAAAAAGTACTGAATCAAATTTAATGATTTTGGTATCATGGTCTTTTGCGGAAGATGCTTTTTCTAATGATGTCAAAAAATATATCACTTTTAGAACGCAAGGTACTGAAAATCCACGGTTCCGCTTTTTTTGGGACACCCGGTATATATATATATATATATATATATTTGCTTGACAACTTGGCAACCATTTTGGATGGATGAAAAAAAAAACAAACAAACAAGCAAGCACACGAACAAAACAATCATATGGACATTTTTCTTTCTTTTTTTCTTTTTGTTTGTCTGTTTGTTTGTTTGTTTTGCTCAGATGAATTTCATGAAAGTTTTTTTCTTTCCAGTCGATTTGCAATAATCCATAATCTTTAGGAATAAGATATCTGTAGAAATAAAAGCCTGGAGTCTTTGAATGTTACAATGCCAGAGTCTCCTTTACTTTTGTCTTAATTTTACATTTTCTTGATTTCTAATCTCCGACATTATGCGTGCAACAAACGTGATGTCACATCCCATTCAAGTTAATCTTTTAAAGGCATACATATTTTGACATAATGTTATGCAAAACAGGGCTCCTACAATATATTACCGATACATTTGTCAATAAACGCAGTCACCCTAATACGCATTCATAAATACACACAGATATGCACACAGTATGCCATTATGCCATTGATGTTTATAGATGGGGGCCTACTCTGAAGAATATGGGTTGTATGAAAAAGTGACCGTTGGGGAAAAATGTACACTGACAGGATGTCAAAGAAATGGAAATAAAACGGAAACTAGTCAAGACAGACTTTTCAGTTGATTTTTCAGTTCAATTTATTTACACTAATAAAGCATGAAAGTTACACAACGCATACAATAAAACGAGAAGGTTCGTTTTCACAATTCGTACAATAAACAAGATGAAGAAAATAGAGAGAGAATAAATAGGGACGGGGTGTATAAGCGACCATGTTCTTTATTAAACTCAAAGGGCAATGAAAATGAAATGTGGTTGCAAAATGAAAAAAATAAAGCAATACAAGGAAAAGCAATTAAGTTTGTTCGCAAAGATCGATAAGTCCATTTTTGAAGATCTTAAAGTACGGTCTCTGCCATAAAGTACAAAATAATACCCTTTGAATGATATATTGGTCACTACGTAATATAAAGTTACATTTTTGAATTTATGGTCAAAAGAAGCATTTTTAGAAATTATCCTCTTTATTTTTCTTGACCTTTAATCGCAAATATCTCCGTTTGGCAAATATGGACTTATCGTTTTTTACGAACAAACTCTTCAAGTGAAAACTTGTGAAAAACGGGTAGAAAATATTAATCACTAGATAAAAGACTACCCTGCTAGGAAAAATACAGTCCCAGTGTTTGAAACACAGTGTGTAACACATTGCCAACATTTTGTGAACACAGCGTGATATCTCATTACCCCTGTTAAATCAATGTGAAATAGCACATTGCTTTGTGTGCTCTCTGTGAAAAACCACACAATATTGAATACTTTTCACACTGTGAAAGTGCAAGCGTTTTTTTACATAATCAACAATGTGAACACATTGTTAACACACTGTGATACACTGTGTTCTTTACAGCTGGGTACATCGTATCGTACGTGCCTACAAAAAAACACAACAACAACAAACAAACAAAAAACACTATGTAGAAGTGAAATATGATAAGAACTCCACAAAATGTCTTTATCTTTAATGAACCATTCACGTTCTCTGGAAGTGACCATTACACATGTTTACAGGGACGAAAATTGATCATTCCCCCTGCATTTAAGAAATCTTAATAATTGGCTCACTTCTGTGTGTTAGAAATTGAAAATACGTTGAAATTGCCTCAAATTCTTTTGCATCAACTTCCACATGTGACGTCCAGAAAAGTCCCAGACCTTTCATTCACAGATGATGAATCAAAAAACTAAAATCAAGTTTTCACAGTTTCATGATATCAGTTGGATTGTTTTAATAAGTGTTACTTTCTATTAAATACACATCTTCCAATTTCGTAATGTATTTCCAGAACATGCAGAAAGGAAAAGCTTAGACATCCGGGTCAGAACTGACCCGGAGAGGGTCCGTTGGGGTTACACTCCGTTCCAGGTCAGAAATGACAAGGAATGGGGTCAGACATATGACCCCATTTAGAGTCATGAATTGGGTCAGGATGACCCGGTTCCGGGTCTTCATGACCAAATTACAAGTCGTTCTTGACCCGGAACAAGGTGTGACCCCAACGGACCCTTTCCGGGTCAGTTCAGACCCGGATGTTTTTAGAGTGGGGACTAGGCAAAACATTGATACGAAAAATCTCCTGAACCCATGATTAAAATTACGTGAGTGTGAAATTATCTCATTGAGGGGGAGAGGCAGAGAATCGTGTGATTCTTGTTGCAAACTGCAAAACTGGCATTGGAAATTACAACATCATACTAATTCAAAGACATCGTCATTTTTATTTTTTTTTCAAACTTGTTAAAATATTTTAGAAAATTGATGAAAATAACCACCCATTGATATGGATATTCTGGAACTGTAAAATTAAGATGAGCACTTCTCTGTGACATACCCATTCCTTTTCTTTTTCTTGTGTGTATTGAAATGTGCATTGGTATATATCTCAATCCACGAAGGATTACATGTGATGCTGTACCACAAACCAACAAAAAGTCGCCAGACACAGATTTCTAGTTATAGGGCAGATTCTGAAAGAGCAGACTCTAAGTTTTAAAATGATGTATACCTCAATTCTAACAGCCTCTCATAACCTTTCTAAATATCGGAACAAAAGCACACACTCCGGAAAAGTGTGAAGTGAGAAAAGAAGCTGTGACAAGGTCTATTTGAACATTTAATTCATACTAAACCATGCTACCATAAATTTGCTGGTAAACGCTATAGTATTATTTCTATTTTTTTCATGGGAATGACATACACATACGAAATCTAATCATAATTATTATATCTTTGCCTTAATGACGTTATCTATGCCAGTAGTTTGACAGCAAAATAAACTTGTAAAAGATAATCAGATAGATAACAAATACAACTGGTATTTGTTACAACGCCTCTCATTCTGGGCATCGCTTGCGTCAAGATCTGTTTATCGTGGCTTGACTTTCATCTCAACAAATGTGATTATTCTATCATTCCAGGACATGACAGGACCACCCGCTGTGCCTCCGGGGTAGACGCCGTTGAGATCGGACTCTCCACAGCCTTTATACCACCATCCACCTGACGGGCAGCACGGATTGCAAGCAATGTTCATGCTAGCGTCGTTAATCTTATCTATTGTGCTGAAGGGGTATCCGCTGAACAGGGAGAGGGCATCACCTGGTGGGATAGGGAAGGTAGCAAGAAAGAAAATAGCAAGTAAATTTCAAGCTATACATTCATAGACTTGTGCAAGGTACATGAGAGTTGCGAGTTTGCCCCAGGTGACTAGCAATAGTCAGCAAAAGATATATCAACCAGGCACATCGTGCCATACGCTTTGATAGATGAATACGGAACAGTGAAATAAAATGGACTGATTCATCTAATGTAATATGTAATTTTCCTCAACTATGGCACTGTGAAACACAAGAACAATTTGGTTTTTCAGCGTCATTCACACATCAGGTTATCAAGACATCTATGACTTGGGATTGATATGGGGTATGCCGGCGTCATACCTATGACATTATTTCACCTTTATTTCCGGCTTACACGTCACGATCATATCAATAATATAAATCTTCATAATATAATTATCATTCATACAATGATACATCTCATAAAGCATTAATTTATATATATATATATATATATATATATATATATATATGAAGAGTTTGTTTGCAAAAACCGATAAGTCCATATTTGCCAAATAGAGATATCTGCGATTAAAGGTCAAGAAAAATAAAGAGAATAATAAGAACATTTTTGCTTCTTTTGACCATAACTTCAAAAATACACCTTTATATGTAGTGACCAATATATCATTTAAAAGGTATTATTTTGTACTTTATGACAGATATCGTATTTCAAAATCTTCAAAAATGGACTTATCGGTTTTTGCAAACAAACCCTTCATATATATGTGTGTGTGTGTGTGTGTGTGTGTGTGTGAAGGATGAATGACTACCGGAAGACGTTGCAGTGTGATCACTTTGCCTTTAATTCTCCCCAACATCGACCGAGCCACCGGTCTTTTTCGAGGGGTATACCTGCTTTGTGAGCTGTCAGTAGAGTTAATGGAGTGGGCAGCGTTTTGGCAGAACTTGAGCACATGTCGCATGGCACTTGTTTCGTTTTGCCAGAAAAGAAGGGTATACTTAGTCTATAGAACACACATGTACCTGCGCCTTCTTTACGTTCATCTCACCTGCATTGCCGCTGTATCCAAAAGCTGTTAATCGGTAGTTAATTTCAGCACCACCCATAGCGAAGGAATCGTAGTGAGCATACATGCTGGCCCCGCTGTCGTCTCTCATGTCGATACGGAGCTGCAACATTCTGTTGCCAAAAATTCGGACTACGTTCTCGTTGCCCAGCCAGTGATTCCCGCCAAGATCGCCGAAGCCGTAGGCGTAGTCATCCCAGGGAAGGTTGAAGTTGGTGTTGCCGTTCAAACGGCGCTGCAAAAGCTACAGAACATGATGCTTACTCAGCGGGGTAACAAATCTTGACCGACATCTTCTATTTGCTAATAGTCTATAATCTCTAGAGAAAGAAATAAGTCTACGTAATATAAGTAAGTCAATACGTTTCAGATGCATTTTAATTTTTACGTGAAGTTATTAAGGGGACACAATGTGCCCTCTCCCCTTGGACCTGGGACGGGTCAAAATAGCTTGGGCTTTATAGGGTTAAGGGACATCTATTCTTTTCAAAGCTTTTGTCAATGGAGATAGATTACGAGTATCGCCGCCTGTAATGCCTTTGGCTTTATTGAGAAACGTATTCAGAAGCCTCAGAATAGGCTACTTGATCGAAGGAGCATTACAAATGCTGTACTTATTATTAGTATTATTATTATTATTATTATCATCATCATTCTATTATATTTAGTTCAAAGCAAACGATATAATTTGAATATAGACCTGTTAAAAACACCAACAACAGAGCCACAGAAGAACATCTCTAAAGATATATATTTCATGATAGCTCTAGAATAAACTTTGTTACACACCATCCACCCGCCTCCATCAGTGTCCATATCACAGTATACCCGAATAGGTTTGTCAAAATCCAGGGCCCTCACGTCGTATATACCACTGGCTTCAAATCCATTGAGATAGATATCGGAGCAATCTCTATCACGGAAACCTGGAAAAGAAACAGAATACCATGGTGAGTGAATTGGATTACATCTAATGATAATTTTCGCAATTACATGAAAATTGGAGGATAATCTTGGATAATTGCTATCATCACTATACAGAATTTCCATGATGGCGAACAAAAGGTAGGCCTATAAAGGGCCTATGTCTAACATATTCAATTTTATTCTCTGTAGATGTACAACCATCGGCAGACTACGACCAAAGAATCGTAAGTAAAATATCACCATCGTCTGAAATGCTAAATACTTGACTCATACACTAATTATTCATTCATGTTTATCCTTCTGAATTAAATCGAAAGAGCCATTCGATCATCCTACGGCAATCCTACTCCTCCTACATGTACATGTACTCCCCGCCCCCTCCTTTTGTGTGACGACTCTAAAATTCGAAGTGCTATATAGATACGGATGTCATTTCATCAAACACCATTTATGTGAGATCCCCAAGTAGGTATTTTCAGCGAAGCTATAGGAGAGAACATAAAAATCGGTATTTGTACTGCGCATGCAGTCGTTAATAGATCACTGAATTTGTCTTCGAAATATTCATTTTATGAAAAGATAAATACTCCTTCCTCAGACTTTGCGGCTAAGAACATGCAGAGATAAATCGAAATTATTGAAAGTGACGGCATATGTCTATTTCGCATGCTTGTGCATGTGATGATATTAAATTAATTGAAAAGATAGGCCCCTATTACATTAGCACTTTCCGTTTTGGTGAGCAAAGGATTAATGAAAGTGGAAAAGTTTGCTGTATAACGTAGTATAACGTAGGCCTATAGTCCTCGTTTAATGTTAGTGTTTGCGACATCAGTTATGACTTGTGTCGATATTGTACTCCTTTTCAGTAAAGTTTAATTGACTTGACCAATTTTTCGTACCTCTGAACCCCATTCAGGGTTAAATGCCATTCAACCTGCGCTCTCACTTTATTTGTTTTTTTTTAACGGGAATGCACACTATTTAGAAATATGACAATAAATCAGAAAGAAATTGTGTGATATGAGTAAAAAGAGATATGTATTTGTTATATACATACGTGTACCAATCTATTGTTGCATCTATTCTTTGCAAAAAAAAAAAAATAATAATCTGAAGATAACACATGTACATTCTGCACTATTCTGTCAATCTATATAAAGGAGCGTCATTAAATAAGATTCAAATTATTGTTGTGTACTCTATGAAATACACACTGTTTTGTTCATATGATTTCCTTCACTATAGAAAACAAGATGTATATAACACCACTGTCGAAGTCGGAAAAAGCTTTTAAATTGATTGAATTGAATTCATTGCAATGCATTACCAAGTATTTCCACGCGAAGGAAAGCGTCCGTCAGTCCAGTTACAGCAGTGAATCTCACGTATTGGGCAAGGTGTGGCGTACGAAAGAATGTCGTTAAGATGACGTCAGCAGTGTAGCAAATGCGATAGAACTGTAAGGTAAAGAGTTATGTTAATAGTTTACGCTCAAAGTCCTTATCATTTAAGCGTGCTCAATGATATAAAATGCTTTCCTAATTTTTCTAAATAAAAAAAAACAAACAAACTAACAAATAAAATGTGTACATAAGCCTGTCATGTCGCAAGCAATTATTGGTAGTGTTCCAGCAGCATATTATACGACTTCAGTCCACCACCTGAATATTTGATTGTATGCGGGCTGATGATGGCAATAGTATACAAAGGCTATCGCAGGTAAATAGAAACCCTTTTTCTTGCTTTTTTTCCCCCCTGTTGTACCCAAGTCGTGACATGATGGTAAAAATCACTCTCATTATATTGTTATAAATTTATTATTAATGTGATTCTTATTATTTTATTATGATTATGATTATGACTATTATTATCAATTTTGTTATTATTTGTTATTATCATTTTATATGTCTTTTGTATTATCAATTTTGTTATTAATATGACAATTATTATAACCATTACCATTGTTATTATATTTCTTATTTTTAACGGATTTTACGTACATACAACATTTTTCTCCTCCATTCGCGAAAACGCAATGACCTACTTATACAGTCTCATCGCTGTTTAGTGTGAAACATAAATGGTAAAAAAAATATAATATATTCCCTCACACTGCATTTCTCTTGCTGATTTCAAATGTTGGTAATACAGTAATACAGCTGGTAGTCTATTTTATGGGGGAGGGGGATGGGGCCACATGTGTCAATTTAAAGGACAAGTTCACCTTCATTGACATGTGGGTTGATTGAATGCAGCAATATTAGTAGAACACATCAGTGAGAGTTTGAGCAAAATCGGACAATCTGTTCAAAAATTATGAATTTAGAAGTTTCTGCTCAGTCACGGCTGGATGAAAAGACTACGATAGCTTGTGATGTCACATGAGTACAACGATATAAAGAAAGAATGAAGAAAATTCAATATATTTCCATTTTTCTGGCATAACAAATGAACACTCGACTTCTCTCTTTCAGAAGGCAGGGGGGAATAATATTATCCTTAACATACGTCAGTAGCAAGTCGAAAAGTAAAGTTTTGTGAAATTCTCTTTTAATTTTTCTCATATAGTTGTACGCATGTGACATCATACACTGTAGTTGTCTTCTCTTCCAGCAGTGACTGCGCAGATACTTAAAATATTCGTAACTTTTGAACGGATTGTCCAATTTTCCTCAAACTTGCACTGATGCGTTCTACTAATATGGTTGCATTCTCTCAATCCTTACGTATATGAAGGTGGACTTGTCCTTTGATGTTCTGTAATGAGGTAACGGGTATTACAGCAAACTTTGATAACTCCTCAAGAACATTAAAATAAATTCTTACCCCCAAGCTACAGCGGGAATCTGGAAGATTTTCCCACGTGGTATTGTCGCTTGACAGTGACACTGTCAAGTCGTTTGTACCGAAGATGCCTCCATACTCGCCCTGGGTCTGAACTCCAGTCAGCCAACGCAGAATTCCGATATCCACCTGTGATATGTATAAAAAAGACCAACACCAAAGAAGACAAAAAACAAAACAAAACAAAACAAAACAAAACAAAACAATAACAATCTAGAATATCATCTGCAATAGAAACTATCACAACGGTTCTTTAAAATGACAACTTTGAAAGTAGAGCGCTACAAAAAAAAAAGAAGGAAAAGAAAAAGAAATGTTTATGGAGTTTGGGTACTCATCCGGGTAATTCCGAAGCAAACAATTCATTCTGAAAGTAGAGGATAATTCTACACGCACTATGAATTAATGATAGGGGCCATCCTACGAATCCGACCTCAACGAGTCACACCCGGAAAATAAAGTTTGACATTAAAGAAAAAAAGAGCCGTATCCTACAGGCGCCAAGTCAAACAACTCATGAGTTCGACACTAGGCAAATAAGGCCCACGGTTTCGACGCTGGAAAACGAGAATCAAGAGTTCGACAACCTGATGAAATTGTTTTACAGTTAAATGAGGATCAAGTTTTGGTATCGCACTGGTTATCGGATAACAAACTATTTGTGAATAAGAAGAAGTGTGAACTTATACTTCTTGGTGCACCATCACGTTTAAAGAAAATTGAATCAAATGCCAGGAATATGAAAGTGCTCTATTGATGATTATACAATTCAGAGAAAAAAATGTAAATGTCTGGTAGTAGTGATAGATGACAATTTGCAATGGAACGCTCATGTTAATTACCTTCATAAGAAAGTCGCAAAATATATACATCTTCTGAAGAGAGTACGCAATATGATTGATTTCCGTGTCTCGCTGTTATTCTATAAATCCATAATACAGTCACATTTTGATTAGTGTAATGTAGTCTGGGGGAATACAGGAAAGCGTAATTGTGATAAATTGCAGTTTCTTCAAAACCGTTCTCTAAGAATTGTCTTGCAGGTTGACTCTATGTTTCCTTCGAACGATTTGTATGACACTTTACATCTTGATTGTTTAAACGTTCGCAGGTCTAAACAATTAGCTCACTCTCTCTCAGAGCTGTGAGGCAGATTGGTCCCCCGTGCATCAGTGAACTCTTTATTCCTCGTGACGCTAGCTAAATACACGTTCTGGATATTCTCAGCTGAAGCTTCTTAGACCCAAAACCAATTATTGTAAGCGTAGGTTCGCATATAGAGGCACTAAATCGTGGAACAAGATTGAAAGAGCGGTAACTCTGTCCATGTCATTGGGGGCATTCAAGCGTTATGTAAATACACTGACTGAAGATGTTTTATTGCTTCGTAACTATGTTTGACTCAATTGTATTTGTGTTTTATGACTGCTCCGTTGTTAATCTGAAATGTGTTTTTATCATTTTATTTTATATGGTTTTATTTTATTTACATCAATATAGTATTTCGTTTTTGGAAGTTTGTTTTCAGTCGTTTACTCTCTGCGTGACTTTTACTTGAATGGTTGTCTAATGTACTTTTAATTCCATATTTTTGTAATGATGTGCAGTATATCATGTATCTTAACTTATCTTAGGGATTGTAATGGTACCAACGGTGTATTTATTTATTTCAAGGTATAACTGCCACAAATTAGTTGTTACAGTTGTGTTAAATGTATTCAACTTTTGAATCTAAGCTTGTTTTATGTGTTTAGTATCGTTCTGTATATATGTATTGTTGTGTATACATGATTTATGCTTTTACGCAAATGTATGTATTATCCGTTTTTTACCATTTTTTATGTATGGATGTGGACCCCTATGGAAACCTGCTCTGCTGATCAGGGTGTTCCACCCCATGAAGTGGCAATAAATTCAATCAATCACATCATTATCATAAGCAAATAAAGGCCACGATAGGTAAAACATTCCACTAGTTGGACATTAATTGGGCCTTATTTGCTGAACACATGATCCTTGTTTGCTTTATAGTGTTGAACTGGGCCTTGTTTGCCTGTGAGAGTGTGACTCATGAGGCTGTATACAACAACTCGTGGGCTGTATGATTCGTGGGTGTCGAACGCGTGACGTGCACCCAAATTAATATGCAGAAGATTTACTAGGGGTGAACAATTTTTTTTGAAGCCTAAACTGGAAGGAAATGGATGTAAAAATTGCAAAACTCATAAATATTTACAGGGTCAAACGATGAGATACCAGTTAACATTATTTACAAAATATCTTAAAGCAACATTTAGTAAATATTATGCTTGAACTTATCAGAATTAAATGTGTGTTGTACTGTATGTCAATGTTATGCAGAATTATAAATTGCAATTTACCAGATATGTTTAGTACATTAATATTCTTTCTTTGCGGAAAGGAAACAAACATACTTATAAATTGACAGAAAACTCACTATAAATTCAATATACAACGTATATAGTTATCATTTTCTCAATAAGGTACATTCATCCAATCACAACTAGGTTACTGTTAAGCCCTGAAGTAAAGTTTACGCTTTTCCATAACACTACTGCAGTATGCACAACCTATCCAAAACGGGATCTGTCAGTATAAAATCAATAGCTCAATGACCCCTTTTCCCATTATGATGACCCTTCTACCAAGTAAACGCTATAAGATGTATTCAAGTCGTTTTCACGAAGCTGAATAGTGTTCTTGTATGTCATTTAAACATTTGGTTCATTTTGGCGATTTCTTAAAAGCTTTTGATACGTCGTTCCCTCTTTATAACTCCTAAATATATGATAACAGAGTTGTATGTAACATCGACCATAAATGTAATAAACCTAAACCATACTTAATGCAAAGTGTAGAAACAAAACGTATATCTGACCGCTCAGCTCAAACGCACAAACGAACCACACACAAAGCACACAAAGCACACAATTCCTCTTGTATACATAGTTCAAAGAAATAAGCCGCAAGAAATAAAAGTTAACAAATAAAGTGATAAAATGCCACTTCGTAACCCATTATTGTACCATTATGTCAAATAGGAGAGATTTATTATTACATAAATCTATAATAATATCTTCAATAGCCGCGCCTATCCCCCCCCCCCCCCAAAAAAAAAAATGCTCAGAAGAACAAAATCACTACTATTTACCGTTTGGGTTTTTGTTGAAGCTGCAAACTTGTAAAATTGGGTCGAGAAATCATCTTCAAACTTTTTTCAAAAAATCAACTTTGTGAACACAATGTAAACAAACCGTGAGACACTGTGTTCTTTTAATCGCGGGATACAAGTTCACCTTCGTGTTTTCCCGTAGATGTACTTAATATGAGTAAAGCCTTTCCAAATCTTCATCCGATAAGATTTCGCTGGAGAACCGAAAAGACATTTTGATACTAATATCATTGTTATTACTATCGTTATTATCACCTATTATTATAATCATTCTTATTATTACTTATAATACTACTACTACAGTGTATTATCATCATTACATTATTATTATTATTATTATTAGTAGTAGTAGTAGTAGTAGTAGCAGCAGAAGTGGCAGTATCGTTACTATTATCCATTATTGTTTTTATTACTTGTAACCAATCACCACCACTGCGCTTCTTTCCAAGCCAACCATCTGATCCATCGATATTATTCAACCGGCCTTGTGTAGGCTCATATCTGCCCGGATAGTCATCGTAGGTTAAGGTACTCGACGCTGAAAGCGCCTGGTCCTCAATCTCCCCGCTCTCCATACCGAGCGGAGATCCAACTTTTCTTTGGCAGCCGATTGAGCGAATTTCTATGTGGAAAGACATGAAAACGACATCGTGACCAATAAAAGTAACACATAATCATTTTTCTCGCGTTTACAGTCTGGTATCTTGTATGTATTTGTGCTCTCCGCAGACAGCAAAAAAAAAAAAAAAAAGAAATGATTCGTTTAAGGGCTCAGAAACGCACAGAAGCTTGGGTATGCTATCAAAGCAGCACCAGCAGTTTTGATGAGTCTAAAGACCGAATCGATAATGGATACTGGATAGTTAAAACAAAGGAGAGGAGCGTGACGGGTAGGGGTTTCAATTGTCGTAGCAGTAGGATTACCCTTTAAATAGTGTTCAAAAATGGTAAGAATCGGAAGTGATAAGTGTGTAAAGGGTTTTTAAGAAACAAATGTTGGAATGTTAGACAAACAAAATGCCACAAACAAACAAAAAAGCGATCTAGAAATATCTTGGAAAAGATTTAAAAAGATATCAAGAAAATTTCTCTCCAAAAGAAATGAACGGCGCAAGACTTGGTAGGTTAAAGAACCGGTCCACCTATTTGTAGTCACCACGTAAAATCAGGGTGGTGGACTATTGCTGGTTTAATATCCAAGTCCCGTTTAACCTATATTTACAGGGCCGGCGGAAGCAAGGGGGGGGGGGGGGCTCGGGGGCTCGGTCCCTTTTTTCCTATCAGTACATAAGAAATACATAGGGTATCACCACTTTGAGTTGAGCTCCGGGAGACCCCCCCCCCAAAAAAAAAAAAAGACCCCCAAAAAACAAAACAAAACAACAACAACAACAAGTCCTCACACATCTTCCCCTTTTTACTTTATTTATTTATATTATTATTGTTATCATTATTATTTTTTTTTTTGGCTTGTTAGCTCATGAAACTTTCAAGCACTCGGACGCACATTCACCACCATCACACATCAGAGTTTATCTTCCCCTGCTATCTTCGCAGCAGAATTTGTATTGTTACCAATTTACCTACCTACCTTTTCCCCGGGCCGGCCATCTTTTCAAGCAATGCTTACAATGGCGGCCCTCTGCATTATCACTTCTTAACTATAATATTGTTGTTGTAATCCCAGCTGCATAGACATGCATACTGTAATATCATTAATTTCCTTTTGAATCGTTGTTTATGCAAGTCAAACGACTCTGTTTCAAATATACTTTGTATGTTTCCCATGTTCACGATTATTCAATCTATGCAAGTCAAACGACTCTGTTTCAAATATACTTTGCATGTTTCCCATGTTCACGATTATTCAATCTATGTATATATTGATTTGCAGAAAATAAAGTATCTACCAAACAAGCAAACCCGGAAGTGCAACCCTTCCACCTTTAAAAACGTGGCGCCGGCGGTATTGAGTACAGCTTCATACGAGTTTCCCAGCAAAACAAGCGCTTTATTATTGATAACACAAACAGTAAAGCAGGAAATAATTTGTCATAAAAATTTTACAATCTACTGCAAACACAAGACAAAAGAAAAGAAAAGATAAAGGAGCAAAACAAAAGGATTAAAAACAAAGGAAAATCAACAAGGGATAAAAAAAACGAAACAAAGAGAAAACAAAAAGAAAAACGGCAAAGAAAAGGTACGTTTATCTTTCCTGAATATTTTTAATATTCAGTGTTATTGTTGCTTTTGTGTTTTTGCAACGATTAATAATGGGATAAGAGATCCTAAACAACTTCGCTGGGAAAAAGAAATTCACCTTCAAATTCTTCCTTGCGTCCAGGACATTCACCACTCAAGATTGTGAAGTCATCTAAAGCCATTTTGTGAGTGACATCAGGTCCAACAGTCGCCTCAAACACCACCTGTGGGTTGAATTGATAATTGCTGCGTCAGCCTTTGCTCCATGTACGAATTACACTGAATTGCATGAGTAAAATCAAGCAAATCGAAAAATAAAAATCGAGACAGTGACAGTGGCATCAATCAGAAATTTATGTGAGATGAACGAAAAGAAAAATCATTATTATCAAATCACTCTGTCTCAACGTTGATCCTACCTTCTCCTATTTATTCATTATTAATATATTTTTCACGCTGCGTTTACCATGAACGGTTTGTCCGAAAACACACGGACGGAAGCGTACTTCCAGTCGGCACCCTGACTTCCAACCATATTCCATGACGATGTCAAGTCAGGTAGTTCCGTTCCGACAGGCCTTACGATCATACGGAGATCTCCCATCCCTCTGCCGAACATGTGGTACCAAAATCCAACGCAGTAAAGGCCAGGAGATGTAAACTTCGGGGAACTTAACGTAGTACTACTTCCGTTTGTCCCATCGTTGGAATTGACAAACATGTAGTACCCTATTGCAGAGAAAGTGATTTCGAATTCGATTATCCGTTTGACTGAAGCAATGTCAGGATCCTTGAGTGGAGGGAATGGCAAGTATGAATATTGTACAGATCAAATGAATAGACCAACATAAATACTTAGAATTTAGAGTTCGTGTTTTCTCCTGTTTATCGTGAAGTAGTATGGCGCTACTCTGTCCAAAATCATAGGGTAATAATCAACGTGTGATAATCTCTGTTAACTGCTTTTTTATGTTTAAAACAACATTTCTCGGTGTAGGTTCATTTACGAGCAACTTTGAAGTGTGTATGTAAGGGTGTGTGTGTGTGTGTGTGTGTGCGTGTGTGTGTATGTGTTTGCATCTCCTGTTGCAGAAATGAGGTGATGTACAGATTAACAAAACGGTTCATAAACCCGTTACTGTTATATATATTTTATTTCTTGCATTTTTCGTTTGAATATATCTTTTTTATTCTTTCGGTTTCCAATTGGTCGTATCTAAATGTCTTTTCTAAAATACCATATCATTTAGAGCTAGCTGACCAAGTAATATCCATGTTTAGAATGTAAACTTACCACGCTCATCATTAAAAGTGTGGTCATAAAGTGGGCCTTGCTTGAAAAACTCGTTTATCCCCGTAGTTCTTTCCCAGGCTACGTCACTTCCTTCAACGGCAAAATTGCATATTGCCATCTTCTGAAAATCACACTTCATGGGTTCTTGTTGAATAGAATAAAGACGAAAAAAGTAAGACATATGAAGTATGCCCAAAGAAAGCAAAAATAATATTATTTGTAACCACTTCATACAGGCATAGACAAAAATGCCCGTTTTTAATCTTCGATAGGCTGATTTCTAGGTAATATGCTAACGCTTAAAAGACACTATTTATTTGTCCACACTGAGATTTTTTTTTTCCAAAATTATTTTACATATTGCATTGGAGAAGAAATAGCAAACATAAGCTAATTACTCTCCTTAACTAAAACAAAAAAAAATGTAAAGATTATGTTCGTCGAATTTTTGTTGATCTTGTATTCACAAATGCAGGGGCACATTTAGAATACAAGGTGGATACATATATGGATATAAGCCCCCGTGCTAAACATTCATTCATTTGATTTACACTGTTTTCAAAGAAAAAAAATGTCATAGTTACATAATTAATAAGCAACTTTTCGAAACTTTGGGGAGTTGAAGTATAGTCATGCCATGTACATGGTGAATAATGTAGTAAATGCCAAAAACAACAACAATAACAAACAAACTCTCATGGATTAGGTCATGTTGCATATAAACTTTCTAATTTATTCATCTATTATCTTAATGTTGTTTTGGTATGTTTACTTTGATAGAAATGTTTTAAGAATATCAATAAAATACATGTTTACGTTGTTTCTTTTGTTCTTGTCCTGATTTATCCGTGAAAATACTCACCACTCTTGCATGGACCCGGCGCCAAGTAAATATCGTCGATCGCAAATTCACCCCACTCCGGGTGCACGGTGTCGGCCTCAATGATGAGATGGACATTGTACATTGAGGGGATGAGCGTTATATCAAACTGAAACATATGAATATAAGATGCATATCGTGTACATATCAGGTTTTAATGCACATTGAAAATTGGGAAAGTTTAAACAATTTATTCAGACTTCAGACTACTACATGGATAAGCATGTCTGGGCTGACCGCCGAGACGGGGTAAAATACAAATTTCTAACTTTATTAAAGACCACGGAAAAAAGCAAATGAAGAGTATCTTGCGTTTTTGTTGTCGGAGTAGGAATACACACACACACACACACACACATATACATACATACATACATACATTCATATTTTCTGAGAATATTAAGTCGCTTTGATTATAATATCAATGAAAGCTGACTGCATTTTTATTTCCTTTTGGTTGCAAACTGTTACTTTTTAGTCTCATTCCTCATTTTCTCATTTTCATGAAATACTGTTCTGTTCTGTTTGATGCAGGACCTGTTGGGTTATGTTAATGCCATTTGTTGTGTTTGTTACCTTGCATGTATATGTTTATAGGGCCCCCTGGAAAATAGTTTTGAATTACTGACGGGGCCACAAAGTAGATATAAAACATAATATTAACATTAATAATAATAATGATAATAATAATACTGATAGTAGTAGTATTATATATAAATAATGTTAATGAAATAATAATGTAAGTGATAATAGAATAATTATTATAATAACAATAATAATGATAGAAATAATGGAGTGTGTATGTTTGATGGCGCTTTGTGAAATTAATACACACACACATAACACACACGAACACACACAATGCTTTTACATATTTTTGGGAAAAGGCCGTGCCCCACCCTCCTCCCCGCAACAAAATTAGTTATGAAATTGATGATGATTGATTTAAAATCTATAGAAAATAAGTAAAATATCAAGATGGTGGTCATTACCCTTCAGAACATATTATCTATTAAGGTATCTGTTTATGGAGAGATACAGATGGCACTGGCGCTTTCGTTTAAGTTTGTTGATTTAACTAACTTTATGTTTCATTAGACAAGGAGCGATTCTGACAACCCTCTTATGCATTTGTGATGGAAAGATGTGTATAGTATACCGCTCTGAATTGTTGATACTCATATGCATAGTAAATGTGATGAAGTTGATTTTACAGGTCTCCGCTTTTTATCGATAGCTCTCTGACGTTTCATTTATGAGTGAAAATGTCTTAAATTTATTAAACATCAGTTGGACCAGACTATGCGAACACGACAATGCAATGACATAAAGCCGCTCTCCCCTGGATACCAGTAGAGTCAAATTGTACACGATGACCGTCATCTCTCCTCTGTCTATTTAAAACCACGGTGTCACCACATGGCCCTGGTCCTATAGCATGCTGGAAACATCATATATGATTGTGTCATCTTTAATCACACCAGCTCCCCACCTCAACAGCTGTGTAATTATCATGAAGTTCACCATTTGTGACCGTGCATCACAAAACCAACAAAAAAGTCGCACCTCTTGATTTTACGTAAGGACTCAAAAAAAGAAAGCAGTAAAACGGGTCAATCAAGTCATTCTCACGTTTTTCATGTTTTCTGAAAGGGCTATTCTTCTTCTACATTATTCTAGTTTTGGATCATTAAGTGAACGGGAAAGTGTGTATTTTTTTTTCCCGGGAGACTCTCTTTTTTTTTTTTGGCGGGGGGGGGGGGGGGTAAAGAAGTGTGATTAGGTATGTCTCTGAGGCCCCTCCTCATTTCTTGAATATCCTTTGCACACTCTTTACTTTCAACACTTAATCACTTTTGAAAGGATAATGCTACTGCTCTCAAAGTTGGCATTAACCATGGACAGAATGTGGTAATAGAATGTGCTTGGTTTCAGCTAAATCCAACAATCCCTTCATTATTGTTGCTACAGTGGTTTACATCCTGCTTTTTGTGTTTGTCCCATTCATTGAACAGGTAGCAGTACAGGTCTTCGTAAAGGTTAAGCGTTTGAATAGACCCTGTATATTAGAGACTGTTCTTTTTTAGTTTACACTTTCTCACAGTGTGTGCTTTCTTTCGAATATTTGTATAGGTTTGGAGAGCACATTTGAGTGTCGTTTATTTCAAAGCTTAAGGTCTGCTATTTCAGAATCTGCCCTTAACTAGAAGTCCATGTATGGCGCATTGTTTTTTTTGTGGGGGGGGGGGGGTATGATGCAGGGTCACATATATACCTCTCCCTTGAAAGAACAACAATAAATGAACCTTTGGATAGCATACAAGCCCTGCTGGAAAAACAAACAAACAAACAAACAAACACGCTATTCCACAGTGTGGAACGAACGAATTGAGGGTGTCGGTGCAATATAGTGCTAGTCCACTCTTTTGTCAAAATTGAGTTACATGCGTTTTTAAAATCCTTATCCTTCACTCTAACCTCCGTGAAAATATCATATTTGAATTCAGCCAAAAAGATGGTAAAAAAAAATGCATGCATTCATGTTTTATTAATGCACGATGTATGGACTTTCCAAACATTCAACAGCGATTATCTCAAAATGACTATCGTGTGGGTTAGCACTATATTGCACCGACCCCTCAATCGTGAAACACGGTAAGGAACACATTGCGAAACAGTGTGTAAAATCAGATGTGAACAAATTTCTCAAACAATATAAAATCTCTTCACAATCTCAAATATATAATTCTGTTTACATTGAGAATCATCAATTCCCAGTGGTCAAAAATACTACGAGAACTCTCTGTTGAAAAAAGAAACACACACATACACACACCACAGTGTGGAATTTATGTTTTTCCGTAGCGAGTACAATAAACTCACCTGCCCCATTATCCATTGGTTTCCGAGATCCCCTTTCACCCACAGGGGGTCAGGGAACGTGCCGGAAACCCCATCTTCAAAGTAGTTCATTTTAACAGAGAGCTGACCAATGTTTGGGCCATGTAAGAAGTACCAGAATTTGAAGCACCATCCCTTTGGGTCCAAAGTCATTCTTGTCGTACGGATCTCCAGCCTCGTGTTCTCCCCAGTCTGACTGGTGTACAAGTAGTGACCGTCTGAGGGAGAAAGAAAGAGAGAGAGAGAGAGAGAGAGAGAGAGGGGGGGGGGATGGACACACTAAGTAAATTACTCAGCAGGTGATTTTTGATTTAGTTTATGGTTATAACTATATTGAAGATATGTGGTTAGAATCTGCGTGCTGTGCAAACGATGGTACCAAGTATAGGGATTATCAAGTGCGACCGGTCATCGATCGTTTCACAATCGACGTAATAGACTTGTCATAAACAGATAGCAAGAATTGCCATAGGTGCTGGGAGAGGGAACCTTTATGACACATTCTTTTCCTTCTTGACATGTCTCTTCGAGAACCGAAGATCGAAAACCAGCTATTGCACCTTAATATGGGCTATCCGTCCATCTTCTCAGATGAAAACGAAATAAAAATAGAACAAAGTTAGAGAATCAACAACAACACTAACAAGTAGTTCAAGGTCGGGAAATCTTCTATGAATTTGATAATAGATCTATCGTTTGGTAATAATACAGTGGAAATAGACACACTAAGCCAACATAGAAGCAATTATAAAATGGGCTTTAGAATCTCTGTAATCTGATTGGTCATGAGGCATGCATTGATTCTTACTTATCCACACTGAGCCACGCGTCCGGTAAAATCCGAACGCACGGTTCAAGTCTTTTATACAGTATGATAGAGTTGTGGGTGTACCGGACAAATGGTGGGGAAAATGGTCGTATTTCATTAATTTATGGGCCAATTCAAACCACAGATGTAATGATGCACAGGCATATTTCGTGGATCAGTAAGAATAATTGGATGCTGCAGCAGCTCTTGTTTACCTTTGGAACAGCCTAAAACTCACTACCGATGGGCTCGTGGATTTAAACAGGTCCAAAGTTAAACCTGCAATTTTCACCGATCCACTCTGTCCTGTGCATCACAGGATGTAGATGTAAGAGAAGTACAGACGTCAGGCATGACAAGCGTGCTTGCCTGGAAAGTGAATAAATGTAAAGCACAGTTTTATACGACATCATTGCAGATAAAATGTCTTAATTTTTGGCTGAGAAAATCAGCAAAGGAATGAGACTAATCAGTTGAAATTGGCGTTTTACTGACTTCCAGTGTGGTCACTGACCGGACCCGTGTCCGCCGTTCCCAGATCATCCTGTCCTCGCATCCAGTCCAAATCATCATCGTGAAGTTGCACCCAGCTGCAAAGGTCAACATCAAACGAACAGTCCATACTTATGCCAGTACCTAAAGATAGGAGAAATGGAGTCATAGACAGAATAGATAGGCAGAGGAAATACGATACAAGAGAATGATAGAAACACGGTTGATAAGCATATAGTTTTCCGTTTTTCAGAATTACATGAAAAAGAGTTGTCGCTTTTAACGAGACTACAAACAGAATGTTGATATTTTCGTTTCGATCCTCAGCATAGCTGTTGGTAACATAGTCAAAAACAAACAAACAAACAAACAAACATACAAACAAACAGACAAACACACAAACACACAAACAAACAAACACGCAAAAACACTAGCACTCAAGCCGCCCTATAGGCCGATTCTGTGACGCGCTATGTGTATTTTGGCATGGGCGCAGGTATACGTGTCTTAGCCGACCCCTACATTAGCACGCGCGCAGAATGAAAAACTGCTTTAGCCAATGGGCGTCTCGTACTGAGTGCGCGAATGCTTGCTTAGTGCGCGAACCTTTGTTACAAGTGCGTGATAAACATGTTGCCCGGGGTGGTGGGGGGGGGGGGGGGCAGGGGGGGGGGGGAGCAGGGGGGGGGGGGGGGGTCGGCTCAGACACCCACTATGGCTGCGCCCAGTGCCATGCAGTGCCGTATATACGGCACTGGTGCCATGAAATGTCTGCTGCCCTCAACGAACCCGAATCGGTCTATACACATCTTCCCCTTTGCAATCTTAGCTCAAACTGCCCCCCCCCCCCCTCCGGAGAGAGAGAGAGAGAAAAAAAAATTCCCGATCAATTCCACACCTTTGTCATGTTTCGTGAATGCGCATTCATATTCACCCAACGCATGCACGCGATAATATTCGATCATACAAATTCAGAATGTGAGAGATAAAACAAACAAAGAAACAAAGAAACAAAGAAACAAACTATATATATTTTTTTTTGTGTGTGTGTGGGGGGGGGGGGGCGCTCTATTTTTTTCTTCAAATCAATTTAATTCACGCATGTGCGTTCAGTTTCCCGATGCGAGTCCAAACTGCAATTCCTACTCATGTATTCAAATGTTTTGTTCTGTTGTTGTTGTTGTTGGTTTTTTTTTTTTTTGGGGGGGGGGGGTTCAATGTCAATGTTCAATGACATATTACATATTGATATATTACATATAGAATATATTCTGATATACTGTTCTGTATCGTTTTCATTTCGGGTAATTTATGTAGAATCTTAACCATCATTTCCTCTCCCTTGTGCATGATTCTTACTCGGGCAGGGTCCGTATGTCAGTCTCGTGTTGTCCACTGCGATTACGTCATTGATTAATTCGTCAACTCCTGTCGCGGTGAGAAATACTACATAGGACTTCGGCCCAAGCAAGTTGAAATCCACCTAAATTTCAGTGATGATAATAAATGTACAAAACTTTTGAGGGATGGTATATCATTCGTGGAGAAGGAATTTGGCTGTTAACCTTTTTTTTTTTTTTTTTTTTTTGCGAGATACCAAGAATATTATTCTTTCACACATTCTTTCATTCAGTCAAACATTCTGTATATTCTGTTCCAAGAGGAAGAATAATCAAATGATTGCGTAATTTCGGTAAAGACCTATATGACTACAAGTTTCTAACATTTATTATTACAATTATCTTTATTTTCATCTTTGGGTGAGATAATTATAGACATCCTGCGAAAATTGAGAGAGCAAGTTATTCTATGATGGATTCGAAATATATTTGAGTAAAATCGGTTTTAGAATTGCTGAAACATCCAAAACGAAGTAAACCAAAGCTACAGTGACAACAAATGAACCCCATCTTTTAGTAGCATCAGTCTATTTTTTAATATTCAGCTTTTGCAAATCCAATTGTCATCAAATTAACGTTGAGTTCCTCAATAAATAACATTTTCATTAATATTATAAGATGTTTCTCATTATCTCACCGAAACATGTTGGGAACGGGAAGTGAGGTCTCAACCAAATCTATACAATCCCTTTAACACTTTTTTGACAATCTGACATGGTTAAGTTTACCAGGTCCTCTTGTTGTCCGGACTTGGACAAGAAGACAAACCGTGATGGAATTAAGAATACTGTAACTACATCTTGTCTGTTCATTATCACTAAAAGCAAAAAAGTATGCTATCTGCACTGCAATATCAATGACAAGAAATAATAAAAAAAATGACAACCGTTCATTAGTTTATGTTTGGAGTTCTAAATGATTGCACTACACGATTGGGCATTTCCTGTAGAGTTTTCTTTTTTTTCACAGAAAACAAAAAGAGTAAGATGCATTTTTCTCCGTTGACATTAATAACTCAGACAATACAATTACGATGTTCAGAGAGTAACGAATTGTTATTGCTCACACATTTCCACACATCAAGTACAAATTATTCGATTTTCTGGGATATGTCAAAATCAGCTAAAACAATACTACTTTCCATCAAGCTAAAACCAAACTAAACGGGGCAACCTAATGTGCTTGTTTGTTTACGTGTATGTATGTGTGTTTGTTATAGTTATTCTGGACACTGTAAATTTCGTGTCGTTATACGACTTTGAGATTTCAGAGGAATTGTACATAATTTTTTCGTAACATCTGTTCGGGTCTGTGAAGATTTTGCTATTAATAGTTTTACTGACTTGGAGCACTAAAACATTTAAAAAGCTATTTTTTCAAAAGGATTAAAGTTGGATGGATGATGATATCGTATTTAAATTCATGATACAGTTTTAATTGACATGGGTTTTTGGTTTCCACATTGCTTTGATGATAATTTGCTGAGACTATAAACATTCAATAAAAAATAAAAAAATATTGGAATTAAAACAAAAGTGGAATTCGAAAATTAATTTGATAAAGATTGGTATTGAAATGCATGAGCTAGCCAATTCAAATCGCTCTCTTTTACGTTGTTTTGGATATCTCGGGAATTTTAAAACCAATTTACAGCAAATAACCTTTCAGTTTCTCTAAGAATTGTGAACCATCCTAAAATTCTCACTAAGTGTTATACGTTCATCCCCCCCCAAAAAAAAAACAAAACAACAACAACAAAACAAAGTTACAGCTGAATTTTCACCTCACCCAATACTATACCATTAAACACTTTTAAGCATTAGTATTCATCAAAAACTGAATGAAATGAATAAATTACTAAACTTTCAGTTTATCATATATTATCTTCATAGAATTTGAAATGGGAAATGTTACCCTTTTTGATTTATTCATTGGGGGAAACCCCCCTCAGCCTCGTGAAAACATCTTTGCTCGCTGGCGTTATATGTTTCTCCGTTATTACAAAGATGTACTAAATTCCAGTGGTTTTTCGTGTATTTCATAGGTTACTTTAAAATCCAAAACTGTTCCTCAGAATGTTTCTTAAAGCTAAGCGTGTTTGGGGACGTTTGTTCGTTTTAAAATCCTAGGATTCACATATCTAAAAGGATAGATAAATGTATTTCTTCTACAGAATTAATATAACTAATGTCTTTACGGGGCTTCCATGCAAAATATGTATTTCATAATGTTTCTAAAACTGAAAGACAAATCAGAATTTCTATGTCGAATTCTGGTTACATGTATAAGTCTGTGGAACTGCGTGCAATTCAGAATTCGAAACATCTACAAACCTGCTCTAAAATGCAATCACCACCCCCCCCCCCCCCCCGCAAAAGCTATTCAAGTCTGGTTCCTGCAGTTTTGACTTGGAGAAGACAGAGAGACAGAGAGTGAAAGGGAGAGAGAAAGAAAGAGAGGGAGAGAATTAAAGGGATGGTACAGTATTGGTGGAGATGAAAATTCTACTTTAACTTTTTGCGAGATACCAAGAAAATACTTATAAAATAGTACAGAGCATACCATTCTAACGTTAATTGAAAGTATATTTGATGAAAATCGGCTTTGGAATGACTGAAACATCCAAAAAACAAAGCAAAACAAAGCTATCGTAAAGAAGTGTGGGTCCCACACTTTTTTTACAATTGTTCTGTTTTGGATATCTCAGCCATTTCAAAATCAATTTTCATCGAATACACGTTGAATTCCGTATGGAATTACATGCCCTTTCATATTTCATAAGAGGCTTCTCATTACCTCACCAGAAAAAAAAAAGAAACCTGAAATTAGGTCTCAACCAAAAAGCAACACGATCCTTTTAAGGTACCTTTCCCTCACGCCAACCATGTCTGACTCTTCCTCCGTCTGTGTCACTAAAGATACCGCTGCCTATAACAGCATCGTCCCCACTCTCAGCAGCGTAGACCCTGAGTATGCTCTCATAACCTGTCGGTGCGTAGTAGGCGAAGCTGAAACATAATTCCGTGTATCCTGCTCCAGTCACGTGGAATTCCGGACTGACCAACCGCGCGACGTGGTTTCGGTGAAGATTATCTAGCTCCACCTGAAGGTATCTCCCAGCTTAAAAGGTACAAATTGGCAATAAATATAACTATGAATAATAAGTTATTACAATTTGCATCTGTTTTCTGTATTATATCTATGACATTTCTATCATCTATTTCCTGTGTTTCTTTCACAATTCAAAATCATGAGAATGGAGAGGAATAAAGAAGAAATATAAACCACCACCACCCCCCCAAAAAAGAGGATTGTACAAATGTTACATCACCTGACTTTTGAGAATGATGTGATCAATATGTGACAAAAATCGATTTAAACTGGGTTTCAGATCTGAGATTGATTGAGAGAAAGTTATAAAAGTTATAGACTTTGGCAAATGCTGCTTTTGTTGCAGTGTCTTGAAAACAGTAGGGCCTACTTGGCTTTGGTGCGGTTATTCTTGACATAATTATGCATAGATCATACACGAAAAACATCAAAGACATTTCTACCAGACACCATTACGTTTTGCTTACATCACGATCACTATGTAAAGAGTGGAACAGTGTGCATCATTACATTCGATGTATGAGAGTTCCTATTTCCAGGCGAGTAATGATAAGAAAGATAGCCGCAGAAGTTGCATTCAAACCAATTGCAGACATTCTCGTAGAAACCAATGTGACCAAAACATCAACATCAGTGAAAACAAGAACAATATCAACGAGAACAATAAAATCACCTCCGGTCATGGAACGGTCCCTGGGCGGGCCTTTACCAGACCACACGAGAAACTTCGATATCGGCGCCCAGTCGAAATCGTCTTCCAACTCCTGACGCCATCCGCACAAGTTTAGATCAAAGTCGCAGTCCATTCTTTCCTCGACTCGAGGACCTTTTATTTTTATAAACATAAGCATGATATATCTATCGTAACTTTCATTTTTGTTTTCGCAATTAGGAATACTTTCTTAACCATTGAAATCAGACTTCTATTGAGCGAGTTTGTTTTGGAGCACGTTGTACTTCGAAACTATTCCTTTTCATAGTACAGTTGAAAAGTTGATAATGGAACGAGGAAAACATCCACAGCTTTTAAACAACCATCGCAAGCGCACGAACTACATGATTTAAAGGTAGGGAATCCCATTTGCATGCCTCAAATGAAGAGTTGTATAAATACAGTGGTATGTTGAAGAGAGTATCATTTTAGAAACTCCCATAAAGTATTGAAAGTGGAAGGTAACATTTAGTACATTTTTATTGACCGTTAGATTTTGAATTGAATTTTTTTTTTCGGGGCTCACCGTAAATTCCAGTACATTACTAGGCTACCTTTGCAGACCCATGCACTGCATGTGTGTCCATCATGTATATTTTGTGAAGAAAGTTCATCAAAACTTACAAACATTTCTATATATATTCTTGCCACACACTGTATATGTTATTACATCAGCTCTTATACTTTTAGATTTGTGTTTCTAGATAAAAAAAATACAGAAGACTGCAACAAAAAGGCTTAAGTGTGGCTGACACACAGAACTAATGAGTAGTTGAGTTTTGTGCATTATTCAAATTGTAGATAACTGTTGACTTCCAAATTTCTCAGCAGTGGTCTAAACAAGTCCCCTGATTCATATCTAATGTTTTGCTGCATTTTGGGAGGTCTGTAAAAGGTATCCCCTACCTTTAAGAGTTTTTATACTATTAAGCTTGGCATAATGGCTTTTGCTTTTTACGTAACAGCTTGTTCATGTTGTTTGTTGAAACGCGATCTCAGTTACTATCAAATGAACGTATAAGGTCCAAAAAGCAATATTGTGGTTGCTCTATGAAAACCCGACTTATAGTTAGAAATTAACACCAAGCTGCGGTCACGCCACCATATACCCCAAATGGCAAATGTGATGACTCCATCCCTTTCCAAGATTTAAGTCACAATCCTAATGTGATCTACATGAACATGTATACTTATGACATAAATGCCTTGAACTGAAATGACTTGTGTGCTCTCCAAAGAAAATAAAAGCTATTATTATGTGACCGTGCATCACAAAACCCACAAAATGTTGCACAAACTGGTCTCACGTGAGAACTCAAGCTAGGTCAAATGGGTCAACCTATTTTATCTTTTGTTTTGTATGTTATCACCAAGCAGTCACGCCAATATATACCCCAAATGGCAAATGTGATGGCATGTTGAAGATCAAATCTTCTTAATTCTCAATTTTAGGATAATAAAAATGAATGGGAAATTTATTTTCATTTCTAACATATTATCGAACAACAGTGGGATTTGCGTGGTTTAGAGGGCTCTATCATTTGTCAAAAATCCTTTACATGCTCCTTATTTTGAACTCGATTGACTATCTAAAAGACGCTGCTACTATTCTGAAAGTTGCCAGTAGTCCTGGATATAATGTGCTAATAAGGTGTACAAATTTAAGCCATATTCGATAATCTCTTCATAGTGGTTGCTATGTATTTTTCGCGTTCATTGCACAACGCACAGTCTGCTTGGTGAGATTTGACCACTTGAACAGACTTCAAACTTCAAGGCCTCTCTTCTCAATAAACACTTTCCCAGAGTGTCATGTTCTTGTCGTCTGTTGAGAATGAGAAGGGCTTTAAGTTGTCTCGAACACTGTGGGTTTTGTGGCAACTTAACGCCCTTATCATTCTCAACCGACGTTGTTATCATTTAGATTAGGTTAAGAATTCCAGTTTGTGCTGAATTTCTCACAGTTGTAAAGCTCATAGTCAGCTCTTTAGGAATCTGCCCTTGATTATTAAATCATTTTCTACGTCCCATTTCCGTATGTCTAATCATACACCAATGTCAAAGAAAATTGTAGGTTGCAATTGCACTCACAAGAGCCTTAATCGAAAGGTCTAATGTTAAATATTTTTAATGATGCCTTTACCTACATGTTTTGCCCGTCTTTGGATTATAATGCAAGCATTGAAACGCACCCTTTACTAATAATATACTTACTCTGGGGGTAAACACTAGGTAAAAGTATGACATCGTCAACGGCAATGCAACCTTGCTTTCCGGAGTCGACATCAACTTCAAGTGTCAAGCGGATATAGGATGCAGGAAGAACGTTGACTTCAGCCTTTGAAGAAGAAGAAGAAGAAGAAGACGAAGACGAAGACGAAGAGAGAAGGAAAATATGTACTACATTGAATGAGGACGACAGGATCGAGGGAAAGTAATAACGCCCATAATAATACAGGCGTGCCTTATATAATAATGATAATAATAATGATGATAATAATAATAATAATAATAATAATGATAATAATAATAATAATATATCTTTTAGTATATTTTGCGACAAAAGATTAAGTCAATTATCAGGGGTAAAAACCATCACAGACACACAGCAGTGAAAAGAAAAAAAAGGAGAAATATCAACACAAATTCATTGTGAGGTGATTTTTTTTTATTGTAAATCACGTGTATTGTTATGTTTACATTTTTCTTTTCTACGTTTTATACAGAATTTGAAAATACATGAACAAAATCAGCTGTTAGATTAGATAGCAATGACTTCACTGCCATCTATGTGGGAGGTTTTGTGATGTTTCCTTATTCTTTATCTCTTTCTCATTCTTAGAATTAGAATGTTGATTCTTCAATTTCTAGCAGGTGTATGAAAGATTAATTAACTTAGAGACCACTAACTGTGAGCCTTCATCACGAAACAAACTTAAAGTCGCCAGACATGAAATTTTAGTTAAGAGCATACTCTGAAAGAGCAGATTTTCAGCTTTAAAATGATGTATAACTCAAAGCAAATGGACTCCACCAGAAATGTTAGTCACCCCCCCCCTCTTTACAGAATTCCTGGATCTGCCTCTGAAGACCATATGAAAGAGCATACTTTAAGCTTTAAAGTGATGTATAACTTAAATAGAAAGGACTCTCCTAACCTATCTAAATATTGGAAAGAAAGCACAAACTCAGGTAAAGTGTGAACTGAGAAAAGAGGCTCTGAAGTACAGTGTCTATTCAAGCGCTTAATCTTTACCAAACAGTGCTGGCTGTGCGATGAATGGGACAAAAAACAGGAAGTAAACCACCCGAGTAACAACAATGAGGGGATTATCAGATTAAAATGACATTAAGCGTGCCTCATTAACACATTCTGTCCATAATTAATTCCAACTTTCAAAGCAGTAGCCCTATCCTTTCAAAAGTTATTAGAGTTCAAAGTGAAGAGTGTGTACAAGGTTTTTCAGAAATGAAAAAGGGATTCTAAAGACACACCTAATCACACTATTCTACCAAAAATGTTCGAGATAAACTGCTAATATATATGCTATAATATATATATATATATATATATATATATATATATATATATATATATATATATATGTATATATATATATATATATATATATATATATATATATATATACATGTATATATATATATTTTTTTTTGTCACATAGCTTTACCATTTCACTAAACCAGACATCCCCTTGGTTTCCTGTTCTTTCGAAAACGATTTCACTCGTTGAGCTATTATCTTTAATTAAGAGTGCCCGGATGGATCCGACATCGGCCCCAACTATGTAGATTGAAAAATGAATACAGGCTACGTCCGTGTTCTCGGGAACCAAGTACCACGGGCTGTTAAGCTTGGCAACCTGCTGCGATTTTCCTTCGGTGTTAATGGAGACGTAGCCACCATCTGAAACAAACACAACCACGACAGGATTAAACGCAGCACACAACACAACGACACAACAAAACAAAACAACAACAGCAACTTCATGTTCAAACATATCTGATGAGGATGTATCAATTGCTATTCTTGATAGATTTTTAAGCGTTGTGGGTTATTTCCTACATATTTTAACATTTACTCTCTTTCGGCCAGTTTATCTAAATTGGATTTCAGTACAATATTTACATTAATCACGTATCTGGCTCGGACTGTGTAGCCTATACACGACTTTGCCCCGATTGTCACCATGACTGTCAGTGTAAGCATTGCACCGATCTTGTCTGTAAGACGATATGGTGGCGTCTTTCCCTAATTTTGCCACGTGAAACTATTGCTTGAAGTTAAAAGCTCGATTCCCGTTTGATTATTTCATTTCTGGTCTATCTTCCGCCTGAAAAAAAAACAAACAAACAAAAAACAAACAAACAACAAAAAAAAAACATTGTTTGCCGAGTTTGTTTTTTTTTATTTTGCAGTTCAGACACTTGCAAAATGTTGGACCTCCGAAAAAGTAAAAGTGAATTATTCTTAAAAAGAGGAAACTGAAAATCATATGACTGCATACTATAATACTATAGTTATGAAGTGGTTCCTTTCTGGAAAACATGGAGTAAAAAATACATTGGGTGTAATGAATTAAAAACAAAACTGTCATCAAGGTGAAAAAAAATAATCATTAACATTCTCTATTAGGAGAAAGATGCGTCTGACTGACAACGTGGGGCTAGTCCTCAATACACGTCAAATGATTCGTGGCGCTTTTTTTTGAAATACCAAAGGCTTATTTCCCCGTTTTGACATTTCATGATTTAACATATAGGTTTAATCAAGGAAAACAAATGGGGACAATCATAAATTATCATTGTATGATATTTGCTCTTACAGAATCTGCATGTGATTGAAGAGGGGATGATGGGGGGGGGGGGGGGTTGTTGATAATAGTATACAAATATCGACTGCTGCAGAGGGAGATGGTAAAACTATTTGCACCGAGGTGATTTCTCATGGCGCTGTTGAGAAATCACCGAGGTCAAATAGTTTTACCATGGCCCGAAAGAAAGCAGTCGATATTTGTTTTATATCCCTCTCGAGCATTTTACTAGAGTGATGACGGTTCCCTTTTTTATGCAGGTTTCCTGACCGTTAAATCTGTTAGACCGTAGCAGTGCAGCAGCAGTGCGTGCAGCGCGTAGCGAAGTTACAACGACACCGTTGTTGATTCCTACACACGAGCTACATTACAGCGTTACTGCAAAATTCCGAAAGATCGAGGAGGTCCAGGACTACGTTAGAAGTAGGTCTAAAGCGGCTTGGTTACCCAGATCATCTTTAAATTCGCTTTTAATTTATTCCTTATTCGTACCTGATCTGATATGGTGTCCTTCTACTGCAATCATTCCTCCGTTACTTGAAGCGCAGTCACTTTGTCAATTAAACTGAACTACATTGATCACACTAACGAATACACACACACACGCCATCGAACCACAGATTTCTGTAATGCCGTCGCGCAAAGCGCTGCTAGCGCTAGCTACAAGCCAAAACAGGACTGTCGCTCAAAAGTATCGCTACTACGCGCACTGCGTACATTCTTAAGTGAGAAATGTCGATATCGATCACACAATCACGATTGGGTGCAGATCGTGGATTCCCAAAAGTACTATATCACGCTGGCTAGTAACCAATTGCACCGCATCCAGTTGCTCGTAGCTAGCTAGTAAAACTACACCATGTTCGTGCTCTGTACAATCCTATGGCAAGAAGCTTTACATGAGGGATATAATATCAAATGAATTACCACCACAAAGGGAATTTTAAGAAATATGCAAATTCTGAATTATGCAACGAAATACTTTGATGTTAAGAAAGTGATTTCACCATTAATATTACATTTTACTGCTACATTACACAGGTTCAAATATGAATAATAATGCATGCATAATGTGTGACGTACAGTCGGATGTATGGTCACGATCCGGGCAGAGCGAGGGAGATGCTACATGGCTGCTTTCTTGGATCGACCAATCAAAATCATCCTCGTCACTCTGGCTCCACCCACAGAAGCCGTCGTCATACGTGCAGTTTACTTCTGCTAATGCTATGCAAGTTAAAAAAGGAAAAAAAAAATAACAGTAAAGATTGAAACTAACGTTACGTTTGTTTTCATTGCTATACTGTAGACTCATGATACATCCTTGCAAACACTTTTTACACAACCAGTCCTTTTCTGATATATATACACTCAGCAAAAAAGAAAAGAAAAGAATGTAAACACTTTTTCAAGTTTATATTTCTCATTGAAAATTTGTGCTAAAAGTTAATGTATGATACACCATATTGAAGGTTATTTAATTGGCTATCAGCCTAGTAGGTCAATAAGATAGGAAACTTTACGCATGAATGAACACCTTTGTTTTTCTCTTCCAAGGCAGAAAAAGCAAAAATTGCAAAATTGAACGGGTTGTCATTCATGCAAAAGTGCTCCTCCATATAACAATAAGAACTAAATACAAATTTAACACAATTAGACACATGAATTGAGTTGCAAAAATGAACCTTTGATCTCTATAATATCTTTGAAGCCCAAATATCAATAAAGGCAAAAAATAAGGGAGAAAAATTAAGAATCTTGGGTCAAGCCAGAATTCAAATGAATAAGAAACGAAGAAATATTCATAAAAACGGTACAAATTTCAATTTGTTTTCAAATAAGGAGAATTGAAAATGATATTTGGTTCTTAAATTTATCTCATGAATCTTTGACTTAATTACTAAAAAGAGTAAAATAAAGAAATTCTGTTTATTTAATCATCTTTATGCATTACTCCCCATGTCGTTTAAAATTTAAGCTGACAAGAAAATCTCATTTTCCTCCTTTAGTTTTTCATTTTGTTTCTGTTTGAGGTTATAAAGAGATAAAGAGAACAAAAAACGTTTATGCTATTTCATTTATGTCTCTCATTGTTTTAAAATGGCTTTTTGTTGCCATTGTTATCTTGAAGGGCATTTCCAAATGAAAGACAACTTGTCAAATTTTGTAATTTTTACTTTTGTGTCTTGGAGGGCAAAAATGGATGTGTTCACTCATGCGTATAATTTCCTTTTGTATCAACCTACTAACTTGATAGCCACTTAAATCACCTTTAATATGGTATATAATACATTGATTTTCATCAAAATCTTCATTAAAAATATGATCTCGAAAAAGTGTTTACTTTCTTTTTTTGCTGAGTGTACATATATATATGTATATATATATATATATATATATATATATATATATATATATATTTATATGTATATATATACATATACAACATATACGATGTACACTCCTACAGTGGTTACAGTCGACAGTTACATAAAAACGACAACAAAACAGTGAAATATTACACACATTATGTAGTGTTATCTGAAGTTCTATAAAAGCATACTTTCACAACACTTCAATTCGGATATTCTTACGCATTATATCATTGCTATTATAACGTTTTTGAAGTAGTTGAAAAAAATATATAGGTAGAAAACTACGAAATGTACATAATTTTTATACACAAAGAACATTTGATCTATTGTCGCTCATATTGTAGTTCATCGACACGAACTTGACGTTTTAGTGTAAGTCCCCTGTGTAGTAGTTTATTCATTTATTCCCTTTTATTTTCAGAGCTGGGTACCCCTTTCAGTAAAAAAACTGATTTACAATACAAAATACAGTGCATACAAAGTTGAATACAAAAGTACAATAGTAAAAAAAAAAGAAAAGAAAACAAATCACACATGGCCTAAAAACTCAATACAAAGTTACAAAAAAATATGTATCATTATTACATAAAATGCTAAATTACATGTAAAAGTATTTCACGAAAAAACCCGGAAAAACACTTTCCACTATTTGCAACCTGCAATTAAAAGGGCCTATTATGATACCCTCCGGCTGACACGTAAACTACCGAAATGGTCTGCCCGGGCTAGCATCCCAAGATCTATGAAAGGTCTGTGCACCGCCCCCCCCCCCCCCCCCCCCAGTCTGAAGCGCCCTCCCCGTCCCAAAGCGGGCAGGCAGAAAACCCACGTGATAACCGATAATGCCTAAACAACCTTTACTGTCTTTGTACATACCGCATGCAGAGAAATGTATAATCGATTAGAAAATACTATGATCCGTGGCAGCCATGATCGGACATACTGCATATACATGGTACATAATCAATACACTGTCGGCGCATCGTAAGACGTTACTGACAATCTCAGTAGACATGCAATAATCAATAGGGATCAATCCGTATATTCTGAAAAGATAGACTGAAACAGAAAAAAAAAAACCCAAAACAGACACGTAACAAAGGAAAAGAAATTTCCCAATATCACTTCCAATAATCATATTACTTATGAATACATATATATATATATATATATATATATATATATATATATATAATCATGGAGATGTTAGCCATGAAAAAATACAGACAAGTCGCTCAATATATGTATTTCATTATTATATTTTACTCAAGGCTAAACGTAAACAAAAGCGAATAAGAAAAAAAAAACAATGATTTCCCTCGTTTTAGACAATAATGAGACGAATAGAAAGGTGACAAAATTGATAATACACAAAGGAAAGAAGGTGATGTAATGTACACTGTGATGGTGACAAAAGGTGATAGAATTTGTTCCAGCGTGGATAGATATTGAAACGTAATCAGACTAATCGAAAAAACGATCACTCTTGCCGGATGTATTATACTAATTTCAATATCCTTGGCTCACAACAGAATGACATAATAAGTGTATGACCCCTACATTGCTTGCTAGTATTCTTTTACAAGCAAGGCATGATTAGACAATAATAAAAAAAACAACCAAACAAACACATATACACTCGCGCGCGTGCACGCACACGCACACACACACACACACACACACACACACACGGACTTTGCACCAACCCAACTCATTATGTAACGACATGAACGCACCATCATGAACTTGCTTCCTTTAAGAAATTCTCCCGTCGAGTTGTTTTTATTGCAGTTAATTAATGAACTGTAGTACGCGTCGGTGTAGGACGATTTTTCAATCATTTCACTTTAAAAAAAAAATCAAGAGGAGCGCGACAGTGAAATATGGAAATAAAAAAAAATCATCAGGATTCTCCTTTGATTAACTTCTGTGAGAGAGTGAAGGAAGAAAATAAATGAAAGTTTTAGAAACCACGTGCTTTTTCCTCTGACAATGTAATCATGATTAGCACTTCCAGTATTCAAGCGTGCATACCGTGATGGTCATAATTATCACCAATACCCGTTTCCTTCACTTCACGAGTGTGAAGGTCATCATCGCGTTCATTTCTTTTTTTACTCTTCCGCTCCTTCCCTCTCTCAATCTTCGTCTCCCTTTCCACTTTCTTTCTGAACCACTGTTTTCACTAAGCATCCCGCATTTCCTCTTCTTTAGTGTTCCCGTACGTATCACGGTTAGCATGTTTATCACTAGTGCCAGATAGCTACAGATATTCTTAGTCTAGCTAATACCGCCTAAAATCAATGCTTTAACTAAATGTATAGAGTATGTCCTAAAAATGCAATCCACTTTTCGCACTGATAACACCCAATATGATTAAACCGTGTGAATGCGACTTCATGGCAATAAACAATATCTTAGCTCTATTTTGCAGAAAACCCTATTCAATTTGGTTAAGCGGTCACAGAGGAAGGTGGATTGTTGTAAAGCATGTCATGAGCCTGATTCTTTCAAGTGTAAATCTTGGATGCTCTTGGAAATGCAAATGAAGGTGTGAACACAATAAACAGAACTTGAAGGGAAGAGATTTTTGACATGCTGTACAAAATTTCTCTTTGACCCCTGAAACAAATCGAATGGGGTTTTCTGTAAGATGTTGGTACAATGAGTTATAATTTCATACCCTGAAATTGTATTTGGATTAATTCACATTTTTTGAAATCATAATCGCAGAAGATACCGTTGTAATTATTTTTGAGGACATACGGTATGTATATCTATATATATATATATATATATATATATATAATATATACATATATATTCATTTATTATTATTATTATTATCATATTGTAGTTGCTCCTCGTATTGGCAGTACTAGAAATAACAATAATAATGTCACAATAGAGGAATGCATTATCTAAAATGCCAACTGCCTTGATTTTAATTCAAAATCCGAATTTTCGGGAGCCTTTTCCTTCGTCAGGATGACAGTTCTAAGCACTGATCTGCACTGTCATCCCTGACGAAGGGGGAGGCCCCCGAAAATTCGGATTTTGAATTCAAATCAAGGCAATTGAGTTTATGAATATAAGAACGACCCAAGTCCATGGAAGATCATTTCCAGTAAACAAAAAAAAAAAATTCATATCTTTTTTATTTGTCCAATAATATGCTATTTAACTGTGATGGGAAGGCAACATTGTATATACAAATTAGAACATATATTATTATGACAATTAACATTTACATTAATTGTGGAGAGGCCATTTTGTGTGGTGGACTTGGGTCGTTCTTTGATTCATATACTTGATATTCTGCTATAGAGATGGGAGAAGGATGAGAGAGGGCGCTATTATATGAATGTAAGAATGACCCTAGTCCTTCATTCTTACATTAATATAAGATTTAACTCATTCATTTCAGGTACTTCCGGGGGTAGTTAGGATTTATCATTTACACATAAGATGAGTCCATGCATAAGCAACAATTTCCCATGTCAAACTGAATTTGGCCAAAAATTGGACTTGGGTCGTTCTTATATTCATATACTCAATTGACATTTAATGCATTCCTCTAGAGAGAGAGAGAGAGAAGAAAGAGAGAGAGAGAGAGAGAGACAGTGTGTGTGTGTGTGTGTGTGTCAACCGATCCCAAGTGATCCCAAGAAACCCCCCTCTCTCCAAATTATCATTGTATTTTCTTATTCTTTCAGTTACTATCTTACATTAAGATTCTTTAGCATCACTAAAGTTATTTCATGTTTAATGCTGATTATTTTAAAAATATTATGATATGTGACAGAAATACACAAATATCCTAACTCTTCCTTGGTTTTGTGATACAAAGTCACAAAATATATTGTATAATTACCCGTATCAGACATTGAGCTCTCAGTGGTTCTACGAAATTGTATTTCTAGGCAGACAAGGATTTGGATAAGTTTCGCATGCGTATTACCTGCTGGACCCGTGCTGCTTACGTTCAACTTCCGTGTGACCTTCGTGTCAAGCGCATGGGTGTCGAGTGAGGACTGACAACTCGGTGAAGGATTCCCTCTAAAGGAATAGCAGAAATTGGCCGCATACGGGGACTGCAAAGTACCTGCGTTAAAGCTGTAGCCTACCTGCGTGGGAATTGCCTGCGAGGTGCTGCCGCTAAGGGCCTCCTACTGGCGCTCTGCGTGGACCTCTGCTGGCAATCCCCGCGGCTCACCCGAAAAAAAAAAAAAAAAAAAGGTTTGGTCATGCTCAAAACTTGGCTGCGGGTAAATCGGACTTGCGTGCAAACCTCCGGGCAACTACGGGTGAGATACTCGCTGTGTACTGTCAGGTGTGGACCAACTGCCAGGAGGTCCGGGTAGCAATTTTTTCCCCCTCAGGTCAACCCGCAAGGCTTCCCCAGACACGGTGTGACAAGGCCTTGGGCATGCTCAAAACCCGTTCTAGGTGAGTCGCGGGGATTTGTCCGCAGAAGCACACGCAGAACACCAGTAGGATGCCCTTAGCGGCAGCATCTCGCAGGCAACTCCCAGGCAGGTACTGCGCAGTCGCCGTATGTCGCTCGTAGCTGAAAATGGATCGGTTTCAAAGCTCTCATGCAGGTCACACGGAATACACGCAAGTAGCAGGTAATTGCAACTGATTGACAAATTGCCCCACATCGACGTAAATAAGCACTGAATTGATCAGTGTTTTAGTAGTAGCCATGATAAAAAATCATGGGCGTACATACTCGAGCAGGATTCGAACCCACGACCTCCTGATCACCGGACAGGCGTCATCTCCACTAGACCACCGAGCTTCCGCCCGACAGCAAGTGTTGGTTCTAATCCTTATAGCATGCAGCGGGCACTGCTTTGTCATTCAAATTTATGAAGTTCTTCCGTCGAGAAATTTGAATGACAAAGCAGTGCCCGCTGCATGCTATAAGGATTAGAACCAACACTTGCTGTCGGGCGAAAGCTCGGTGGTCTAGTGGAGATGACGCCTGTCCGGTGATCAGGAGGTCGTGGGTTCGAATCCTGCTCGAGTATGTACGCCCATGATTTTTTATCATGGCTACTACTAAAACACTGATCAATTCAGTGCTTATTTACGTCGATGTGGGGCAATTTGTCAATCAGTTGCAATGAAAACATCTCGACGGAAGAACTTCATAAATTTGAAGTAGCAGGTAAGTTGAACGCGTCTAACAGTAGGACGCAAGTACTGAATTTGGCAACATCCTTCCATCCGCCCGCAAAAAAATTTTCCTGCATGCTGGAAAATCCCTACTCGCAACAAACACGATGAAAAGGCGTGACAGGGCCTTTAGTTTCGCAACAGAGGGTAAAGTTAGCACGTACAAATAGAAGATAATCGCTGCGACTGTGTGAGCTGGCTGTTTACTCGCGCCGCGCACCTGCATTGCGCATAGAGATTGTGTGCAAGCATGTGGCGCAATGTAGCGCTGCAATCGCAATGGCGTAGGGTTCGACCTGGCGCCAAGTGGAAATTTGTTACTGTAAATCGGTTAGTAAGTTTACCTGAAATGGGTAATGATAATGATATGGACTGGCTTTTTTTTTTCGGGGGGTACGACATTAATTTCCCTCCCTAGAATTGCACTGCTTTCGTCTTCGACTAGGTCAAACACAATTGTACTTCGGGCAATATATGTTGTATCCCCCTCAAGGCCAGTCCATAATTGATAATGGCCTTCTTTATAGGAGGCAAAATTCAGCAAGAGAGGAAGAGAGAGAGAGAGGGAGAGGGAGAGGGAGTTTCAACAACTTCATCACTTTTCCATCAAAGCAACAAGAGCAAAAGAACAGGAAAATATACCCACCATCCCAGAATGTAAGTGGACCTTGACCAAGTAGCTCCATTCGAACGTAACTTGTAGAAAGCCACGACTTTGGATTAAGTCTGATGTATCGCGTCACAGGAGATGGGTTTAGGGTGTGGTAGACGGGTCCGCTTTCCGAAGTTATTCCAACGAAATACTGTGGGGAAAAAAATGTAAGATGTAAAGTCTTCAAATGGAGACTGTTCAAACTGTTTATAAGTCATCGCAATGAAGTGAAACGAAATGAAACTTAGTAAACTGGTAGAAATGGTCAAAAGGAAATAAAATGAAATGAAATGAAATATTATGTTTCTGTAATCCACATTAAGAGCAGGTTAAAGGTACTAGCCCACATTTGTAAACCTGCAGCAATTGATCTCATAGTTAGCATGGAGTTTGGGTATGATTGCAGTAACACCTGTGCAAAATTTCGTTCCAATTAGTCCATTACTGTCATAAAAATAAATGAAAATGCACCGTAATCCGTATGCATGCGTACAACGCTCGCTAGCTCCGGTCCACGTACGTGTTACATGTACAATGTACGTTGCTATAGCCCGCGCTCGTAATTCGATTTTGGGTCGGGTTGACCCGGTTTGAAAATTGATTTTAAAACGATGATTTTCTCTCTTTTATCGAATGGTATAGACAAAGAGCTACAGGTGAGGTATGTTACTGTTATAACTTGTACTTGAAGTCATATTGGACCTGTTTTATGCAGTTTTGATTTTCGTGGGTTTGCAAATGTGGGCTAGTACCTTTAACGCATAGTCACTTTCTTTTTTTGCATAAAGTTATCATTATTGTAGAGAACAAAAAGGAAGAAGAAGCAATGAAAAGGAATTGAAGACCCATCTGAAATAAAAGGCGACATGAGAATGTGACAACTTCGACAGAAAAGTAAGAGGCATCGACAGCAATGTACGTATTTTGGAAAGAATGCACACACTCTGCAAGAGTATGAACTGAGAAAAGTCCATTTTTGAAGATTTTGAAGTACGATCTCTGTCATAAGGTACAAAATAATACCTTTCAAAATGATATATTGGTCACTACATATAAAGGTACATTTTTGAAGTTATGGCCAAAAGAAGCAAAACTTTTCTTATTATACTTTTTATTTTTCTAGACCTTTAATCGCAAATATCTCCGTTTGGCAAATATGGACTTATCGGTTTTTGCAAACAAACTCTTCATATATATATATATATATATATATATATATATATATATATATCAAACATACACAAATCATAGTATACTTCTCCAAAAACTTTCAAATTTTGTTTATACATGTACTGAAAAAAGGGAAAAAATAGGATGTACAGGTGTACTGATAAAGGGGAAAAAACAGGATATAAACCACTGGAGCAATAACAATAAATGTAATATCAGATTAGACTTTTTTCAGTGCTCTACCAAAACATTCTGTCCATAATTATTGCCAACTTTCAAAGCAGTAGCACTATCATTTCAAAAGTTATCAGAGTTGAGAGTGAAAAGTGTGCAAAGGGACTTTTGAGACATACCTGATCACACTACTCTCTCTCTCTCTCTTTCAAAGAAAAAAAAATAGGTTGCAGAAAAGAAGAATGCTGAAAACACATTTTTTCCATTCACGTTATGATCCCATACTTAAGAGCAAAGAAGAAGAATAGCTCTTTCAGAAAATATGAAAAACTCAATATTGACTTTTTAAAACCCGTTTTTACATGGTTTGAGTCCTCACGTAAAATCCAGGGGTGCGACTTTTTGTTGGTTTTGTGATGCACGGCCGCATATGGCAAATGCATACGTCCATACGATTAAAAGTTGTACATTTCATATCACGATGACTTAATTTGAGAAATAACAATGAAGATGGACTGCTTAAGGGTGGGATTTCACGGAGTACGCGAACAATTTGCGAATGACGCGAATGGCAAAATCCAGCATTCGCATTTTAGTCTGCAAAAGATCGCCAAACAAACGTGAGAGTTCGGAAGCGTCGTCAATTGTTCGCGAATGTCGTTTTTACTTCGGCGAGAATTTCAAAAAAGTTTGAAATTTTTTGCGAACCTTTTCCGCACACTTAGTCGGGATTTGCTCGGGAATTGTTCTCGAAAGTGTCTTTAAAGCTTCGTCATATGCGCAAGACCTTCGCAAGACACGCGCGATGTTCGCAAAATGTTCGTGAAACAGACTCCGAAACTTCGGAGAATGTCTCGCGTATGTTACGCGAAATCTGCGAAGCTATTCCGATCATTTTACGACGTAATCGCAAACTGTTCGCGTACCTTTTGAGACATTCTCGCGAACGTTTAGCGCACGTTTGGGGGATGTATGCCCTGTACGTTTTCTACAAATAAAAATCATCAAACAATTATTAACAACTATAGTAACAAAAGAAATTAAAGACTAGCAAAGAGAAAGTTTTTGATATACAAAAAAAAAAATCGCAGAATACACTTACAATCAATCTTAAGTATGTAAATTTCACTTGAACTATAGAGATTATGTATTGGAGGAACTGCAAAAAAAAAAAAAGATCAAATGCTTTACTAGTGGAGATACGTCCTAGGGGGAAAAAAATGTAGGCAAACACACGATAGAGAAATGAGAGAAAAAGAAAGGAGAAATACAGGAAAGAAAAAAAATTCAACTCAAGAAAGCTGTTTTGAGTTGATTTTTTTTTCTTGCTTCCACCTCTCCTTGCTACATTTTCTCCCATGATTATTGAAAATGTTTCGTTGTTCGCATTTCCGTCGCGTGTTCTTCGTGTACGTAACATGCTGTACTTTAGCAGTGATACACACGACAATCGCACATACGTCGTGGGAACTTCGCACAAATTGCGCAAGAATAGTTTTCGGCTTCATTGTCGGAACACATTCGGAGAAAAACTTTTCCGAATGTTGGATTTTGTCATTCGCATCCTTCGCAAATCGTTCGCGTGCTCCGTGAAATCCCACCCTTAACAAAGAATAAACAATCGCTTTCATATTGGAAATTTTTACTAAAATATGTCGGGCATCAGTTCTGGCTTTTATATTGAAATCTAAAAGTATATTGCTAAGGTTATCGTAAGTATTATTTCTAAAGTATTTATTCAAAGATGATGACGATGATCACAATGACGATTATGTTGATGAAACAGCATTTATATAGCGCAATTTATCGGTAAGAAACATTCAAAGGCGCCCGGCTCCAACAATGCGTCACACATCATTCAAAAAGATGAGAACAATAGTTCATGGACAACAGCTTTCAATATTGTGACTCTGCATCACAAAAGGAACAAAAAGTCGACAAGAATGGATTTTCAGTTAATAGTAGATTCTGATTGATCCAATCTTAAGCGTTAAAATGATGTGAAACTCAATTCAAATGGACTCTCCTAACCCATCCTAATATTGGAAAGAAAGCACACACTCTGGAAATTGTGAATTGAGAAGAGTTGCTCTGAAGTACAGGAACGATATTTTGCTCCACAAGTTATGACATTATGTAATACATGGGAAGGCCTTGGAGTGGTTCAAGACTTATCTAGGAAATAGAAGACAATTTTGTTACAATCACAGACTAAGTAAAATGTGGCGTTCCACAGAAAAGAATTAGGGCCACTATTATTTATTGTTTATATGAATGACTTTTGTCAGGCATCTAGAGTACTTTCGCTTATTCACTGTGCAGACGATACCAATGATTTTTTTTTTTGCCCACAATGATATTGATTTCCTTTTTCAAAATGTGGAATTTTTTAATTACAAGGATGAATAATTGGTTGAGAGCAAATAAATTATCGTTGAATGCCCCCCCCCCAAAAAAAAAGAAGAAGAAAGAAATGATTTCTAGTAATACTGTTGACATTTTGAGTACAGCTACAGGTTTAGATGATTTTCACATTATAAATTCCTTGGAATCATTGTTGATGACAAACTTTCATGAAAGTTACATATTGATTATATTGATTATATTTGCAACACTCTATCGTGTAATATAGGCGTTATAAATAGAATGAACCTGTATATCAAAAAAAAATGTCTTTTTTTATGTCCTTACTTATGTTGTATTCATCATTGATATTGCCTTATCTTTGATGGTGTTTTAGTTTCGGGCAACAGCAGCGCCAGAACCTATTGGATAGAGCGTCCTTTCTGTCATTTGTTATTGTTTCATATCCTCCCGCATAGACTCATTATTTGCCACTAATAAGCTGTTAAAAATAAAAAATCTTTTTATTTTTATTTTTATTTAATTTCGGGCAATTTATGCATATGTACAGTTGCAACAGCTCACTACCGTCCATTTTTGATTCTATGTTTCTGAGAAATCAATTCCATGATCGTCCCACTCGACGTTCCAATGAATTTCATCTACCTCTTTAACGAACGATTCTTGCTAAGAACACATTTATTTATACTGGCCCAACTTATTGCATTTTTTAAAAATAATGATTTAAAAAATTCCCCCCTCTATATATTCATTTAAAAGGAGATTAAAGTCCTTTCTATTGCAATTTCATGATCCCACAGAATTGAATTAGTCTGCTGGCTTATTTTGATTCCTTTTCGCAGAATTGGGATAAGAAATAATTATACTATCACGTATTTTCTCGTCTTTGTTGTCGTAAGACACTTGCAGAGTAGATATTTAACATTCTGTACTTGAATGGCCCACATTCTACAAGCTTGCTCTTTTAGTGGGTCCCCCTATTTTTTTGATGCTTGCGTATTATTATTTCGGATTTATCACTTCAGTTCTCATGACAGCGTACTGTTACTCCAAGGTTCCACAATTGCATTTTTCTCAGTCTACTTTGTTTTGATTATGCAACCTTCTTCTCTGTTACTAAAGAAAGTGAATAGTCCATGTTCCTTTCGAAAATGAAATAAAAATGGAATTGAATTGAACTGAATTGAACGAATCAAGCGCTTAATCTTTACCAAGCCGTGCTGGCTGTGCGATAAATGGAACAAAAAACAGGATGCCAACCACCATAGCAACAACAACGAAGGGACCACATGGCTCTGATACAACAACAATAACAACAACAACAAAGTACAATGTTTAAATCATCGGATCAGCATATTAAGATGCTGAATGTTTCCAGGCCTACTGCATGGGATAAAGAAAAATACACATGGACACAATATCTTTGTAGTCCAATGACTACCAGCAAATCACTGCGTAAAAGTGTGTGAGCATTGTATCACACATTGTTTTTGGATTACCTTTACGAGTCCGAACTCATCCCTGTAAGGTCTCCACACAGCATCCGATAGACTCATTGTAAGGGTGAATGACCTCGTAGCGACAAGTGGAGTACCAATGCTACCTTGCAGTATAACTCCCGTAATGAGATGCGGCAAAAGGAAGTCGACTTGAAACCATTGGTAAATATCACTAGATTCTGGTAGCCATCCTTCTTCAGGGCTGTCCAACCGTCCCCAGCTAACCTTATCGGCATTCGTTGACGCCGTCAGCTGGCTGTCCGGAAGGCTTCCATCCTGTAGTCCCAGCTCCCGTCCTGGATTCGTACAGTTATCTCCTGCACGATATGACAATGACAGCCATTAAAACCTAGGGCCCGTTGCATAAAAGTTACCATTATGGTAACTTTGCTATCCAATGGTAACTTCCATGGAATTCTTGAGTTTGATTGGCTGTTGAATATTGTTACCATGGTAGTGACCATTGGATGGCAAAGTTACCATAATAGTAACTTTTAAGCAACAGGCCTCTGTTCTGCAATTTAGCGCTACGTATTTATTTAACTGCTGAATTTGTAGGGCATCATCACATTTCCCGTATAAAGTCGGAGGTCATGAAAGAAAGAAAGAAAAAAAATGAGTGTAAAGCCGACTACTTGCCATATAACTGTTACCGTTTTCTATTTTGTAAAATGATTTTCCTTGTAATGAAGCAGGGAAATCATCCATCATAATCTGATCGTCTCAACAAGTCATATCTGCAAAGCCCCCCCCCCCCCTCCCCGCCCGCCCGCCATTTAACGAGTGGTATTACTGATAACAATTTTGTATAATTATGATATCATATAATTCATAATGAAAGTAATTTTGTAATTATCAGTATTATTACATCTTTTTCCTCCTATGAGGTGCCCACGTTGTACAAGGATAGTCTTTTGAGTGGGTACCTCCACTTTTTTTTTTTCGCAGAATGTATAAATATGTCTGTATGAAAAATGCCTAATTTTGTAATAACTATTGACAAATGTTCTTCTTTGCTATCTATGTATCATTCCTTCAAACGCATGTCGAATCTATATTTTTTTGTACATTTCGTTGAAAGAAGTGAAAATAAAACCTTTGAATTGAAAAAAAAATGAATTACATACTTCATCTAAATGATCAATGGAATGTAGACATGGCTGAATAGGTAGCATATGCCCATTCTCATCGAATGTTTCACAAAAGTCTTTCATTTTCTCTGTGCTTTAGTTAGGCAAATAGAAAACTTTACAGAGATGAAAGTCATTCGACTTTATACACTGAAACTTTTTATGTTAAATCAAAAGGAAGCAAAGGCAGGGACACGATGTGAAAGAAGAAGACTTCGAAAGTTTAGATGCGCTTTCGAGTATTCGCTCAACTTTACCGCTCAAAGATAATGACTTTAAAAAAATATATAAATATATATATATATATATATATATGTAGATATATATATGTATATGTATATATATAAAATATATATATATACATATACATATATATATATATATATATATACATATCGATTATACATATATTTATTCTGTTACTTTATACGGAATATCTTCGAGCTATTTCATGTTGATAAAGATATTATTTTTCTTTCCACAAAACTACGAACATTCTATAAAACTTTTGGAAATCACCTATCAACTTCTTGCGAATATGGAGAAAATGAAGAGTTTCTTCGCAAAAACCGATAAATCCATATTTGCCAAATGGAGATATTTGCGATTAAAGGTCAAGAATAATAAAATAATAAGGAAATGTTTGCTTCTTTTGACCATAACTTCAAATATGTACTTTTATAATGTAGTGACCCATATATCATTTAAAAGGTATTATTTGGTACTTTATGACAGAAAAAGTACTTCGAAATCTTCAAAAATGGATTTATCGGTTTTTGGGAAGAAACTCGTAACTAATAGTAATCAATTATTTCCGAACGATTTTGATATATGATATATTCAAATTAATAATTGTAACAAATATCAGTTATAAACAATTGGCTCAGGAACTACTTCCCTATATCTACTAGTATACCGAGTGTGTGATGTGCGACTTTCAGTGTATCGCGGTTAGAGGTCATTACATGCGATTCAGTTTCCAGATAGCACTTAACTTATCTTGCTATCGTTATACTAATGACCCGTTAGCGATTGACCCGTCACTGTACAGGCATGCTAACCTGGAAACAAAACTGCACAATACTTGAATATGACACCATTCTGAAGCAAATAATTTTCGCACAACAATAGATATAATCTCAGAGGGATTGGAACAACCATCCAACATTATTCCCACTGATTCCCATTGATCAGTTACTAGCCATCCCCTTTAAGTTGTATAGAACTTGTTTGTTTTGTAAAGCGATTTTTTTTTTTTTTTTAATGGCATACTGTTGTAATGGTCTTGTGTTAATTGACTTTGGTATGATTGATTATAAGAGTCGGCTTTAGGGAACAGGAAATGGATAAGCATGTTAGTTATAAAACGTCGTGTACATTGAACTTCGGGACTGATTTTAAGACGAAGAGGGCTGAGGCGACTGTCGGTATGCTGACCGTCTGTACATAAGGGCCAAATCAAGCGACCATCTGCCAAGCAACAACGCCAGCACTGCAACAAGTGCTGTAGGGGCTTGAACCCGGAACCCGAAGATCTTAAAAGCTAGAAGTTACGTGATGATTTAACTTTTTTTGTGGTGAATTTTGGTTTTTTGGTTTGATATTGTCAAACTTCAACATCCTAAACTCGATTATTGAATGATGACTGCTGTCAGAGTGAATGTGGCAGGCAAAATACCCCCCCACAAAAAAACAAAAAAACAAAACAAAACAAAACAAACACCCAAGTGACAATTTATAAAATTAGGTAAATCATTCGATTATATAATATAACATACTGTCGCAGCATATGATACCGACGGCCGTGGAGGTGCTGGATGAATCGTTAACAAGAATGCAGCTTGTGATGTTGGAAGCTGTCTGCGGGCAATTTATCTCCGATGTCTGTGACGCCAGCATCTCTGGCGGAATATCGTAGATGTTCCCGTTCACTGTTGCCCACACGCCGTCGAATCCGAAGTAGCCACAGATAAGCTGGGAGACTGGGGGCTGCCAGCGGAGAAAACTGACTAAACGCCCGGACTCTCCATCCATGGAGCCATCTACTGCCAGGCAGCCTTGACGATGATCCCCACCGATCAAATAAACGGCTGAAATAAAATTCCCTTGTGGCAAAACCGACACAAAATCAAAAGCCATAAACAAAACAATGGATTTCGAATGGGGGGGGGGGGGGGGAGGAGGGGATCCGAGTCAGAGCGAGTTTTCCGCCCTCGATTGTCAAATTCTCGTATTCTATTTGCCCTATTTCGTCATACTTTCAGAAATCCGTATATGCGAACCATGCTAAATGGTTAAAGAGATGGGTATAAATCAATTTTCCTTCAAGAATTCCAGGGAAATTTAATGATGCATTATGCTGTTATAGTACGTATTACACACACATAAGACAAAAAAAAAATCATTTTCCACTGTTGGTCCTTAATACTTTGAAAATTATATATCAGCTGGCCCTGACATTGATATGAGTAACGAATGCTGGATAGTGCACAATTGAGTTGAAGGCGATTTTCATATGAAAGCTAAAAGAATTAATCAGTTTCATAAAATCCATGATTCATTGTAAACAGTAGTTCCGGATTTCGGTTAAGTTTAAACTCTCTGCACAAAACGGAAACTTGTGCAATAAGAAAATGATGTTCGAGTGAGAGTGTGCTTATACTAAACAATGATCCAATAATAGACAAGAATACCATAAATACTACCTTTGCAGAACAGCTTTAGCTGCAGACTAGACTTCTGGTCTCTTGTTCCAAGGCACATGACTGCTCAAGTAACAATTCACGATTGATTGCCCTGGGCACTAGCTGCTAATTTGAATTCATAAAGCTTTACACCATGATTTAGGGTAAAGGACATGCACATAAAAGAAAATAGACACATGTTCCCATGTGCTTTCATACACTTAATTTCCAGATTTATAAAGGCGATCTGTGATAGTGGAATTTCTCATGAATATTATGTAATACAGCTATCAAGCCTTGGCCATTGTTCAGGATCATTGACTGCGTGTTACCCACACACACCCATTCACACCAATTGACCCCTGTGTAAAATTAAAGTTTTGTACAGAGGGCTGAAAATCGTGCAAAATATGAAACCTAACTAGGAAATTAGGTAATTAAACAGATTTATGGTTTCATTTTTAAATTACCTCCAAAAATTATACCCTTTTCAGCTATTGTAAATATCAATATCAATTTAATATAGTTTTTGAACTATTACGGATCAAAATGGGATTTTGTTTTTTTGGTAACACTTAGTATACAATATGCAAATAAAAAACTCCTACTCCTTCGAGCCATTTCCATCGAAGAAATTCATGACACACGCATCAAAAGATGATTGATACTATGATATAGCAATTAGGCACATCGTCTCTGCATATCTTATCATCTTGATCTGACTATTAATTATTTTTGACTATTGTATATTAATGTAAGTTGTCCTGAAAAAAAAAAATTAATAATTATTACACACACACACACACACGCACACACACACACACACACACACACACACACACACACACACATATCGTGTTATAGAGAGTTACCTACCGCTTCCCACTCCCATCGGGCTATCTCCTAATACCTAGTAAGCCTACATAGTGAAAACACCAACGCAAAGAAAGATATGCCGGGTACTGCGTTCTACCCATTCACAATTTCTTCAAATCAGTCTTGCCTCTTCTTTCGCAGTTGAAAAAAAAAAATCACGGCATGAGTCTGTTTTTCTTCTTTGAGAATTCATGTTGATGAATGACTAGTTAATAGCTAGCAGTAGCTTGAAAATGGAATGCCCTACCACCCCTTCACTCCCCCCCCCCACACACACGCAGTATTGATTATCTCCCGCCATACAACAAGCTTTGCTTTTTAGTAGGTTCCATCGTATTTCTCTTTGCATTATCTGTCTACTTTGAATGAAAATGACACATCGACCGCTATGTATTATGTTTCTATTTCTATTTCTTTTTGTATATATCCAACCTGGACATTCTGTATTATTGTATTTTGTTTCATATTATGTATTTTCGAGAAATACGACAATACATTGAAATTAAAATTGAAATTGAAATACAGCAATCATACCGTAACCGATATTATGAAATATATTTATCTAATATGTTCGTGTGCTTTTAGGAAAAGATGATATCCGTATATCGTAATACATTACAATAGACCCCATACAAGGGCCCGTATCCCATGACTTTGTTTTTTATAAGTTCTCTAGATATGATATATAAAGAGTTTGACTGCCAAATAGATTAACCCCGTTCTTGTCAATGGACTTGTTTCCGATGAAAGCTGCTAAGACATTAGGGAAATCACAGGAAATTGTATGATTTTTTTGATCACAACTTTAATAGAAATATCCCTCTTTATGTAAAACGTGAGGTATCACTAACAAAGTTTTATATGAAGCTGTATCTAATGACGTTTTTACAGTGTTTAAAATGGTACGTAACAGCATTTTCGATCACATTCTACATTCATGGGCGTAATACAGAAATAATATGCAATAATACTCGAAAGAATCTAAGTATAAGGCAAACTATTACCGATTTCACAAGTTTTCCCAGTAAATGGTTCCTTGCACGTGCAGGTAAAGTCTAGTTGAGTTTCGGAGCAGTTTCCGTCGTTTAGACACGGGTTTGGGTCGCAGGCTGAAAAGATTGAAAAAAATTACGTTTTTGTTTTACTAGTTCTTTTCTTCTTGTTAGAATGGCGCAGGTATGTCTTAGAGGACCCTTTATATTTCTTTAAAATCCTTTGCACTCTCTTCACTTTCAACTCTAACGGCTCTTGAATGTATTATCTTCTGCTTTGTAAGTTTGCATTTAAATCATCGTCTGCATGCTGTATTCCCCGCTTTGCGGTTTGCCAGGACTTCCCATGGCAATCCTGTGAACGCTTTGTGGGACTAGGGAGTTGGGAAGCGACCTCCCTGGTAGACATTCTCCGCTCCTCCGGCAAGCTTGTCGAGTACGCCGAGAAATTCTAGCGGGTGACTGACATCGATCTCTCGCGTAGCTGTTTTTTCAAAAGAGCGCATGCTGAAAATATGGTGGCTAACCAGGCAATCGTACACTGTAAAGCATGTAGCGGCATGAACTTCTCGCGAATAGGAGACGACGTTTTTTTTTTTTCTTTTGCGACATGTAATTTCGCGAACTGCAGCCACTGGCATTCAATGCACATAGTGTAGACAAGAACTTTGGCTTGCATTTTAATTTCGCAAATCTTGGCACTCGCGAAATTCAAGAAATCAAAACGCACGCGAATATTCCTCGTTTTACAGTAAATTTACAATCGGAGCGCCCTACAGCGCCACGTACGGTGACATATCACACAGTTGAAACCACCAACCGTGGGTGGTTTCAATGCTCGTGTGGACGGTCGACCGTAAAACTCTCCGAACTGCTCCCGCGAAGCGGGGGTCTGGTCTAACAGTACACGATGCAACATACTATGCCCTGCAGTACCATAGTCTAGTCGCTGACAGCAAAGCAAAACGTAATGAACCCGTGCCTTGGGATCGCTCGAACGCTATAACATTGTACTACACCGAAACAAACCCGACGTGCTCCAAAGGGGTACTCAGAACATCCCAAAGGTTCTCATTAAAAAAAAAAAAAATGTCGTGACATGAACATACATGATAATGCAAAGAGTACATTCTGAATTTAAACCTAGGCATGTACTAGTGAGTGATCCTGCTGCTACAAAATGCATGACCTATCTAAAAATCTTTCTTAACATAGTGCAAACAACAATAAAATCTAGCACAGTACCTGGATGGTTCGTTTTGGTTTGGTTTATGTTGTTTCACTTTGTACAGCCTTCGACCGCACCAAAAGAATATCATACATTATACGAATTTCTTACCCGGCGGAGCACAGTAAAAGTCTGATTGTCTTTCGAACAACGGAGGAATATGCGTCTTGTAGTGTGGATGAGGAAATGAGACCGCCTTTGGAACCAGTTTGACTTGTTCACCAGCCGCATTGGAGAAAACACTCGGGCATAATCCTTCAACCTCAAGCACGTCGGAGCATGGGTTGGCTGTCCTCTGAACAGCTTGTACAGAGACTACAAGGCAAGTAATTGTGATTTAAATGCAAGGGCTGAAAAATGGTGAGTTTCTATTTCGTTTTTATATTCCAATTCTAATTATGTGGTAAAGTATGACAAGACACCTGCTTTTTAGTTCCCTTCTCACACTACGATTACCAATAATAATTATAGGCCTACCCTCGACAAGAAAAAAAAAATTGTCTGCCCAGTGATCTTGGTCATATGAAATCTTCATCTCAGTCCGAATCGCTTTCAAGTGTTACTGCAAATCTTTAATGGGGTACAGATTTATCAATGTTAATATAATTGTATTATAGTACACACACAGCTTAAGAGTGTCGACTGGAGTCGACCATTACCTGTGGGCATAATTACGTTCCTATGCAGATTCTTGTCTATTTACTGACTGGTGCAATGTAGTTTGTGTGAGTGTACACCGCTGGGCTGTAACCATATACCGGGTGCTGTTCGTTATTCCGAAGGTTTGTTAATCCGAAACACACAAATTCCCTATACCTAGAGGTTCGTTAATCCGAAAATTAAAAAGGGTTCGTTTATCCGAACATTTGAGGCGTTATCCGAAGGTTCGTTATTCCGAAGATTTGTTAATCCGAAAATGAAATTTGGAATAAGGAACCTTCAGAATAACGAATCTTCGGACTGAAGAGCCTTCGGAATAACGAGCCATCAGAATAACGACCTGTAACCATAATACCCATGAACGACTCCTGGTCTTTAATTGATTCATCATGTTCATAGGCCTATACATGCTCTCCAGCGAGGGAAACTCGTTCAACAGTATGTTCTTGTTCTACGTTGTGTTCTATGTTATGTCCTACTTTTATCTCCCATTATTTCGAAAGGTCAATATCAAACGCCCCCTCCTCCTCATCAAAAAAAAAAAAAAAACCGGAAAAAAAGCGCAGATGTAATATTTTGAAGGAAAATATAATGTGCTCTTCTGTATATATTTTTGTGAAACACGGATGTTTTTAACGCGTAAATAATCTAGTGACTTTTCTGCTTATCGAACCCAATTTTGGCTATGAACTTGGATTAGAAATTAAGAAATCAATTTTGTGTCAATTCTTCCTTTTCACATATGCATTTAAGATCATTTTTTTTCTCAATTGATGTTTATTGCATAATATGATATATATACCTTAAAATAAATGTACTTTAAATTAGTTGTCATTACATATCCGTAACTATGTAATTAATATTGAACAATGAAATTGATGTCAAATGACATATGTACCTATGGTAGTCAGTATAAGGGTCACCATAAGTTGCCAGTTTCGCTGGTCACCCTGTGAATTGACGATAAGATAGTAAAAATTAAAAGCAATAACAGTTCCGCCTGTGATGCACGGTCAGATATGTGTTTTCCTTGCATGATGTTATCAACGGATGCAAAATGACTATAGGATAATGTTAAGATAGTGAAAGCCATCATCGAGGCAAGCAATATTACCGTATATTTTACAAATTTACATGACTTTCATTGTTTTTTCGTCTGATACCAAGTCTTACGCAAATGATAAGGAGTTGGATAACATTGAGGATCTCCTTTCAGAATATATATCATATCACGAATAAACGAAAAAGAAAATAAAATGGCGGTTTCTTTACAACACTGGACATCGTACATATGAACCAATAGTAGATACAGCGATAAACAGATAGGTATAAAGACAATGTAAAGATGGCCAATTTACTATCCTTAATCATTTTAGAGAAACATATATATATATATATATATATATATATATATATATGAAGAGTTTGTTTGCAAAAACCGATAAGTCCATTTTTGAAGATTTTGAAGTACGGTCTCTGTCATAAAGTACAAAATAATACCTTTTAAATGATATATTGGTCATTACATATAAAGGTATATTTTTGAAGTTATGGTCAAAAGGAGCAAAATTTTTCTTATTATTCTCTTTATTTTTCTTGACCTTTAATCGCAAATATCTCCATTTGACAAACATGGATTTATCGGTTTTTGCAAACAAACTCTTCATATATATATATATATATATATATATATATATATATAATGTGAGAAATAGTTCCCTGGGTCCCGAACGTACGCGGTGCTGCATTGTTGGATGCATATAGTTGAAAGAAATTGGACTGAGGCGGGACGTTGCTCTCGATCTTAGTCTCCCTTTTATTTGTGAAGCGTTCGGCCCGTCATTGGGCCTTCGTCAGGCCCATACGTACATATACGCAATGCAAATAGACAGAATATGATAATATATGTATAATGATTCTGTTTGTGATCATCATGCTAAGAATTATAAGACAATATGATTATTATATGGAAGCATTATGATATAAGAATTTATTTATATATTTTTTGGACAAATGGTGTTATTCTGATGATGATTTGAGGTTAGATTGGATATTTGTATTGAATTGAATGATTGATTTGTGTATATAAAGGAAATGATTTAGAAGATTGGTAATGAGTGAAATTGCATTATATATTATACAGGTTATTCACATAATTATCGTTCTGTTGGTAGGTCCTGACGAAGGCCCAATGACGGGCCGAAAGCTTGACAAATAAAAGGGAGACTAAGATCGAGAGCAACGTCCCGCCTCAGTCCAATTTCTTTCAACTATATATATATATATATATATATGAAGAGTTTGTTTGCAAAAACCGATAAGTTCATATTTGCCAAATGGAGATATTTGCGATTAAAGGTCAAGAAAAATAAAGAGAATAATAAGAAAAAAAATTGCTTCTTTTGACCATAACTTTAAAAATGTACCTTTATATATGTAGTGACCGATATATCATTTAAAAGGTATTATTTTGTACTTTATGACAGAGACCGTACTTCAAAATCTTCAAAAATGGACTTATCGGTTTTTGCGAACAAACTCTTCATATATATATATATATATATATATATATATATATGAAGAGTTTGTTTGCAAAAACCGATAAGTTCATATTTGTCAAATGGAGATATTTGCGATTAAAGGTCAAGAAAAATAAAGAGAATAATAAGAAAAAAAATTGCTTCTTTTGACCATAACTTTAAAAATGTACCTTTATATATGTAGTGACCGATATATCATTTAAAAGGTATTATTTTGTACTTTATGACAGAGACCGTACTTCAAAATCTTCAAAAATGGACTTATCGGTTTTTGCGAACAAACTCTTCATATATATATATATATATATATATATATATATATATATGAAGAGTTTGTTTGCAAAAACCGATAAGTCCATATTTGCCAAATGGAGATATTTGCCATTAAAGGTCAAGAAAAATAAATAGAATAATAAGAACATGTTTGCTTCTTTTGACCATAACTTAAAAAAAAAATGTACCTTTATATGTAATGACCAATATATCATTTAAAGGGGATGGCTAGCAACCGATCAGTGAGAATCAGTGGGAATGCTGAAGGATGATTGTTCCAATCCTTGTGGGATTCATTTAAGAATACATTATATATCTACTGTTGTGTGAAATTATTTGCTTCAGAACGGTCTCATATTCAAGTAATGTGCAAATTAATGCCCCGTCACTGACCAGGCACGCTAACCTGGAAACATTAAACTGCACATTACTTGAATATGAGACCATTCTGAAGCAAATAATTTTCACACAATAGATATATAATGTACTCTTAAATGAATTCCACAAGGAATGGAACAATCACCCTCCAGCATTCCCACTGATTCCAACTGATCAGCTACTAACATGACTAGCGATCCCCTTTGAAAGGTATCGATTTTGTACTTTATGACAGAGACCGTACTTCAAAATCTTCCAAAATGGACTTATCGGTTTTTGCAAACAAACTCTTCATATATATATATATATATATATATATATATATATATATACCCTTTACATCATCATAATGTCATTCTGTGTGGAACATGAGGGATAATGATACATGTATACCATTCAGCGTGTCATCATCAACTAATCTCCTCTTCATAATATCACTGTTTTGCCAAAGTGGGGTCCTGTTTCACAAGACTTTTGTTGAAATTGAACGGATGGCGATGAGAGAGAGGAAAAAATACCCCTCCAAAAAGAAAAAAGAAAAAAAAAACGACTCATACACACACAAACACGAGCACACACAACATTAAAAATATTCCAGCTATAATGACTGACAAACCATGTTTTAGTGATCTCTGTTAGGGACACGGGCAATCAAGTTAAGCGGTTTCCAACGAGGTCTCCATAAATGGGGCTGATAACTATGAAAAATAAGATCATGGTGATAAACACGATGCATATATATAGTGTGTGCATCTACAGTTTACCATGTCAATGCATATCCAACGTGACCTAGGGCGACCGAAAAACGAAGGCACACAACCATCCACTAAAACAAATCAAAACAAAAACAGAGAATACAAGACTTTTAATACCACAATATCGGTAAAGGTGATCAAAACACTGTTGGAAGGATTGTAATTAAGCAGGAAAGTTGAAAAAAAGAAGAAGCATATTGCACTAATAATAACGAGATACAGAAATCATAACTAACAAAGTACAAGATTAGACATGGTACACCAGATGTAACTAGTAAATCTTTCCTACTCTGTTATTTACCTTTACATAGTACCACCGTTCATTTTTCACTCGTTATTGTTGTTAACGGGACGGGTAAGTTTTGACGACCGCTTATTGTGATTTTGTGATAAGAAAGTTGAAACTTAAAAGATTATAATTACAACATCATCAATCAACCACGAAGATAGTAGGATATTATAATGCAACAAATAGCTTGCAAGTAATGACGCCACTGAATGTTGCAATTTCGCTTGGAAAGTATTTGACTCATTGAATGTTAACACCATCTCTCTCTGTTATAAGTCAGGTTTGGTCAATGTTCTCCCTGTTCCTTCGTTCAGAATGAACTCTCCTTTCATTCTGCAATAATCTCAACGTCAAACACTGTTCATTGTCAATAAGCCAGTTCGGGGTTCCAGTTTGAGCATGAGCAGAAAAAGGTCATTTGCACCGAGAGACAGGTTGGTTTTTAATTTCACTGAGATAAGCATCTGTAATGCTATATGATTATTAATGGATCCTTATAAATGGTGCCTGCCAATACATCCACCTGACAGCAAGCCTGGTATTTGGCAATGTTACAAGAAAGAGTTTGTTAATGTATTCAAAACAGCACAATGAAATAGATGCTTCCCAAAGTGTTGATTGATGAACCATTCTGGTCACTTCATCTACACAGGTTCATTCCTTGTTAGAATACGAGTTCCATAAAATGCTATGTTGGGCAAGCTGCTGCATTATGCCGCTTTGAATTGGAGAAGTGCCTAACCAACTGAGAAAAATGAAAGGTCATTTGTACCCATGTGCACATGAGCTATCTCCGAACTGGCTTATAAAGACTCAATATTGTTAAACACGAATTACACACACACACACACACACACACACACACACACACACACACACACAAACATACATACACCTCAGAAAAAAAAAGTTTTACCGTTTTCATGATGGCTTTCCTTGTACGTCTGCACTGTGTCGAAAAATCGGACCTTGTTGCCATCTTTGTAATAAAGTGCAGGACATACGTTGAAAGTTTCATTGAAAGAATTACTCTGCAAAATAAAATCTGCACGCAGATGTGGCACTCGGGTAGGTTTGGCCAGTGGACGAAGAAGTTGATGATTTCCAGTTAAATCGATAAAAAGCACAACGTTTGTCCTTTTTTTGTTTAAAATCTGATCCAGCAAATAAGGTGAAAGAATGACTACGACTTGATGTCGGACATCTCTACATCTCTTGTCTTTGATATGCTTTTCTTGATATGACAATAGCAATAACTTGCCTCTATATTTGTTTTTATCAGTATTTTTATCCGAACGTGCTATGAGGGCGTGTGCTGCTGCTATCCAATCGCCTTTCGTCTTTCTGACTGTCCAATTACGTGACTCGTTTTTGCATTTTTAGGTGTCTTTTTCTAGGACACCCAAGGATAGTATTCAGTCACCGAATAGTAGAGATTAGATGACCTGGCTTTGACCAATGTCATCACCGCGACACAAGGTAAGGAGCTATCAATTATTGAGATTCAATTGATTACAGTGACCAATTAAAAAAATGCCTCTATTCAGCTTGAAAGAGTAATTGCAACAGCAATAATTATTATAAACAATGGAAGCTCAGTTAGATATATCCTTATTGATTGGAACTTTACAATCGTCATTGAAAAGAAATTAAAGTTTCATGTCCAAATGCGGCTGGTCTCTGACCGTGAGTTTTAATATGATATAGGAGTAGAGTACGCCTAATCAATACAATAAAATGAAGTTCGTATCGTGTTTACAAGTGTGATGTAATGTAGGATTCAAGTATGACCACGGTGTCAATATCATATCTTAATGAATTACCTCATGTAATTTAAATCATTTTACAGTTCTTTTATAAGTGCTCTGGTAAGTGCCCAGCTTTGGTTTCATTCGCTTATTTATATTTTCACCTCTTGGTTTCAGTAATGGTCCCCTTCTTAATTCGCGCCATGTGTAGATGAGATATTCTCCTGCTCTCCCCCGCCTCCTTGATATTTTAGTCTTGTTCGTTCTAGTCTTCATTCCGGTGAACATATCAGATACTGCTCTCACGGCGTCTGGTCAAACTAGACTATCAGTACTTTCAAACGTGTCAGCCTATACGGATCTCCTCCAAGACTTGTTACAGCATATTACCTGCCGTCGTATGTTGTTGCGTTCGACCCGTGGCATTTTTCTTTTGACCAATCAAAAAATCTGACGCGGAATCGACGGCATTCATGGCATGTCACGTTTGCCTATCCCGTCTCACCCCGTTACTTCACGTTCATCCCGTTTTGTCTCCTGCGGCCTGGAACGTGGCTGCCGTGGTTGCCGGGAAGCGTGTTTTTTTTTTATTTATTTTTTTTTAGACGGCACAGATTGGGGACCCTAACCCTAACCCTTAGCCTAGCCTTAACCCTAACCATCAAACCCTAACCCTAACCCTAAACCCTAACCCAACGTGTTTCCCATAGGTTTAATACGCGCCATGCCCCCCCCCCAAAAAAAAAAAAAAAAAAAAAAAAAACAACAAACAAACAAACAAACAAACAAACAAAAAACAAACAAACAAAACCACAAAAAACAGCACTATATACAGGTTGCTGCTCCCCTTCGTCATCTACTTCCATAGATGGCGCATTCTTCTCCTGCAGAAAACGTTGTTTGTTTTCTATGCATACACTATCTACATACATTTGAAGTAAATCGAGATGTTAAAGGCACAGTATCAAGGCGGTGTGATTTATCATAATACTCTGATAATGATCATAATGATTATACGTTGTTTCATTCTCAAGTGGAAGGATGTGAAAGTCAGACTCTGAAGATTCAGCGTTGATAATAATATGTTTGGTGTTCTCATGATGTCACTGATTTTAATGTATTGCCTTATACATTTGATCACATTGTAGAACGCTTGCCATTGGGACTTAGGTTCTGAAATTTGATGATATTCGGTGCTTTGTTCCTAGCAATGACCTGAACATGACATTACAAGCATGACAAGTACGGGCTATCTATTGTTGAGAGAAAAAAAGGTGAAAAATAAAGTTTAAACTGAACTGAATTGAATTGAATTGAATTGAATTGAGTTGTATTGAACTGAATTGAAGGGAAATGAATTGACTTGAATTGAATTGAATCGTTTTGCCTTCGCAAATGTACGACATCCGCAGACATCCGTCATGAATGTCGATTTTCTGTGTACAATAAACCGTCACATCTATCAGCAGCTTTCTTCGCAGTTATCTACACAGCATAATTATGTAATTTTGAGCACAAGCAAATTGTCACGGCATAGTGTCACATAACACAAACGCTGCAAAGGGGCGCTGTGGCATAATCGATAAGACTCCCGAATCCCGATGGGAGTGTCCGAGTTCGAATCCCGAACAGTGCTTACGTCCTTGGACGAATTGTTTTACCCAATATGTCTCTCTCGACCCAGGTGTATAAACTGGTACCTGACCATGCTAGAGTAATACTAATAGCAGGGCCCTCTGGTAGAGCAGTGGCAACACTGAAGAGGCTATCTTGGTGAAATTAGACTTTATCATTATCATTGTCATTATTGAATAAAGCTAATGAGTTTAATGAAGATCCGTGGTGTGTGATGAGTTTTTTTTTAAGGGTTGAATCTCTTCTGACTGTGAATACGCAGCTCATGTCATATGATATATGATATATATCGAAGTTGATATTCGTTCAATTGTCACAAATACAAATTTATTCCTTTTTCTGTGCTCGAGCATTTGTGTTTCTTTAACCATATTTAAACTAAGCTATTTAATACAAGATTTTACGGGGGGGGGGGGGAGGAGTCAATTTGACCCCCCTTCAGATCTCGGCCGCCGATCGCGCGATCGCCGCAAAATTTTGCCTGAACATAGAGCCGGATGTCATCTACAAGATAACATGATCATACAATAGAAAAATATTGACTTTCAATTTTTCATTAATTAATTATGCAAATTTCTACATTAAATCACAGTTCCACCTCCAACTCCATTAAAAAGGCAGAAAAATGATGATGATAATGATGGAACAGCATTTATATAGCGCCATTTCTCTGTAGAAATATTTAAAGGCGCCCAGCTCCCAGAAAGTGTGCCACATCATTAACAAAGTTGCTGGAAAAGATAGGTCTTCAGTTCAGACTTGAAGGTTGTTAGACTGTTGCAATTCCGAAGCTGGACTGGTAGAGAGTTCCACAGACGCGGCGCAACAGAAGAGAAGAATTGCTAAAGTTTTGTGTCAGAATTCCTCAAGACACATCAAACAATTTTCTTGTAAAAAAAATAGCACAGTCAAAATCTATTTCTATTTTTTTTTTATTGTTCAGTTAATTTGTTATGTATTTTATTGTTTTTTCAGTCTTTTGTTTTCTATTCTTCTTTTGCCAAAATTGTTGCAGGGCTATTTTTCTACCTTATCTACATTAGAATCGATCAATTTCTATTTGTAATATTAAAAGATGATATAATCCAATTTTTATCAATTTCACCCCTAAAAAAACAAAACAAAACAAAACAAAACAAAACAAAAACAAAAACAGACAAAAAAAAAAAGTAACCCAACAGACAATTTGCATTGGATTTGCACACGATATCATGAATTTGCGCTGTTTTCGGGTTGGCATGCATATTATGTAAAACGTTACGTAACTTCAGAACAGTGTAACCGGACGTCGCAAATTTGGTTTTAAAATATGTGGGAGACTTAAAAAAAAAAATGTCATGGAGCAACGCGACAAAATCTTTGCGCGTTGCGGAGTCGTGGTGCGAAATGTCGAGGGGAGGGGTGGGGGTTAATTTGACCCCCAGTTTAATTAGGTTAAACCTAAGCGCAGTGATGAAGTCGTGTACGGAGTTGACCTAGATTTCAATAAGACTTAACCAAATTACTCCTTGGACAATCATACAAAGCTCTTTCCCTGACCGTAATCCTAATCCTATTCCAGAACCTAAATCCTAACCCTATAACCCAAACTCTAAATCTAAAACTAACCCTAACCCTAATCTTTGCTCTGAAATTGTCTTCAGCCATTGCAATATTTAGCTGGGGTGATCGGGGGGGGGGGGGTGGTGAATACCCTGATATGTTCTTTCTACTAAACGTTGCTGCATAAATGGTGTACACTCTGGAACATACTGGAATACTCATTTTGGTATTGCAAGCTTTTACATATAGGTTATTCAGCAATCATTCTTTTCCTAGATGTATCACATCAGAGAGTTTTGCCATACTATATGAAATCCATCCCATCACTATCACGTATTGTCTATGCCTTTAACATTTAATCCGTACTTTACTTTGTTTGCTTGGGTTTCAAACATTGTTTGTAGTCGAAGTCTTCTCATGTCGTCTTTGAAAGGGATGACTAAAAAACATATTTTGTTCCATTGTTTTTGTTCATTCAATCGTTGCTCTTTCCAAACATAACCCTTTCTTAACTCTTCAATCTAAGCGCTAATAACCTTTGGTAAGATATTGGTACTGCTTTGAAAGTTAGTATTAGTCGTTGATAGAATATTTTTATAGAGCATGATTATTGCGTCAGAAGTATCTGTGTGTGACAGTCACTGAGTATTCAAAATACGCCACCATTGTAATCATCATTATAACATGAGTTTTATACCTTGTCATGACATTTTGCCCGAGGCACGATGCTTTAGTGTTGCCCATCCGTTCTTTCGTCCCGCCAAAATCAGAGCTTTTTTTGACAGTTCAACTTCAACATAGCTTGAGAAATCCTAGTAGAACTTAAAACTTGTATGTACGGGTAGACGAATTTTTGCCTAATGTGCACTTGCTTTAATAAGGTTAAATGTGAAAGGTGAAGATCTCAAATTCTGATATTTCAAAGGTGAAAGGTGAAGATCACAAATTCTGATATTTCAAATGTGAAAGGTGAAGATCACAAATTCTGATATTTAAACCTTTTCCAAAATATTCCTTCAATGAAATAAGGTGCTTTGTTTAAATTCAGTTCACGCACGTGATACCAAATAAAGATTCTCTAAGGTAAGTGTTGGGTCATGGACCATTGATCAGAAGTCAAAGGTATTATATAAAGCAAACATTCAAACATTTACTTTTTTTTTATCCAATCTCGGAAATGGCCCCAGGTATTTTCATGAATCTTGTACGCATACAGATACTGCCTGAAACTGATTATCTTGACAATATTCTAAGGTCATGAGGTCGAATTCAGGGGTGATAGGTCAGGTAAAAATATCCTTAAACCTGGTTATTTGATAATGAAATTAGATGTTCCAGACATTGGAGGTTACCGAACGCATAAACTTCAACAATTAAGGAAAAGTTAAACATACTTTCCCTACACGATGATTTTGTAGGGAAACTTATGGATATTTTGGTCACAGGGCAGTTGAAAATGTTAAATGCCCCGTTTCCCCCGTATTTGGAGAAGCTGTAGTATCTTGTATAGCTGAAATATTGTCATGAGAATGAATATTACCCGTTACTGATTGTTTGAGAACTTGTAAACCCTGTGGTAAATGGGCAAATGGCAAAGGTATAGGGAAATGCTCAGAGTCCCTAATACTTTTTCCACAACCAGATCAATTTGTCTTTTTTGTTCTTGTTTTTTATATTAAAGACACTAGGGGAACCACGCTACCTCGAGGACATTGTTAATTTTTCCCACTCGAAATAAAGTGAATTAATTCACGACGATATATCCCCTCTCAAATTCTCCATTTCTGTAACCTTGTTAAACACTTTACGAGATTAATTTCAAAATATTCGATTCAGGCTTACTAAAGAGTAGCTGGGCGAAGATTCGTGAGATAATTACCTTCAGAAATCATCTGCCTTGGCAACAAAATTTTATCTAATTTCCAATGACAACAGTTGAAGTAGTACAAGACAATCAATTATAACAATTTCATTATTGTCGGAGAAGGTAGAAGGCCAAGCCAGCGTTGCCACCATGACTTTGACAAATAGTTACTAGTAGTGTTGTTAGTCAATACAATCAATGATACGATAATCCTTTGTATGCATCAGTATCAACACCTTCTCATGAGAGGAAAGCGGAGGAGGACGTGGAAGAAGGGGGGTGTCCATCTCCTACTGAAGAGATCAATTGGAAGGGACGTAATCATTTAATTAGTGACATTTCATGATTATACCAGTGACGGATCCAGGAGGCGGCCCACCACCCCCCCCCCCTCCCACTTTAATTTCGGTTTTTGTTTCTTTAAATAAAAACACATTGAAACAAGATAAAATGAAAAGGGGAACATAAGTCCTCTTCAAATCTTGTGTCTATATTCTTGTGTCTATATATATATATATATATATATATATATTTTTTTTTTTTTTTTTTTTTTTTTTTTTTTTTTTAAGGAGATGTCATTGGCTGTCAATTGTATTCAGGCCGGAAGTAGCACAACAGAATACCTGTTAAGGCATTTTTTTCGCTTATTCAAATTCATGAATTTTTTTCGTCGAGATGTTTTCATTTGCAACTGATTGACAAATAGCTCTACATCGACCTAAATAAGCATGGAATTGGTCATTTTTTTTTTTGTAACAGCAATGATTAAAAAGAAATGGGCGTACATACTCTAGCAGGATTCGAACGTACGACCTTTTTTTTGGGGGGGGGGTTATCAGCTAACTAAACCTGGAAGTGGTAAATAAACTGCTGTGCGCTCCCCTCTACGGAATTTTTGGATCCCCCATTGTATACTATCATTGAAGGAGACTCATGCAGAGTTCAGCTATATAGGCAGGGTCAAGTCATGTGACTGACTGAACGTCTTAATGAAGGGAGCTGATTGGATATCAAACAATAGCACACGCCCACTTCAACTGTACAACGGATTGTTGGTGGAAAATACATTCGAACATTGTCACATTCTCTATAAGTAAATTACATTTCAGCACAAAGGGGATCCAAACCTTGCTCGTGTGCGTTTTTAACCATTTCACCTGGAAACCAAAGGTTTTGTTCACTGGCCCACCCACCATACATGTGCGCCACCTTTGCTTCCAAGTTTTGCAGTTTTGCCAACTGTCCGTCAAGAACGCGTCTTTTTGGCGCTTTATTCAAGACTTTGTCAATAGAAAGGTCTGATATACCAACGCAATTTTGACGTGTCAAGCGTTATCACCATCATGAATACGGTAAGGTTGTCTTTGTGTATTCATGTATACGAAGAGTGTTTCACTTTTACCTGTAGTTCATGTTTCTTGAGTATAAAGCAGAGCGAATAGGAAGCTAATCAAGGCAACTAAAGAAAAAAAAAGTCTGACTCGCACTCGGACTTGAAAATTTCTGTGGCTTGCTTTTGTGTTTTTCAAGAGTAATTAAAACATACGATGATGTCATCACTTCAAAAGTGTTCATTGTTGATATACTTTGAACCATGGTGTATTAACTACATTTAGCCTTTAACTGCCACAACAACCTTTTCCGCTACTATTCTTTTTCAGTTATTCAAAGTTAACATTAAGTTAATGCACAAAAAGAAAACAAAAAAACACGACATCTGCTTTATTGACCGTCCCATCCCCTCAAAGATAAGAAGAAAAACAATAAACAATAAAAAGCAAAGGTAATAGTGTAGAGGTAAAAAAAACTATAAAAAGCAAAGGTAATAGTGTAGAGATAATACCATTGATTGATGATAATACCATAAATTGTTAACCTTTATGCTCTAAGTTAAACTGTTGCGCGGGAGCTCGTGAAATGTTGCTTCCGCGAAATTTTCTTATTGGAGAGTTTTAGATCTTGACGCGCCGACGTTTGAGACGACGAAAGCTGGACGTTCTCCTCTCCCCTGCGTCGCGTTGAAAAGTAGACGCAACGTATAAAAAATAAAATCACGCCCCCACATGATCGATGCATGAAGTAGCTCTCTACGATGCAAACTGTGCGGACGTCAAAATAGTCCAGTATGCGTAGTGAAAAACTAAGGCGACGCAAGCTACAAATAGATCGACTTGACGCGCGCTTCTGCGCACGCTCAGACCATGTTTTTTCCCTTCTGAACGTCCGCGCGTCTGAAATCTAAAGCTCCCTATTAATTAGTGTAAGTACCATGATTACTGATCATCACCATAAGTATCTGAACATTATTTACTTATCTATCTTTACCTATCTATCTTATCATTATTATCCTTGCTGACCAAAGTTTAAGAGATTTTGAATTTTGAAATTGCTGACATATTATATTCAAAAACAAACTGGTCCTAATAAGAGGTGGCATCACTTTTCATTAGGACCGATTTGCTTTACTTCGATGTTGGGTATTTTGAATATCTTAAAGGCCATTCCAAATCCAAATTCTATCACAAACACTTTGAAATGCTCTTCGAGTTTAATGTGTTTTTTTATCTTTATTAACACATGAGTGCTTTCTAATTATCTCGCAAAATGATAAAGACTCAAAATTCTTAAACCTCAAGCAGAATTATTCCGTCCCTTTCAGCGCTGAGAAAAATTGACTGTAAGCATATATATATATATATATATATATATATATAGATCCCGATTTGAGGAGACACTGTCTTGAAAATGCCTACTAAGAACTGTATGCAGTAAAACTTGAGAATAATTTATTGTACTTACCTAGCTTGATAATAAAACGCAATAGCCTTCCTGTTAATAGATCTACACTGTATGTACATTGTCTCATTTAGAATTACCACGTAATATCTTTGTAAAACTTGGGTCATAGTTTTATATTTGACCCTGCCTTGCTAAACCAACAAAGTCGCCAGATGGATAAAAGATTGGAACCAGACGTTAAGAAGAGTAATACGACTGTTACTAGATTCAAGATTTTGTGTAAATCAAATCTGCTCCCTAGATGGAAATAGATTGGCAATCTCATTCTGTGCAGATGTTCTACTGCCACAGAGGATGCTAGGTACGCTTATTGTGCCAGACATCCTGTTATTAGTTGTTTGCTTTGCTATTTTCAAAAAGGTACAGAACCGCCCTGGGAAGTGTATTTCATTGGAACTGACTGATTGATGAAGTCAGTTTTTTTTTTTTTTTTTTTTACCGGGTTTTGTTATATTGGATCTATTTGATCGATTTTCCTGTGTATAATACCGACGAACCACTCTATCTGTGTGTGGGTGTGTTTGTGTGTGTGTGTGTTTGTGTGTGTGCGACCAATTGATGCTCTGTAGCACATTTCAAATATCATTATCAACGCGGGGGGGGGGGGGGTGGATAGGGTTGCAGTTTTTCCCCGTACATATAAATACATATGTTACACAATGTGTCCCATGAGGAGGGAAACTGATGCATTGATTTATCTTGCCAACTGAAGGAACTTTAGTACTTTACTGGGGAGGATTTGCAATGTTCAGAATTCGTTTCTGGTACACATGTGACGGAATAGGAAAAAAAAAAAGAACTGCCTGTTTTCATGATAGAGGGTATGCTTTTTCTTCAGTCTTGGGAGGCATTGGAGATGTCTCATCTAAAAATCAAGGTTCCTTTTTATTGAGTCACACTGAACATTAATTTTAGCTTTGTATATTACCACGTTGTTGTATATGTATGTACTTCTCGATTTCGGCTGGCTGGCCTTGGGGTCTGCTTATTCTTTGAATCTGCGCGGTGATTGGATTTTTTTTTTTAAATGATAACATATTTAAGTCTTGTAAGTCTGTTTGCTGATCATGCAGCTGAGATCGAGAAGTCCTTTCATAATGGGCCCCTCTCATAAGCTCTGCTTCTCGGGGATTCATATTCATTTTTGCTTCATGTTCATTTCCTACTGTGATCATGTTTATGTTCAATAAAATTGAATTAAATTGAATTTAGATAAGAGCAGACTGTGAAAGAGTGGACTCCAAGCTTTGATGAATAACTCAATAAAAACTTATTCAAGACGGACAAAAAAATAAAAGAGTGAGGAAAGCGGCTTAGAAGCTGTGCAATGAATGATACACAAACAACAATAAACATCAAGGCAACCGCAGTGAAGTAATTATCCTGAATATCCTGATGATCCTTTTAAAGACAACCGTATAATTAGAATTACAGTTTTCTTCACAGGTTTATTTCTCTTGCCTTCTCCCCTCAGGACTACACTTTAATTGAATTTTATCTCTCATTTTGCCTTTCTCCCACAGGAACCTTTTCAGGATTTAACTGTCATAGATTTTCCTCTCCACTTATTTGTCTCTTCTTTGCAGCATTTTTTTTTTCTAGGATCCACGCAACCGCCCTCCTCTTTACTTTCTTAACTATCATTCTTTTCTTCTTCTTCTTCTTCTTCCCTTGGTTTTCTCCCCCTCTCTCTTTCTCTCCCTTCTCTCAACATAGTCTCATCTCTCCTCGACTTACCTTTCTTCCGCGGGATTAAAAATCCTCTCTCCGTTATTTCTGCATTACATGGTCCACTTTGTTTCGACGACTTTGATCTTCTGTTTGGTTTCATGAATCTTCACTTCTCTCCCTTATCTCCATGAATTTTCCAACCTTCAACTCCCCCGTCTTCCTCTTCCCTTCCATTTCATCTTTCTCCTCCTAAAGATGTCCGAACATCTTAATTGATTCGCACTTCTTTTAATTACCACTCTCTCTGTTCCCTTCTCTACCGTCTCCACTAGTGCAACTTCAACCTCCAGCCCATTACTGCCCTCCACAACTCTTCACTTTTTGCCCTCCTGACAACCCCATATGTCGCTTCCCTCTTCAATTCTCCTCTGTCTAGGCTCCTCTGCCAAGCATCGATCCGGTTAAGGACAACAAAATCACGGTGTCACCGAAAAACCTTTCTCCCTCAGTGATTATCCTATTCTGAGGCAATTGAACACTCATTTAGCACTCTGCATTTATTACTGTTATACCGCTAAAGATTAAAAACCGTAGAATCACATTTTCAGACATTATTGAAAGTAAAATTTAAGAGTATGTAAATGGCTTTAAAAAAGTACAAAGTGCTCTAGAAATAAGCGTAGTCACACTGTTTAGGTAATGGTTAACTTTCCAAATTAGTCTTTGTTTGTTATTGTGTTGGATTTGTCTTTTGTTCCCGTTGTTACATAGACAAGCATAATCGCAAGAATGAGAAGTTTTCTTTTTGTTTTTGCAATTCTTACTTTGTGCCTTGCATGAGAAAAACAAATTGTTAACTCATGTGTAAAATGTCCCTTTTTATTGACCTACCAGCGTGATAGCCAATCAAATTGCCTTCAACAATTTACATAATCATTCACTTGATCTTTAGCCTAATATTTAGCCTAATCATTAATTATTTTATCCATGTATAACACACGGCCGTAATGGGAGAAAAGGGCCCTCAGCGCTGTCGCCATAAAACGGGACGGAATTAAGTATCACAAACCATACTGCCCAATCTGCCCAAAAAAGATAAGCTTGTTATACCCGCACGTTAATGCATAGGCGTATCAAAAAGTTTCAGGATCTGGACAAAACATTTTTATTTTGTTAGTGTCCAAATTAGGGCATTTAGGAGTGAAATCTCAGATTTTTTTTTGCATATCTAAAAACGTCAGAGTTCATCCAAGAACGAGGCAATGAAAAGAAAAATGAACCGTCCAAAAATAGTATAATAATTTTTTTTTTAAAGTCAAATAACAGAAGTAATGTTACTTCATGTTAATGCTTCCTGTATTACCCTACATTATGAACTTAATTATTTAAACTGTCATCTCAAATTATCACCCCACAGGTTGGTCCGCGAGACGCTCTGCAGGTGGTCACCATATCACTGGCCATGATAGGTAGATGATGTGGTCTTGCATTTCTTGTTCCCTATCTCCAATTTTGTCGTTCGAAAGGCTTTAATTACATTTCGATATGTAATGACAAAAGACTCAATAATTGAATCCGTGGTATTGATTCTGCAGTAATACAGTAGAAAGTGTAGGTTTCCCCTATCAGTTTCATATTATGTCATTTAATTTACAATTCAGAGCATTCGATTTCATGCATTCCCCGATCGCAGCAATGAATCAGCAATCAAATTCAAAATCCTGTCATTCGAATTCACTGAAGGAGCAATCAAGTTTAAGAGAGGAGCACGTATTTCAGCAATTAAAATTCAAATTCATTTCAAGCTAGCGACGGAATCTCGTCGGTCATTCAAATTCATGAATAGGCAATCTTGTTCCAAATAACTGCCTACAATTTAAAATTAGTCCGGGATTTAATTCGTTTGGGGCCGTGTACGTGTGCCCTTTTCATTTAGCTTTGTATATAATGGGATTTATGAAGAAGATTATCTATTTGAAGGATAAATCCACCTGTTAATTCGGCCTTCATGAGAAAGATTAAAGAGGCACATACGTCACTGTACAGGCCTACAGACAAGCATAATAGGGGAGGTTGATTGACGCCTTGGGAAAATCGACCACATTGAAACAAATAACAAGAACTTTGTCTACATCTTGTTTGTTGCTTATTACTATGCTATTTGTTTACTTTTGCGGGACTATGTGAGATCTTTGTGTGTTAGTTTGCCTATAAATTGATGCACTGTCATTATGTGGTTAGTGTTGGGCAGTAAGTTGGCAACATGCAATATCATCTAGATATAAATGATAAGATTGTCTTTGTGTGTCGATTGTGTACTGATTTGATCTTACCATTTAAAATTTATTGAGGTGAAACACAAAAAATGCATGGACACGAAGCAATGTAGAACATGTAAACAATCATAATTACACTATTTTATTATGCAATCCTTCACTGGTTGTGTATGCTCTTTTTTAATCAATTTTCATTTTCATTTTCTTGTTGAATTGGTTGCACGAATTAGGAACTTGAACTTGAAAATGAAATTTAACGCTTCAAACAACCTTATCGGGACTATCACGCGACTATAACGTCAATTTGAATGGATGAGTGGAAAATGCAACGCTCATATTTGAAAATTTAACGCCTAAGCGTGAATTTGGTATTACGAAAACGAAAAAGAACCCTCAAAAATGAAATTGATCGCTCCAATTTTGAATTTGAATGAATGAATAATATCAGTGAATATCGCTTGCCTTAGCTGTGAGAATTTGAGTCCAAATTTATGAATTGGAATGACAAACATATGACATTGAAAACCTATGATACCCACCTTAGTTATGAAAATATAACCCTGTTCAAATTACTAAAATACACTTCGCGACTACGAGCGTTGATTACAGCAGATGAAATGGTTTCGTTGTTCCACCTTTTAAGCAATACAAATCTTTGCACAGTATACCTTAATTTCTGTAACAGAAAAGAAGTGCTTGTGAATAGTAAATTGCAGGGAAATGGTCATGTCGGGAGGACCAGCATGACTATCGGAGAGTCGTCCCGAACATGCTTAAGGATATAAACATACAGATCAAGTGTGGACTATTTATGCCCCAACGCTGGAAGGTTATGTATATTACGATCTTTTGGAGCACCGCAGAATATCAAGTAATTGAATGAAATCATTGATTAATAAGTACAAGAGAATAGGGTGATGTAGTGGCGCATTGCTCACGATTCAAAATTCAAACGAATGTTTGCACATTTCACAATGTCCATTATTTTGTTAAATGATAACTGAATTTTGAGGAGAGGATATACATTTTGTAATCAATTACCTTAGGAGCTAGTCAGGTAAAGGTGCCATTGCTTAAAAAAAATGGAACATGCATCTATCATCACAGTGCAAGTTTACTATGTTACGGAGTATTATAAGTTTACCTTTAAACACAATGCTGCTCATTTTGCTACAACTGTTTCTTGTATCAATTTTCCTTGTACCTTAGTCTCTGCTCTAGCCGCAAACCTTTGTCATCAAGTGCGAGATACTGAGGGGTTATGTCCATATGTTTTCTTTAATCCGGCTGGCGAAAGAGTCAAATTAATACCAAAGACGGTCTCATTTACCCATCCGCACAAGAAGACGTATTTCCCTTCGCTGTTCAAGAGAAATTCACATTTCTATTGTTCTCCTCCAGGTAATTAACGCACATTTTGTGATTGTCAAATACGTTTTGATTGACCTGTGGTACAGTTGCTATAAAGCAAGTCATTTTACCTGCTTTGATCCTCGGTCTTGACTCTGATGTGTTATACTGGCTGACTGAGTAAGCTGGTGTTGGTTTCTTAATGGAACAATACTTTTGCCACAGCACGATTCGAATCTTATGCATGCAACTGTCATGATTATCAGTGTCATTATATTGCACTCATAATTCTTGTAAAAACTATTCTGAATGACCCGAAATAATTTATATTTCACTATGGTGTGAAACACTTTCTTTGACTCAAGTAGAAGAACATTCATTGTATGACTTATAATGTATTGTTTCTCAATGGAAACACAGGAAAGATTAATCAAATTGTGCGTTGTAGATGAAATCAATAATAATTATATTCAGTTAAAGTTATAAAAGCAACGCAAAATACATTGATGAAAATCATATGCAATTAGGAAAGACCTCAAAACAAACCACACTAACGTAATTGCTTCAATCCTTTGAAAATCTTTTTCAGCCTGCGATCCAAACCCGTGTCACAACGACGGAAACTGTTCTGAAACCCAACTAGACTTTACCTGCGAATGCAAGGAACCATTCACCGGGAAAACATGCGAATTAGGTAATCGCTGAGTATGTTCCCGATGTCCTGGTCATCATGACCTAACTATTAACTTTTTATGATATAATATTATTTAAGTCATATATCTGGTCCTAAATTGTTCACTTAACGAGGAGTCATTTTATGAATTATGATGAAAAAGATACCTAGAATGTGAATGGTGTTTTCCGGTTAAGTACTTATGCAACGGTTACTTTTTGAAACTTTAGTGATTAAATCACCAGATTATAACGTTCACGTCTTGTGGTCTGTCGAAAGCACATTGTGCAGTTTATTCCAACCCATATCAATCCAAATAAAAAAAAAACTTTATCTTCCGTCACAAAAGTTCAATACCAGACAGGAGGAAAGAAAGAAGTAAAAAAAAAATAAAAAAAATAAAAAAACTAACCCACGAAATAGAAACAAAAATGAAAGATAGATTAAAAAAATAATGATCATTGGTTATCATATTATATACGGCTACTCTGAATAAACAGAGCTTCTGGCTTTCCGATTATTTTTTCACTCTTCCACTGTCAGCAAACATTAAACAACATCAGTGAGGGTAAAGCATGGAAATGTCTTAAAACGTAGTACTTTTTCTGATATAATAAGATCTCCTGGGCGAAACCAAGGCTAAATTTTCTGATGAGTTGAAAAAATACCGACATGTTTGAGCCCTCCGAGTAAAATCTAAAGTGTCCTCGCGAACTCCCAGGAGACGTTGCAGACCAGTGTAGAAGGCATGGCAGGTAATCTCCATATGACGAACGAAGATTACCATACTAATGGCGCCTTGCGGGCACCCTCAAGTATGCGCTCTAACGTGCCCTTCGATTCAAGAAAAGCGAGCTAGAGAAATGCAACCAAAATCTTATGGCTAAATTCAAGGGAATATTTCCAGATGTTCGCCCTATTGATCCTTGTAGTAACTGTCACGAAATTGGTATAAGGCTCACTTAAACAAGGTTGTGTCGCCAGATGTTTGAAATAGTTATTTGATGGAAAGGAATGGTCCCTGTATGGTATGCTCCCGTTTGATATAACCATGATAACGAACACGGTTAATTCAACGAACCAAAAATCCAGGCTGCAATATTATGATCTTCCTAATATTATTGTTTACTTGTTCTTTTATAACACAATTTAGAAAAGGCGAAAGAAAGCTGCCGTCCCAATAACTTCGTTATAACGGGGAAATCATTGCATTTGCAGTGGATTTTTATACCTCCCCATTTAATGTTAAATCAGTATTTCCGTGTAAAAACGTCAAAGTATTTTGTTTACACAAAACGTATATATGAGCACATTTATTTGGCTGTGCAACCCATGGTTTCAGTCATGTTTCTCTCTATAATGGCAGTTTGAGTTTAATGCTCTCATTTTTTTTTTCCATCCAGCGAATTTCATCACTGACGTCTCTTTGGTCGGCGGGGATCGGCGCCAAGGATGTATCGTAGTACATGGTGCCTTGGATGGAGAGTCACAGCGATTCGCTAGCTTTCTCCGTTGGCAGCCTGCAATCTCTCCTCTAATATGTAGTTACCTGGGCTTTGACGGCGTTTGGGCGACCATAAACGGCGATATATACGATATTCCGCCGGAAATGGTGGGGTTACAAATATCCGAAATAAATTGTCCACAAGCAGCGGTCAGCATCACAAGCTGCATTCTGGTAAACGGTTCTTTCAGTGCCACCAGTGCCGTCGGTATCATATGCTGCGACGGTACGTACAGAAATATCATCTATAATATGTGTCTGCCTGTGCGTGTGTGTGTGTGTGTGTGTGTGTGTGTGTGTGTGTGTGGGATTGTGTAATTATGTGGATTCAGCTTCAAGGAGAAAGGTGTATGCTCATCTTTAATATAATTTTTATGTATTGATGTATGTATATAATGCGTTACATCAGATTCTCCAAAATGCTGTAATATACAAATGATGCACAGGATAGAGTGCATTAGTGTAGGCGTAGTGCACTCGAGGGCATTTACAATTGTGAAACATGCACGAGGCGAAGCCGAGTGCATGTTGCACTACATTGTAAATACCCGAGAGTGAGCTACGCCTACACTAACGCCACGAAATAATCCTGTGCATCATTTGTTTTATAAAATGGGTCGAAAATTCGAAAACTAACATCATTTTTCAGCGTTTTTCACGTACCTTTGTGGGTCAAGACGTCCGAAGATGTTCGTCCCAAACTTTTACGCACGTCGCACTCGCGGAAGTCCCGCACATACAGTATAAGTATAATGGGGGGTTGGGTTTCCGGACACCCGCATGAAAACTTACTTATTTTACATAGAATATGCACCCTTTACCTTAAAGACTTGATATAGACTCCTCATATAGGCCTACTAGACAACATACTCTGAAAACGGCGTGAGAATTAACCTGCTAAATCGTTGGATTTGCTCTTCAAAGTGACTCCATGTACGCGTCCGGTCCCATAACGCTTGGTCTACTGTACTGTACAAAGTGTATATGTATAGTATAGTAGGCCTACAGTATACGTACGTACGCCACATATGTTATGCACAAGGGAAGACAGGCCGGCCGGCCGGCAGCCCGAACTAGAAGTTGTTTACAGGATTGACAGCGCGTACGCGTATGCATGCAATTCATCAAAGGAGCCGCCGCGCGCACAGACGATCGGCAATCTACCATAGGATTACAGGCAGTGCAATAGTACTGAAGTAAAGGAAGGAGGTGTGTCTCATTTCAGAGCTTCCTATTGGCTACATTCTTGAACCCATTTTATAATATACAAATAATACACAGGTGAGAGTGCGTTAGTGGAGGCGTAGCGCACTCGAGGGTATTTACAATTGTGAAACATGCACGAGGCGAAGACGAGTGCATGTTGCACTACATTGTAAATACCCGAGAGTGAGCTGCATCTCCACTCACGTCACGAACTCAAACCTGTGTATTATTTGATTTATAAAATGGGTCGAAAACTAACAGCATTTTTCATGTATCTTTGTGGGTCAATACCAGTCAGCTACATGTAGCACTCGCTAAAAAGTCAAGATGTCCGAAGATGTTCGTCCCAAACATTTACACACGTCGCACTCGGAAATCCCGCACATATAAGTACTGTACGTATAAGAATATTCGTACGCGGTATACGCCACATGTTATGCACAAGAAAGGCCGGCTGGCAGCCCGAACTAGAAGTTGTTTACAGGATTGACAGCGCGTATAGTAGCGCGCGACGCACTTGTAACAACTGATTGAGTGTGTACTGCTAGTGTAAACATTGTGACGTCAGTGACTTTACGCATTTTTGCACGGCCGTGCATGTTCGTAAGAAAATAATGCACGCGCACGTGACACATTTCAGCGCTTCCAATTGGTTACATTCTTGAACCCATTTTATAACATGCAATACAGGTAGACATTTATACAAAGCAGGTCAAAGGAATTTTATGTCAGATAACAGGTACACTACCAATTGAAACACTTCGAAAAAGTAAAAAGTAAAAAGTAAAAAAATGAATTTGCAGGCGAATATCTAATTAAGCAATTGTTGACCAGGAAAGTGACTGTTGGTATAGTTGGAGGATAAGACCTTAGAAATGTGATTATAAATAATACCTTTCAAAATAACTGACTGAAAAACTGTGCAGGAGGAGTGTGAGTAATGCTTTATGCCTTGATAATTTTGACCTGTAATGTACTTGATAAGTTTGTATTTTTTTTTTTAAACGAATTGCAAAAGAAAACAAAATAATTACATTGAACTCATTACTCTAATAAGAAGATAATAGAAAACTTGGGAGCCTTTGGTTAGTATTTTATTTGTATCTTAGGAAAATATAGTTGAAAAAAGTAGGAGATCACAAGGAGATAAAAAAATGAAAGAAATGATGAATTGGATTTTAAGTTGCTGGACAATTAGAACTTAGTATATCATCGATTAGTTACCTTACACTGGTCAGAATAAAATGATTCTCTAAATTTGTGGCGGTTAATTATTGGAAGTAGAGGAAGAACGTTTTCGGTCGGTGTGAAATTCTAATTGCTCTAAAGGCATAAGTGTACTTTAGTGTTAATGTTTTGAATATGATCGTTCAAGATTGAATTCAACTCATTGGGTGTTCTAAAGAGTTAGTTTAATCTCGAGTTATTTGAATGTAAACAGTGTAATAGTGGTTTAAGGGAGCGAAACATAAATATAATTATGCATATATAGTGAATGCTAAAATTACAGCTGAACTTTGAAAAAATGTGTCATTGAAATTGAGCAATTGTTCAAAAGGCAATGGATTTTGCAATTCCAGTACAGCCTGGTACACTGTAGAAATTTGCAGGATCCCCGTTACAGTGATATAAAGAAAATATAACCCGAATCAGCATCATTCTTTTTTTTTTCTTCTATTACAATGGGAGAGCTCTTGGCTAACATCTTGGCGGGAAATAATATTGATTTCGTCGTAGGCCATTAACAGGTGGCATTTGCCGAAAAAAAAGAGCTTTTCTTAACGATTAGAAAATCACCTTGATCAGAGCTTCAAAAATCATACTTTTGAATTTACCAACTTTTCTCCAACTTCGCCAGTGTTTTTAAGTCGTAATTTCTACACTCCTCTTCAGATGGCAACCGTTCTTTCAAATTTCATCTTTATTTTAAATAACTTTTGATTGATGGTAAAAAAAAAAGTAATATCACTACAGGGGTCATTTACCTGAATACATGCATGATATGATTACACTTCCAAAGAAACAACCAGATTTTTTTTTTTGGTTTATATATATGTCAATATAATGACCTCTCATCATAACGTTCTGATATGTAAACGTCGGAGAATATGAACCAATAAACAATAGAGAATAATGGGTTTGGTATGAATCATAAAAAGTAAGATCTGCTTTATTAGAATTGATAGTTGAAACATCTGTACTATTCCATGCGTGGAACTTTTTTTTTTTTGAAGACTCATACTTGTGTCACATTGCAGAAGATTACTGTACAAATCCAGGACGGGATTTGGGACTGAGGGATGGAAGCATCGAGGACAGGCAGCTTTCCGCGTCGAGTGGATCCGACACAGCTCATGAGGGAAGGTACGGCAGTCTTCTCAACGGATGGTGTGCCGAATTGAAGGATATCCACCAGTGGTTCCAAGTCGACTTGCTGTCTACCCATCTCATTACTGGAGTTATGCTGCAAGCTAGTAGGGAAAACGCATATTTTGCTACAACATCCTTCACGCTAACCATAGGCGTGTTCGGTCCTGAGTTGAGGCCATACAAGGATGAGTTTGGAAACGTTAAGGTAATCCAAAACAATATATAGATGATGACTGGCGGGGGAGGGAACATGCCGAATGTTCCACCAGAAGGGTTTGAAATGCTATTGAGGGAGGTTATAAGTCCAGAGACGAAGTCGAGGGATTTATAGCCTCCTGAAATAGCATTTCAAACCCTGAGGGTGGAACGTTTGGTACATGTTCCCGACAACAAAAGTCATCATCTATTATATTATATGGGTTAGTCAAATACGTCTAACATCAACCATCAAAGATCGTAGAGATTCAGTGTACGATCTTATATTAACATCTTTGCAACCACACCAGCATGCATCACAACGCACTCGATCGCTCGCTCGCGCAGAGCCAAATTCACTGTGCGCGCGCGGTCCTAGGCCTTCTGTCATTTTTTACGTGAAAATGTTTTCCCATGGGAGAACATTACCAAGAATGTTCGCCCATGGGCGAACATAACGAATGTACCTCCATCTATTCACGTGACTCTGTTTAGCCAATCACTAACCGGTATTTGACTAACCCATTTAATATTGCATGGTAATGACTATCCACTTGTTGCCCATGTACTTGTTTTAGGAATGTGCCAAAAACAAACAAACAAACAAACAAACAGACAAACAAACACACGCCTGTTTAAATGGGAATAATGTTAAATATCGCAGTTCTCGTTATGACTTGGGTCAAACCACTTTGAAATACAACCCTTTACGTTTAGGATGTGTTTAGACATAATAAATTTGCTCGCAATTCTTTATAATTGGGGATTCACTCTAGACATAATAAATTTGCTCGCAATTCTTTATAATTGGGGATTCACTCATTTTCTCCATTATTGTATTTTACATGCATACATGTTCGACCTGACTTTCGTTCCGGAGGAACGGATGGCTAGTTTGTGTGACAGGTAAATTTGTTACTAAGATAGAGTCTCTGGATGGACGATAAATGAACGGCCTTGTAAAGTCAGAAATAGTAGTGTTGGGTATGCCAGTACGCGCGACTTACCAATTTCTTTGAAGATCCCTTACTATCACGATATGGGCAGCAGTTCCTCAGAGACGTGATTATCACTGGTTGTATTTCTTGAAATTTTCAGTAGTACTTTATCTAATAAATCTTAGGTGAGGTTGACGTTTGGCGTACCTTGTAGCGGTCTCTGCAAAGGGGCTACCGTTACACCGATGCCATCTTTTCTTTGTTTTTGTTGTTGCTGTAAGTTGATTCACTTGAAGGATCATGAGACTGTTCGTCATTTGGCAATACCCCACGCATAATGATATATCCAACAAATTTTTGATCTTGGTGTCAAGTAAAATAAAGTTCTTCGCAGCTACATGTTGAATATTTCATTTTCTAGTCGCCTTGCCTACTGCATCTAGAAGTGGGGCAGAATTGTAAAAGTGTGTCGCAAAAGAATACAGGAAACCATAAACACACTTATGATAATTATGAAGAGTTGGTTCGCAAAAATGGATAAGTCCATATTTGCCAAATGGAGATATTTGGGATTAAAGGTCAAGAAAAATAAAGAGAATAATAAGAAAAATTTTGCTTTTTTTGACCATAACTTAAAAAAATGTACCTTTGCGACCAATATATCATTTAAAAGGTATTATATTGTACTTCATGACCCAGACCGTACTTTTAAATCTTCAAAACAAGGACTTTTGCGAACAAACTCTTCATATACTTTGACAAAGTATGGACGATTTGACCTTTTCTGATAGTTTGGAACTGTGTCCACAGGAAATTCGAGAAGCCTACCTGTCTTATTGTTGTCGTTTGGTAATGTTGTTTTATAGACTACCAACGATAGTGTGTAAAATAAGTTTGTACAATCACCATTATTTGAAAGGTAAAGCCAATTTACACCGTTTCGCACAGTATTTTGCTGGGGTTCCTGGTGAACACGTGTCCGTCTACCACGCCTTAAACCCGTCTCCTGTGACGCGAACCGTCAGACTAAATCCGAAGACGTGGTTTGTTGGCATTTGTCTTCGTATGGAGCTTCTTGGTCAAGGCCCCGTCACATTCTGGGACGGTGGGTATATTGTCGTTCTTATTTTGAAGGAAACTATCTATACAAGTAATTATGCGAGATAGCATTACAAAACAGGAACAACAAAACTAAGTAAGCAAATGTAAAGGCTACAGTCATATCTTTAAACATTCTTTTTTCGTTCATAAACATATTTCAAACATAAAGATAAAATTGAATTATCTCAATGTCATTCAATGACAATACAGATATTACTAGTGATGACATAATGATAACTTATTCAAAAAAAAAAGCCGAAACGAAAGCTACTTTAATAAAAAAAAAAAAAACCAAACGAACAAACCGTTGCTTTGAATATTAGGTTTCCTTACATTGTTTGGCTATGTCATCACTGCAGAGACGTATTATCATATTATTGGCTTTGTGACGTGTTGTCGGATATATCCACACAGAATCTAATAAACTATAGCAACACACATTTTTGGGATAACTCTTGACGTAACATAATCAATGAGATTTGTACAAGTAACCATAGTGACTGGACTTTCATTTTACGCAACTTCTCTCAGATGATTTGTTATCTCTACACTTTCCTGCTTCTCCGCTGATCCTGAGAATGTTTATTCATATTGGAGTGATTTCATGGCTAATTCAGGTAATACAGGGGTCATTTTGAAAGGTATGTTACTAGGAAATATATTTACCAGTCTGGTCTTCCTCTGGGGTCAAAGTGTTGGAAAGTATGAACACAGGATTCTGTTTGGATGCTTGGATCAAGCTAGATTTGTTGGCATCTTTTTGTTAAAGAAAGGTTTGATATTATACATGTATATTTATACACATTAGTTACAGTCAGATGTTCGATAAAAAGCATTTCAACGGCAATATTAACCAATAATAGAGATAAATATGTGAGTTCCTGTATTTATAATCAGATATGGAGGGTAGATTAAATAATAAAAATAAGATAATAATAAAAGAAAATAAAAATGAGAGCACTCGCGTAACGCGAAAGATACGGGCACTGATAAACGACCACAACAGTATAAATTCGCTGCGCTTCACTGCACGTTGAAAAAACATGACATTATTGTTAAGAATACATTCAGATTTGTTTTGTTTTTTTTTCTCTCTCCCTTTGTTTTCCCCATGGCAAGAGAGGCAACCGAGGTTAAATTTCGTTTGTTTTGCTCCTTAATACTGTTTGTCTTAGTTCATTCCGCTGTCAATTTTCTAAAACTTTTCAAACATACAACAAGAAACAAATGCAAGTCGTGTAGATCTGTTCGTGTCATCGTTTATTAAAAAAGGAAATCTCGGCGCCCAATTCAAATGTGTGTGTGTGTGTGCTCTGGTTTGTGCGCCGTACGTGTGTTTGTGTGTTTGCTTTGGATGAGAGTGCTTTCTAATCTGCTTTTCGTTGTCATGGTAATGATTAGAGGTCCATAATGCAAGCCCATTGTGAGCCAGTACATATCGATATCAGTCAGAAATGTCCTTGACTGTTTTAATTGTTTCCTCGATTAGTATAATTACTTTTTCAATTTGTATTCGCGATGATAGATATCTTGTCACCTTGAACACAGTGTGTGCATTGCATCATCGTCATTTCTTTGGGTTCTGCTCTGTTGTCCTCTGTCAATTTAATTATGAATACTTTGTTTTGCTGGCAAATGTAGAAGCACAACTGTGCTCTCCTTCTCTCTACCAGTGCCAACTGCTAATTTGGTATGTTTAGCCCTGGCTAAGATTGATAATAATAATTATGGTGTCCTTTACATCTCATGTACAATATTATGCATTTTATGAAGCATTTATTATTTGCGATAAGTAATAAGAATGCAGGTACTGAAGGATGGATGGACAAACTAATCTGGTAAAGATGAATTTGCTGTTGCTATGTTTGAGTTAGTTTGAATCTGTTTTAGCTATTTACTTTTGATGATAACATGGACCAGACTATTGGTTACGTTTTCCGTCATTTTGATCGTATTATCTACATTGTAATCTGCATGATTTTGCATGGTTTTTTTTTATAGCTTTGGCAGAAGTAAACTGTACATATGATGAAGGGTTGTGTGGGTGGAGCCAGAGTTCTGAGGACGATTTTGATTGGTCAATTGAAGACAGCAGTACTCGACCATACGGCTCTTACTGCCCGGACCACGATCACACATTTTACTGTACGTGTTTACCCCATTACTTTTTCTATATTTTATATCTGTGCTGTATAATTATGTGGCAGTGGATTAGAATCTTTGACCTTGGTCGAAGTACCTTACTTATGCTTACTATGATTGCATCTTTGTGATCTTAAAGGGACTGTACAGTACTGGTTGAGGTGGGGATTCATGTTTTGAACATTCCTAAGTGAGATAATGAGAAGCTTCTTATGAAATATGAAAGAGCATGTAATGTCAAGAAGGATTCAACATTTATATGATAAAAATTGGTTTTCAAATGGCTGAGATATCCAAAAAAGTGCTAATAATAAAAGGCGACATGCCACAACTTTATTAGGATCTCTTTGTTTCACCTTGTTTTTGGATATCTCAGCCATTTCAAAACCAATTTTCATCGAATAAACTTTTGATACCCCTTAGAACTGCATGCTCTTTGACATCTCATAGAGTGGTTTCTGAATATCTCGCAAAACGTTAAAAGCTAAATCCTCACCTCGACCAGAACTGTACATACCCTCTAATTAAACACTATTTCAAAAAAATCACATCTCCTTGTCCTTTTTTCAGCAGTGGAATGCTCTTTACTGGTTGGTTAGGAAATAACGTATGGCGAGGAATATTTCCCATCCAAATTTGCAACAAATCCCCTGCCTCGTATGGGATAAAATTGTAGTATAATATAATGAAGCAAAACAGCAGCAACAAAAACAATGATAATACTAACAACAACATTACCGACAACAGCAACAACAACAACGTGTTCTTTATTTTTACATACAATGTATTATGTCTTGCTCTCTTAGAAGAAAAGGTGACTGGAAGAGAATGTTAAAGACACACCATCCCTTTTGCATGCTTTTTTTTTTGTTGAAAATTTGGTGAGAACACTTAGGTATTGAAGAAAACACTATTTGGACACCTCCTGTAAATTTTGAACTCAAGAGGGTCTTTATTTGTTGAATTAAATTGACCGTTAAGATTCGAATAGATTTTTTCGCACTAAAAAAAAAAAATATATATATATATATAAATCTAAACTACACTAGTTTTACAGACCTGTGAGATACACTTATGTAGTTCATGTAAGTGGTGTGTTTTTCTATGCCATAGATAACAAAGTAAAAGAAGCTAGTGAATTCTTCCTCTCTGACAGTTAACATGCATATCTTTTGTTCGAAACATAAGTATCATATTACAAGCACAGGAGGATTAGTATATGCAGCTGTGTCTCGTACACAGAATACGTTACGGTGAGCATTTGGTGCGTTTTGGTGCCTCCAAATATCACAGAAATGTCATACCTTCACAATAGTCGTGTCATTCTGATGGAATATATAATGTTTTGTGCTATTTGGGAAGGAATGCAAAAGAGATTGCCCATCTTTAAAATCATGCAAATAAAAGCATGACTATATTGCTATATGACTATGCTTGCCATTTTGCTCCTTATCCTTATAAGTTTGAAGTGATACTGTAATTAAGTTAGTTTACATAACACTGTGACCTTTCCTTTTTGAATGATAAATAGAAACCACTCATGACATACAAAAATAGCATATAATTCTGATAGAACTAAATGTTCATTTGATATGTATATATATATGTATATATATGTATATATATATATGTATATATATTCGATATTTGGTTATGATTATTATGGGCTTATTTTTTCATTTTTTCTCCATTATTTTGTATTTAATGCTTGATTGGTGCTTGATATGCGTCTTTACATGCTTTTTTTTTTCGATGTTTATCTACGAAAAAATGGAGTCACAAAAGTCAAATATTACATGGATGTATACATACAGTAATGTATTTATATATAGTACATTGGCATGCATATAATATACACATACGCTCGGAACTGTTGAGTTTGAGTTTAGTCTTCATTGAGATTTTAATTGAGTTAATGTTGAGATTCTATCATATTTGTATTGAACACTATTTTTTTAATATGATGTCTTGATTATCCGTATTATATATATATATATATATAATTTTTATTTTTACAGTAAATAGATGCTCTTATAACTAGTTGTATTATTAGCTCATTTCTTTTAATTTTTTCTCCATTTGTAATCAATGCTTTCTATGCGTCTTTTCTTCGATGTTTATCTACAAAAAATAGAATCGCTAAAGTCTATTATTACAAGGACGTATATATAGCAATGTATTTTTATAAAGAGTATATAGCATAGTATGATTCAAACAAGCACTTGAAACTTTTGTTGAGTCTGAGTTCAGTCTTCACTTTCTACCATACCCCTATACGTATCAGCGCTCTCCTTGACAACGCAGCTCCAGGGCAACGCACTACGCGCATGACGCGCATAGCATTGTTGTTATGATTCATGTTTATCATTGTCCATCATTGTCTTTGCACTGACGAAGGTCTGAGGCAGACCGAAAATTTTGTAATAAAAATTTTGTAATAGTTGGATCCATGGCGTACTTGAGACTCTTTCTTCTAATAATTACAACATTCGAAGTCCAACACGTGGAAAATTCCAAGATGTATATATATATATATGTATATATGTATATATATATATATATATATATATATATATATATAACTTTTCTTGCAATGTGAAATCGATGTAAACACATGGATTTACATGAAATAGCTTACTGATACCATGGATGAGATGTGATTTATTGTAATCTATGATTTGTCCTCATTGCCCCCACAAACACATACTTTCTCTATATGCATCACATTCGGCGCAGATGGTGCTTACATCTCAGTTGATATCGAAGGAAAAGTGCAGCGGCTGGCCAAGCTCAGCAGCCCTTGGTACTTGGTTCCAGAGAACGATGATTTTGTCTGTCTTCGTTTCTGGATTTACATGGTCGGTGACGATATCGGCACCATCCGGGTACTCGTGACTAGAGATGATAACTTGTCCAGCGACCTCGTGTTTGAAAGAACTGGGAACCAAGGAAACCGTTGGGTTGAAGAATTGGTAAAGCTTTGCGTCAGAGCTATAATGCAATGTTCCTACTTATGGTAGAAAAAAAAATGTATTGCCTTGATGCAGGGTCGTATTGCTAAAATCAAAAGTACACACACAGACACACACACATTTAAATACACTGATATTCTAGGGAACAGAGCAATTGGCAATAATTGGTATATTCACTCAAGGAATGTGACAATGAAATTACTGAGCGATTTTCATAAATGGTCAATCGATTTTTTGCAACAAAGATACAAAACTGAGAGTATCGTATAATGGGATCTCGAGGCTCATTTTGAATATTACTTCTCAACATCAAAAAACAAACAAACAAACAAACAAACAAACAAATAGAAAAAATGGAAATATTTATTTTCTCGTATATGACCTTCCATGGAGGAAGCCTTATACATTAAGCAAAATGGTGTTTTGTGAATTTCGTGGTTGTTTTCCATACTTTGTTGTGAAAGCAAGCAGTTTTGAAAGAAACCACGAGTTCGCATCCTGCTTTTACGTTTGACAACACCGCGTCCCGCAAAAAGAAATACATATACATTTTTTTTTTCATGAAAATGATCGCTGGTCTGTGTAAGACATTCAGGATATGGGTTTAAGTTTCCCTGCTGAAAGAACAGAGTATCACAGTGTTTTCACAATGTATCTACATAGCCGGCAATGTGAAAAAGCTCAAATTTTACACTGTGAAGATGATTTTCCACTATGCGTTGTGTTTCACAGAGTGGTCGCATGGTTCCGTTCTCTTTCTCAGTGTGAGTTTAAGATTCACGATGTGTTCACGATGTTAAAAAAGCCCGGATGTAACAGTGTGAGGAGATTTCACATTGTGTCCAATATGCGTTAACACTTTTTCGTATATTTTGTTTCACACTTCAAGACATTGTTCTTACACATTGTCAGATTGAAATTAAACACAATGTGATTATTTCATATGGCATACCACATGCTGAATGGAGAGGGAGAGAGAGAGAGAGAGAGGAGGGGGGGGGGGGGGAGGGGGAGAGGACCTGAATCGCATCAACTAAGACGATAGCATTGTTATATCTTTTTACAACTGTCAGTATTAGATTATATCAACATCAATAATGGCAGAAGTTTAAAAAAAATCAAATTCACAAACATCAATGTGAGGTCTGTCATTACTGGTTTCTATCCATACGGTTATACTGGGGTGCGTCTCATATCGCATGTCTAAAGAAATACTTATACATTATCTTAAATGGCACATCGCACTTTTAATCACAAAATAAACCTGTGTTTGCTAATGTTTGCTCAATAACATTTTTTTTTCTGTTCTCTCTGACTCTGTCTGTCCGTCTGTCTGTCTGTACGTATATCTCTAAATCTACCTCATATCTTCAATAGGCTGAAGTCAAAGTTCTTCCGGCAACCTATATCTACCTGACACTTGAAGTGGAAGTCGGCTCGGGGGCGAGTGGTTGCATTGCCGTTGACGATGTTGAACTTGTGCCTGGCGTTTGTCCCCCGTGTAAGAAAAACATGGATAATGGGTACCGTTCGTAAATGTATTACTAAGCAGGTTAAAAGAGATGGAGTCTGCCAATAGTCTTATTCCCTTTGACATCATGTGCAATGAAGCCGCAGATAATATTCTAAGTAGGCCTAAGTGACAAACTTGATGTGCCCTGCAAATAAAGTATGACAACGGATTCATATTTAATTTCAAACGACCAGCCACTCTCTTAAGGAAAATGTGTGTATGATAATTAATTACATGGCAATTACTTTTCGCCAGTCCTCAAATTGCGACAATATTGCTATAATAAAAAAATCAACATTAACTGACTGTGGCATGTCTTTACACAAATGTACATATCAATTTCAACCTAAATCAATTTCATATGTCGGAAATAATCGGAAAAGTGAAAAATAAAAGGTTTCCAGTAAGGTAAATTAGAATTTCAAATTCTTAGCGCATATCTCAGGTTTGAAATTTTACACACTTTTTTGAACCGTTTTGACTTTTCGTTTTATGTTAATAATTAAAAAAAAATTCGTTTATAGATATATATATATATATATATATATATATTTATATGTATATATATATATATATATATATATATTCAATATATTCCCGATATCATGTTTGGGTTAAAAATAAATCCTTGGATTGCTAAGACAGATGGCGGCTTCGAACCTTGGTCCATAGAGACACCTATTCTGTTCATGCGCATCAATAGAAATCTGACAGCTGTTTGAAAAATCTTTTATCATCACGTAGAACTAAGAGGACAATCGCGCTCCCTACTCTCTTAGACTTTCTTAACTTGTGATAAATCAGACGGAAGACAAAATCAGATATGAGCTAAACAACAAGAACATAAAACATTCTACACTCTCACATCAGTCTGCTTTCCCCAAAAAGCTTCCACAACACATCGGTTGCAAAATAAAATATTATTTCTTTATTCAAATTTTCAGACTTGGGAGGTAATTGAGTCATCAATCCTCGCCATATTGGATATGTTGTTGCAAATAACATACTTTAACATACACCGTATACCACATATACCGTAATAATTATATCATATGCCATAAAACATAATAACAGTATTATGAAACACATGTTATTCTTATAATTTCGTATTTGTAATAACCATTCTTGCGTATGTTTTCATGTGAACATTTTCCATTTTGTTGTACATGTGTATTTATTTCCTTTAAAAGGCGGTAGAAATACAACTTACTTATCACGTATTATACTCTTAGGAATAAAACTGATAATTCAACCACTAATTCTGATACAACTTCTACCATTTTGCTCTTCGGACTCTACGTTTTTATTTTATTCTTATTTATCTATAAGAAAGCCAGTTAGACTATAGAGTGAAACGCTATTCCTACAAATACATTAATAAAGGAAAAATGAAATAATTTTACAGTGTCAGAACATAAAGTGATTTCATTTGTTATAAAAGTATTGCAAATTGCTTGCAGTTCGAAAGTTGCAAACAGACAAATTTAAATTTTCATTTTTTTTTTTTTTGCGGATTCTTTACAAAATACATTAATAAAGGAAAAGTGAAATAATTTTACAGTGTCGGAACATAAAGTGATTTCATTTGTTATGAAAGTATTGCAAATTGCTTACAGTCCGAAAGTTGCAAACAGACAAATTTATTTTTTTTTTTTTTTGCGGATTCTTTACAAAATACATTAATAAAGGAAAAGTGAAATAATTTTACAGTGTCGGAACATAAAGTGATTTCATTTGTTATGAAAGTATTGCAAATTGCTTACAGTCCGAAAGTTGCAAACAGACAAATTTAAATTTTCATGTTTTTTTTTTGCGGAAAAATAAAACAAAAACAAAAACAGATCCTGAAGCTGAGGCAAGAACGGACTGCGACTTTGATCAAAACTTGTGCGGATGGCGTCAGGACATGGATAACGATTTTGACTGGGCGCCGATATCAAAGTTTCAGTGGCACGGCGGTAGAGGCCCTCACGTAGACCGTTCCGTCGCAGGAGGTAAACTTATCTTTGTGTTGTTATAGTTCTGTTGCTTTTTTTGTGATGGTGGTTTGCGCAACCTTTAATCTGTTTAGATTTGAGTTCTGCATTTACCCTTTCCAGGAAATTAAGAACTCAGATGTTCAAAAAAGAATTGAGGAGCACTGGCTCACTTTCTACTTTGCAAACGCTAAACCAAGAAAAAAAAAAAGAAGGCCAAGGCAGTCTCTGTAGTGTGAATGTCTATCTGTGTCATCTATGCAAATGAGCTATAAAGCCACAGCATCTGTGTGTGTGAGCGTGGGTATGTGAGCTTCGTGTGCGTGTGCGTGTGTGTGTGTGTGTGTGTGTGTGTGAAGAAAGAAGAATACATCTTTTTTGTGCTGTTGTTCATATTAGTTTCATTGTCAACATAGACCTTATATTGAATGAAACTAAAAAAGAATATAAACAACAACAAAAAAATGATTAGCATCACGAGCTTGTGAATTCATCTAAGTTGGTCAGAACGCTGAATAAACTTCCCTCATTAAACCTTAATTCTATACTGCATTCAACGATGAAAAGAAAAGAAACATCAGCCTAACTTTAAAAGTCAGATTTCTACATGGCAGATATACAGTGACGAATATATACGAAGACCCGAATATAAGAACGACCCAAGTCCAATTATTGGCCAAATTCAGTTTGACATGAAAAATTGTAGCTTATGCATGGACTCATCTTGTGTATAAATGATAAATCCTAATTACCCTCGGAAGTGCCTGAAATGAATGAGTTAAATCTTATATGAATGTACGAATTTAGTGGGACCCTCCATTTCCATTCCATTCCGTGTAATATGCCTTATAAATGCAATTATGTCGTTACTCATCGTCACATGTATCTTGTTGATGTACGTTTATCGAAATTACTACAAATTTGTTTTGTTTATGCATTGAATATAATTTCTCCTGTTTATTTAATGGAAATGAAAATAAAGTTAAACTTGAACTTGAACTTAAAGAATGAAGGACTTGGGTCATTCTTACATTCATATTATAGCACCCTCTCTCGTCCTTCTCTCATCTCTATAGCAGATTATCATGTATATGATTCAAAGAACGACCCAAGTCCATCACACAAAATGGCCTCTCCTCAATAAATGTAAATGTTAATTGTCATAATAATATATGTTGTAATTTGTATATACAATGTTGCCTTCCCATCACAGTTAAATAGAATATTATTCGACAAATAAAAAAAAATATACCTTTTTTGAAATTTACTCGAAATGGTCTTCTATGGACTTGGGTCGTTCTTATATTCAGATACTCATATATATATATATACATATATATATATATACATATACATATGAAGGGTTTGTTTGCAAAAACCGATAAGTCCATTTTTGAAGATTTTAAAGTGCGATCTCTGTCATAAAGTTCAAAATAATACCTTTTAAATGATATATTGGTCACTACATGTAATGGTATATTTTTTAAGTTATGGTCAAAAGAAGCAAAATTTTTCTTATTATTCTCTTTATTTTTCTTGACCTTTAATCGCAAATATCTCCATTTGACAAATATGGACTTATCGGTTTTTGCAAACAAACTCTTCATATATATATATATATATATACATATACATATATACATATATATATATATACATATACATATATATATATGTATATACATATATATATATATAATGAAGAGACAGAGCTGGTGACAGAATGAGAGGAAATGGAAGTGCAAAACTGCCAACAGCATCATCCAGATAAGAGACCTAGTTGTAAACAGCTATTTATACTCACTGTCGAAATGTTCCTTTTCAGAGGGGCGATATCTTCAGGTCGAAGTGTATAAACATCCTGCAAACCACGTCGCACGATTGGTCAGTCCTCCCAATCACGTGACCGCAACGGGATATACAGACCTGTGTTTTACCTTTGTCTACTATGCGCCGGGAGTTGGAAAGCGTCTACTCAGGATCTACGTTGCCGAGAGTGGGGGCGACGAGTTTATTGGCAGTAGTGGCTTTATTGACACAGACGGAGGAGTACCAGTAATCCGACAGGATTGGCGTGAGGGAAAGGTACCGTTCACCCCTACTCTCTCTCTCTCTCTCTCTCTCCTTTTGGTAAAATTATATTTCGGGGACCAAGCCATTGGAATGGACGGGATGTTGGTGTTTCACTAGGCTGCAGAAAACCAAACTGTCTGAACTGCTTAAAAAATAGTTGATTCTAGAATAATTTGTATTTACAATGATAGTTTATGTGATAGGACAATGTACAATATGCATATATGTTTTTTTTTTTTTTTTTCAGAGATGTATTATTAAAGACCTAACAGTTATCAGGTGATTTTCTACATAGCAGGATGTGTAATTATTGCATGGTTACTTTTGTTAAGAAAAAACAAAACAAAACAAACAAAAAACAAACAAACAACCAAACATTCATAGTATGCCCTTATGAAAAACAAAAGAACGTGTATTTAACAAATGGGCATTGTGTGTTTCTTTTATCATTTTTTTTTTTTTGGGGGGGGGGGTAATACACAGTATAACACATTTTGATTAAGTTGAATAAGGTGACAGAATGTTTTGCGAATAAAGAGTATCTGATTGGTGTTTTTTTTTAAGGTGTTGTCATAGGCATTTGACACCATCAATCATGACATTTTGATTTATAATAAACTATTATGGTATCCGAGGTATAGCCTTATCCTGGATTTGTGATTATTTATCCAAGGGAAAATACTATGTAGCATTTCATTCTTCAGAATCCTCCAAATCCAATATTACATGCGGTGTCCCCTAAGGATTTATATTGGGTCCTCTACTTTTTCTGATTAATATCATTGATATTATAAATTCATCCTCGTCTCTAAGTTTTATACTTTTTGCTGATGATACAAATACTTTTTTTTTTTATTCTCATAAAGTATTTGAAGTCTTATTACCACATTGCATCTGGAGATAAGTAAAGTATCTCAATAGTTTTTATTTGATAAACTCACTTGATATATCTAAGACAAATTTTGTTAGATTTAAGCTTCATAATCATATGCTTTGAATAATAATTGTACTGATGATTGTATTTATATGGACGGACAGTCAATTGTTGAAAAGACATTTACTAAATTCTTAGGTATCACCATTCATTCAAATTTGTCTTGGAATGATCATTTACAATGTTCATACTTCAGTTTCTAGAGGCATCGGAATTTTATACCACATGAGAAATTTGGTTTCTCAGAAATCTTTACTTATATTGTATAATGCGTTGATACTACCTTATATTACGTATTGTAATATTGTGTAAGAAATTGTGGTAAAACCAAAAAACAAACAAACAAACAAACAAACTCAATATAATTTTACACTACCAACGAGCTAAGCGGTTAATTACAAACTCCCACTACTTATCTTCCTCTGAGCCGTTGTTTTCCCAACTGAAAACATTGAAGATTAATGAGATTCATACTTTCCAAACGACAATCTTTATGCACAAATACACGTTCAACCAACTTCCCTCGTTGTTCAGTGATTTCCTTATTCCTTATTTCAATATGAATTCTTACCCAACTCGTCGTTCATCTGATTATCATCTTGAAAACCCAAGAATTGTTTTAGCACAAAAATCATTAAATCATCATGGCCCTGTTGTGTGGAATTTTTTACCCGTTTACCTTAAAGGGATAGTATAGTATTGGTGGAGATGAAAATTGGGCTTTTAACTTTTTACGAGATACCAAGAAAACACTTATGATATAGTACAGAGCATACCATTTTAAGAGGAATTCAAAGTTTATTTGATGAAAATCGGGTTGGGAATGACTAAAAAATCCAAAAACAAAGTAAAACAAAGCGATCGTAAAAAAGTGTGGGTCCCACACTCAATGAGAATCGCTCTTTTTTTTATATCTCAGCCATTTCAAAACCGATTTTCATCAAATAAACGTTGAATTCCTCGTAGAATTACATGCTCTTTCATATTTCATAAGAGGTTTCTCATTATCTCACAAAAAAAATGTTAGAAACCTGAAATTAAGTCTCAACCAAAACTGTACGATCCCTTTAAACAATGTAGATCTATTCATCTATTTAAATTTTTTTCCACTTCCATAGTTAAAGTAAGGGCTCTGAACCGACCGTATATACACAACAAACATGAACATTAACACAATATATTCACAACAAATTTCCGCGCAAACACCTCACATCTTGCACAATGCACAATGCACCACTGCACTTTTCCCCTCATTCTTCCCTCCCTTTCTCCTTGAGTGGTGACTTATTATGTTATAATCGCACAATGTTGTATTGTTGAGACAATCATTTCTGCCGAGGCCATTGACCCGTCAAGCACTTGCTTATGACGATGGTCTCCTGAATTTCTGTACAACAAGAATTGCCTAATTTGTCTTTGAGCAAGAGATGTACTGTAACTTTGCATGATGTTTGCATAAATGTAAATGTATGTATGTATGAAAAAGAAATTCAGAAATAAAATCAGAATCAGAATCAGGATCAGATCAGTAGTTGCGATCTTACAAATTTCATTTGTAGAGGGGGACAACTTGAACAAAAGAAATGTTTTTCTGTGTGTAAAACCACGAGAAGTCAGCAATGGTTAACTTCATTAGATGAAATAACGCAATATTGAGCATCTCCTACAAATACTCCACTTTTAGTTGGATTTGAACTTGCTTGGGCCGAAGTCATACGTAGTTATCATCAGCGCAACTGGAGGAGGCGATTCATACAATGACGTAATAGCGGTGGACAACACAAGGCTGACAATCGGGAAATGCCCTACAGGAAAGTTTCGTTTGTACTCGAATTTCCTTTTTGCATATTCGCTATACGTGTTTGTCAATGTCGAGTTCTTTCCATGTATATAAAAAGAGTCATCGAAACGTTTTTAATTCTTCTACAGGTCTACAAAGGAATTGAAAATTGAACATATATATATATATATATATATATATATATATTTTTTTTTTTTTTTTTTTTGCAGCAGCAGCAGCTAAAGAAGACTATTTTTTTTTTACGATTTCGATTTTTTATCGATTTTAAATGAGAAAAAATACGAGTTATTAAAATCGTTTTTTTAATATATACCACGGTTTCTTGGTTGATTGGTTTCAAGGTTGCAAAAAGTGCTCTTTACCCTTCAATCTTTGACATTTATTAAGAGATAATGGAATCATATTAAAGTGTAAACAATCTCACAAAAAGACATGTCAACATCTTGTTTGTAGGCGTACACAAAGATAATTGCATGTTTTTCTATAGACACACATACAATGTCATCAGTCTCTCCTTTTTAGTTTTTTTTTTCCATTGTTGCTTGTTTCCTTATGAGGCTTTGACTTTGATTCCTCTTACATTTAGGTCATGGCATAAGTATAGGTTGTTCGTTTGACAGCGACATTTGTAACTGGGTGCAACACGGAAGTGATGATTTGGACTGGATGCGAGGAGAAGATGACTTGGGGACGTCTGGTACAGGTCCCGTCGTTGACCACACACAAGGTCAGTAAATGCCCACTGTCATTTGAGTCATTTCATTTAATTTTACTATTCTCTTTCTTTCTTTGTCACAGACATACGGTACGTGTGAAATCTACCTCAGATCGACTTGCCTCCTTCTTGTGAAATCATAATCCAAAACAATTGCGTGAAATTACGGAAAAGGTTACCTATATTTGATTTATTGATTTATTGATTCCTGTATTATCATTGTAGATAAACATACATTGTACATACATAGATTATTGGAGCCACACATATACATAAACATCAGTTGTTGACAAAATATTTTTTCTTCATTGCCTTTACACTATGTACAGCAGAAGCTTATCAACAATACAACCGTACACTGACTAATACAGGATTTGCGTGCAGCCCTCGTACACAATACACATAGAAAACAATAGGAGGGAGGAATGAGGGATATATGGGGTGTGTTTATTTTGACTAAGTGGTAGAAAGTCTTGTGAACTATGTAACCAACTCCCCGCCCCCACCCTCCCACCCCCCCCCCAAAAAAAAGACCCACACATTTTTAAGAATCTAAGGGCTAGCTATAGTTCTCATAATTTAAGCAGAGGGTGGTTAAAAGTAAATGTTAGAGAACAAAAGCGGGATGCAAAACTCCAAATTCTGCAGACCAGAGGACGAAATTGTTCGTGAGACCAATTCATCAAAGGCTGCGTTTATCAACTCCTTTTCTCGGCAGAAACAGGTTATCCAAACAGCTTTCAAGGAATTTTTACGAGTTGATAAACGCAAAGCTGTTTTGAAAGCCCTTTAGGAAAGCCTTTTCCGAAAGGGTGCGTTTATCAACTCTCCTTTCTCGGCAGAAACGGGTTATCCAAACAGCTTTCAAGGAATTTTTACGAGTTGATAAACGCAAAGCTGTTTTGAAAGCCCTTTAGGAAAGCCTTTTCGAAAGCCGCAAATTCGTGGCGATCCAAACAGGTTTCCTAAACAGGTTATCAGAAACCTGTTTGTAAAAGCCTTTTGGAAGATGATAAACGCAAAGCTGTTTTGAAACGGCTTTGTAGTCTTGTACTTCAGTACTTGTACTTCTCCTCGGGTCGAATAGCGCAATGCAGCTGTGCAGTGACAGGCCAGTTAAAAAATCGTGTTCGTGAAGAGAGTTGATAAACGCAACTATTTTGAAAGCCGTTCCTAAAGGGCTTTGGAAAGGGCTATCGAAAGCCGTTTAAACAGGGGAAAGTTGATAAACGCAGCCAAAGTCTCATGCTGCCACTCAGAAATATTTGAAGTATGTGCTAAACTGGAGCTGCCTCACTGATAGGAAGACAATTGATTCATGTGGCATTGCATCATGACTCGTCACTCTCAAAGGAAGATATGTCTTTATGATGGTAATTGCTTTTCGCCGTCCCCTCTTAGAAAACAAGCGGTACATTAATAGTACAGGCAGTCAGGGCTTTGGAAAGGGCTCTCGAAAGGGCTATGGAAAGGGCTTTCGAAAGGGCTATGGAAAGGGCTATCGAAAGCCGTTTAAACAGGGGAAAGTTGATAAACGCAGCTATAGGAAGTGGACAAAAGAGCGCATCGATTAATTTGAAACGAGAGAACGTGGTACACTGTACTGGCAAAAGGCCAATATATCAGCAAATTTGCGCAAGGGGGTGGGGCGCAACTGCTACAAAAGTTGGCGTTTAATGTTGCGCAAACTTTGCACAAGTCAGACTGTTCGAGGGATCAAGGTTACGTCGCACAAGGGGGTACAAGAACTCAATCGAACTGAGACCCAGCGATGTAGACTTACAGTCGAATTCATTCAAAGAATCATCCGATTGTAATAATGATATGTGACATCACTGTACTTGCAACAATGTTATCGGTTTTTGTAAATCACTATTATTTATCTTAATTCATATTTTGTATTTTTACATAACGTAGGATTCAGGGCAATATACCCAATGATTATAAAACTGAACAATTATTTGTTTGCCTATTTTGTAGACTCTCTTAGTAAAGAAGCCTTTGTTCCAGTTGCATGACAGTGCATGGCAGCACCACGTGACAAGGAGTAATTGCAATAATTCTTAAAATTGCGAACTCTCGAATGGTGTGAAAGCAGCCTTACAATGTCTTGCCTCTCTTTGATTTATTGCAACTTGGTCTACTATCAGATGGTCTCCATCCCAGTTTGTCTAACACCATTACGGCTAAACTCAACTGGTCTACTATCAACTTCGCCTAATATCCGTTTGGTCTGCTTCCCAGCTTGACTACATATTTTTTCGTCTGACCAAACTAGTCTAATTGCAGTTTTGTATCTTTCGACTTTTTCTATTTAATAAACTGTAGGTATTAGACGAAATGGACTTGGCCCATCTGGAAGTAGGCCAACTGGTAATTAGGCTATTAAAGTAGGAATTGGACTAGCTGGCCCCAAGACGAACTGAGTGTAGACGAAACAAGAATAGACCATGTGGGTTGAGACAACTGGGCTATAAGACGAAGTGGGAGTAGACCAAGTGATAGATCCCCGAGCCTTCGTCCAACTGACGAACGCTCAGCTGGTGTTTCATTCTCGCTCTGAATCTTTCTCTCTTGATAGTGTTAGTTGCTGGATATTACTTGTACACCAATCATCAAGACCAGCAGCACACGAGGCTTCAAACTCGACCAGTAAGCATGCCTTTGGACCCAAACGGGTGGTGTTTCCAGTTTTGGTACCACCTGTACGGCCCATATATCGGTGAACTCACTTTGAAAATGGAGACCCCTAGCGATGGGGTTTTCCAACCCCTGCAGGTAAAAGGAGATCTTGGAGATCGATGGATAATGGAACAGGTAAACAGTCATAGTACGTGAATTCATTATCTACATGGCATAACACTGTCACACAATTGTCGATTTTACTCGGTAGCTCGGGCAAGCATCTGGGATTTTATTTTTGATCGTGTTTTCTGGTCCTCCTGATGTTAGAAATCGAATTCAGGACAATTCATTTAAAGTGACTATTGGAGGGCAATTCTTTGTAAGTACCACTGGAGGTCTATCAATTAACGCTTTCTATGCCACTGAGTCAAAAGTACACACATTTCACATATGTACAAATGGACAGGAAATAAACATACGGGGCAAAAAGAGGGTTGAGATGCCGCACGAGGGATAAGCTTTGTTTAGTTCAGTGTACTACTAGGTATCCTTCTGATGTTGCATCGCTTTCCGTTGGTCGTTTTTATCTCCTCTACCTTGTTTTACTCTGTTGTTTTGCTCCATTTCAATATTTTTCCAAACGTTTCATATTCACTTTGTTCACTTTGTATCAGTTCCACGTGCCGACTTGTAGAACTGTTTGTCTTCGGTGCCATTTTGTTTTAATAATCACATTATTGTTTATTCTCTTGTATTCAGGTGTATCCACCTTGCACCTATTACCCCTATTAATCAAGCCCTGCACTTTTATCTTTCAGCTTGTTTGAATTCACGTTTTCTTGCCATGTTTCCTTATCAGGTTTTTTTTTTTTTTATTGAAACTTCATGTGAAAACTCTCATTGCATTTATTCTTGGATTTGTTTTATTTTCGTCATAGGTTCACCCTACTCACTTATTTTCGATTTATCTCATTTTTAACTTATTGGTTATAATGGTTAATGGTAAATAGTCTCTTGTCTACCATGGCGATTTCTTCATCTTCATTTCAGGCCCTTAGATTCTACTTCAGCCAAGAAAATTGAAAAAAAAAAAAGATCTCCAGTCGACCACATAATACCCAAAGGCCCGCTTTCTTGACACTTTCACCTGAACTACAGCAACGTCAAAATCAGATTTTCATTTTTTATTATTTCTTTTCACCAATATTACTACTATAAGTACTACTATAATTGCTATTTTTGTTATCATTACCAAGGGAGCAATCCAGATGATGTTCATTCTTTTACATTTGATCTAGAAATTGTACTGATTACGGTAAGGAATAAGGACCTTTTTTTTTTTCTTCAAAAATATAACAAATCGAAAAACAAACAAACAAACAAATATGATAACAAAGCTGCTTTACAATAAGAATGCTCGGTTACAACGAAGTAAATATCCAGACTGCAACATTACCCGCTCTTTTTTTTCTGGGGGGGGGGGGGGGGTGCATTTTTTCGGTTATAACGAAATTTCGATATAACGAAAGAAAACTGCCGGTCCCGAGAACTTTGTTGTAACAGGAGTCCACTGTATCGGTTTTTTCTACCCAAGGACCACTATACGTTCCAAATTCTATACATGGAGATGTCGATTAATGTACCACATGATGTGAAATCATGCAAAACGCCTGAACTTTTCTTTGAATATTACCATAATGATTACGATTGTGTTTGTTTGTTTACATAACTGTCCCCTTCCTCTTCCATCTTCTTTGGTTTTACAATCCAAACAACTGATGTTCGATGTGAACACAATTTCTAGTTTACAATAAGAAACATCAGTTCCACGTTTCGTCTCATCATTGAGGCCGACACTAGGAACGGAGAGTCGGGCGAGTTTGCTATCGACGATACATACCTGGCACCGGGTCCATGCCAAAGCCGTGAGTGATATCATACATGAAAGTGATAATTGAAAAAGAGAGAGGGAAAAAAAAACAAATAAACAAAGAATAAGGTATATTACAACAATATTCTTGAATATCCTTATCATTACGAACTACAGGCATATTATTTGTAACAAATTTTCTATGAACAAATAGGGGAATCGATTTGTTTTCTAAGTCAAGGGAAAGATCACTTTTTGTTAATCACTTCTTTTCACCGTCATTATATCTACCGACATGCACCAAATTGTTAGACCCTCTTTTGGAATGCCTCGCATATTATTTTCCTTTCTTTATGCGACGGGGCAGCTCTGTAAAAGTAATGTCTTAAACAGTGTACGTGTGTATGTGTGTGTGTTTGCATGTGTCTGTTTGCGTGAGTGTGCCTGCAGAGGCAAATCTCTACTAAATATACAACGTGAAAGTTGCCTCTATCTGATGTGTCCCTTTGCTTGGAAATTGCATCGTTTAAGCAAAAATGAATGTTAGAAAAAGGAGAACTCTTAATTCAACATGACGTCCTAGACTTAAATTTCGTTTGAATATTCCTATTTTTGTTTTCAATTCTGTATTTTATTGTTTTCCTTTCAAGAAGAGCCCTTACGGTGTGGCTTTGAGACTTTGTCGATATGCGATTTCACCGCTGAAGATAGTGTCGTCTTATGGAAGAGGACCTATGGAGTGAACAAGTTTTTCGTCAAGGGACCGCTTTACGACCACACCTACGGTGTTGAAAATGGCAGGTTTAACGCCTTATTTGTCCAATTCTGTTGTAATCCGTCCACTCGTGATTCGGATAAAACGCCAGATGTCATTAATATTCTGAATTTCGAATGTTTTGTCCCAGTTTATTTCCGAAACATCAGAAAAGTTCAGATTGCATGAAATGACAACAAAGTTGGCCCACTACAATGACACAGATCCAAGGAAAATAAAGTCATTGAAATGGTAAATTCCGAAAAAAGTGTTGTTTCAAGGCAAGAATAACATGTTTTATATCAGAAGCTAAGAGAGAAAAAATGATGTTCGATACGTAATAATTATCAGTGTTTTAAATTTCATGAGATGAGGTTAAAGTGACTTATACACTACTGGTTGAGGTATAAGGATTCATGTTTATAACATTTGTTGGTGAGATAATGACAAACATCTTAAGAAATAAAGAGCAAGCAATTTCAAGAAGGATCCAACGTTTATTTGATGAAAATTGGTCTTGAACTGGCTGAGATATCCCAAAAAAAAAAAAATGATCCTAATATAATTGACAGGTCTCAACCTTTAAGAGTATCCTTTTGCTTTACCTTGTTTTTAGATAGCTGTCGTTTCCAAACCGATTTCCGTCAAATAAACCTTTGATTTTCATCAAATAAATTTTGATTCCCCTTAGAATTGTATGCTCTTTAACTTCATAGAGTGGTTTGTAATTAAAAACGTTACAAACTGAATCCTCACCTCAACAAGTACTGTACAGTCCTTTTAACTGGACAGATCAACTACATGACTGTTCCCACGCACACGCAGACGCACACAAACACACACACACACACACCCACACACACATCCTTTTGCTTTACCTTGTTTTTAGATAGCTGCCGTTTCTAAACCGACTCCGACTTCGTAAAAACCCTGTCAATTAAAGAGGATGGTGCTACGGCTTTGAATCGTTTACCCAATATTTAGATAAAGCATGCTTAGTTTTAGCATAATCTGATAATCCCTTCATTGCTGTTGCTCTGGTGGTTTACATCCTGAATGAGTTGTGACTACCTTGAAATGTTGCCACATAGTCGATAATTTAATAAATTTTGCATCAAAGCAGTGTAATGTTTTACTGCTAAAATTCGAGAAAAATATTGCTTTCGGGGGGGGGGGGTGGTCCTGACTTTGATAACAATGACTTATGACGCAGTCGCAATTATACTGTTTCGAGGTAGATTGGGTGCTACAAATCAAAATATCGCGAAATATAGCTTTCACAATCATTGTTATCCCGATACTTTGCAGTGTAACTCCCTATGTGTGACAGTGGAGAAAATACTCCTATTTACGTTTTCACGGATCTGTTCGTTTGAACTGTGGTAATAAGACACTCTGAAAAAAAAAAAATCGACGCATGCTTGATATCAACTAGAAAAAAAAAACTGTAAAAGGATTGCTCCCTGGTTTTGATTATAGTTTACATGGAGGTGTAGGGTTTGAAAACACGGGTAGCGTCAAGATTGAACAGTTGAAAATGATCGAATTTGTTTTCCTTCTTTATGAGTGAACAAACAAAAGACAAACACATAAACATACATGGGTACTTGGAAAACAGGGACTCATGCCATTAAATTTCATAGAACATTCACCTCATTAACACAACAAGAACACAAACAAGTGAAGTGGCTGGGGCTCAATTTACATCAAATTTCATCAATGTTCATTAATTTCTATGACAAAATGCAAAAGAGCACGCCATTGTCGTTGTCTTTTGACCACTGGTGTTCATTTTACAACTTTTCAGTGCAGATCTGTTCGATCTTAGACAAAAGATAAGAGGAGTATTTTCCCCAATGTCATAATCATTCAAAGCAGGGTAAAGAAACTAAACAATTTCCTTGGTGGTACCACGTATGTATATTTATTACTATTATGTCAAAGTCAGTTTCCCCAACTTTTTTTTAGTTTAGTTTAGTTGCTGATATTTGTGAATCTTTGTAACTCAACCCACGGACCCAGACACTTCCTCGTTCCTTACAATAATTGGATTTGAAAACATCTGCTCTTGCAGGATGGTACATGTACGTCGACTCTACATTGGCAGCGACTGGAATGAAAGCCACATTAAGTTCTCCCAAATTCACGTTTCCGGGTCGCTATTGTGTTGGATTTTGGTATCACATGTACGGCAGAGGAATTGGAAACCTGAGTGTGTTTGTAAAGCCTGTCAGGACGGAACTACATGATTTGACATCGTCATGGACAATGGCTGGCAGTCAGGGCGCCGACTGGAAGTACGCCTCCTTCAGTGTGTCTTCGAGCAAACATTTTACGGTAAGCAAGAGGGAAAATGCAGGGATGGGAAGAGAGTTGTGACAACACGTGATTGACAGGTACTGACAGGAGCTCGTGGGAAGGGCCCCGAATGACGGTTTGATTGAAGGAGGTAATTCACTGAAAATGATGGTTGGAGTGGTACCATGGAAGAAATACGGTTAAAACAGGAGTGGTAGGTAAAGGAATAGTAATGGGGGAGGGGATTCAAATGTGGGTGGGGGGATTGCAATATTTGATAATGTTCCTAACTGCAAAGGATTTTAATATGAAGAATAACACATATTGGGTAGGTAGGTGATATCATCTCATCGTAACCCTTCACAGGTGGCCCTCGATTACAGAAATACCTAAAGTCGTCAAGATTTTTAGGTATCGGTTTATTCGGAAAGAATAAATGCTATACTTGCCGTATAACTCATTCATTATAGAGTTTGGTAACCTATCTAAACGATGGAAAGAACGTATGCATGTTAAACGGGGAAAAGAGGTTTGACGTTTGAATTCTACTCGTATGGATGATTTCATCGTCTTGTTCTCTGTGCAATGAATAGAACTATTTAAAGCATGGTGGAAAACTCTGTAGCAACCGCAATAAAAGAAAATTCCCGTAATCCTAAAAGACAATAATAATCATGGCTGATTGAAAAAAACAAACAAAAACAAAACCCTAAAAATGAAGTAACACAATCGTTTCTAACTTTATCAGAGGTGAAAGTGGGGAATGTGGAAAGTTTCCCCCCTCAAAAAAAAAAGAAAGAAAAGAGTTCTCTACGACGAAGCTAATTACACTAATCTAAAAAAAAAAAATCTAGAGAAGCTGAAAAACAACAACGAAGATGAAAACCAATCTCCACAATTTTCTATCCGTCGTTTGATTCCAAAATTTAGAATTATGTAGAAGGAGAATAGCTCTTTCATGAAATAAGTAAAGAAACAAGCTGAAAATTGAGTAGTTTACCCGACTTCACCTATTTTCGGCCTTTGTCTTTGTTTTGTGATACTAGGTCACATAAGGTTGGTTCAAGAATAAATTGAAATTTCATCAATACTCGTAAACTCTGAAAAGTGCATCCCAGCAGGTGGATGTCATTGTTGCTGAATCATAACGACTTAAGTATATGACAAGACATTCATAATTGTGTTATTATATCTTTTTGTGCGTTTGTTTGTTTGTGTGTGTGTGTTTTTGAATGGGTTTTTTGTGTGGTAACTCCGATATATTTCTTCACCAAAGCACACGGAAAATCATAATCAAATACTGTAACGACGTTATTTATCTTGTTTATTTTTTATTGCCGTAAATATCATTGAATATTCTTATAATCATTTTACTGAATTTTTCGTCATCAACTTGCGAATTGAATGAAGACGCATGCTGTAATTACCAATTTCATCCACAGGTGGTGTTTGAGGCGACGGTTGGATCTGATGTCAATCATAAAATAGGATTGGATGACGTTGCAGTTTTAAGTGGTGATTGTCCAAAACGGGGGCCCAACTTGAAAGGTGAATTTATTTAATGATGCCTTGTCGTTTGCATGCTTGATTTTATTTAAAAGTGCAAATTTATTTCATCAATATCTGTATTTGTTTTTTTTTTTTCACCCTATGTATTTTTCATTTTTTCCCTTAAAAAACAAACAAACTTGAACCAGAAAAAAAAAAATGCTGAAAACTCAAAATCCTCACTCATAAACAAATATAAACATTCTTTTTTTAAAGCATATACAATTTTAGCAATTCTATACAAATGTGAAAGTGGATGTGTGGATATTTGTGTACGTGGACAATCCTACTCAGCTTCGGACCTTCTTCTATAATGAAATTGCATCGACTATTTGTGTACCTAACTGTGGTCTGTGGCTCATTATAAGTAAGCTTTGATCATATGACTCAGTTTTATGTGACATTTTCAATATGTATACGGATGTCAACGCGACGTGGCAAAAGTACAATTATACTGTTATTGTGCAACAATAAATAAGGTAAATATGTACAACCTCAAATCGTTTTACAATGTATTCTATTGATCTTTGCACAAAGAAACTCAACAAATCGGTTGCCAGAAAAAAGGTGGATTTCCGCTTGGGATGGAGAAAGGGGAAATTGGGGATCTTGCACTATCAGCATCAGGAGTTAACGAAGACTGGCCGGAGAGATTTGGACCTCTGCAAGGCCGGTTGAATGATATCGAAGGATCAAAGGGTTTCCTTGGAAAGAAAAAGAGATCCGGCGCTTGGTTACAAGTATGAACGCAAGGAGAAACATTGAAAAAAAAAAGCTAATTTTGTCGGCACTGAAATCAAATTCTGTTAGACAAATGCACTTATTTGTTTTAAGAATGAAGGTTTTCATGATTGACAACCCTATGAATCGTACAATTATTATTATACATGTATGACAACCATTACATGGCTTCGTATTTTGAGGTATCACTGATGCGCAAGTCTGTGTTTGTCGGCTATTCCCGTTTTATAAATAGAACCAACTGTGTGATAGCTTTGTTAGAGTACAGGAATTCTGCTGTACAAACCATTCCTTCGTCTCCAGCCGGTGGGGCTGGGGGTGAGGGTGGGAGGGGTGATAACTCTGTAGCTGAAAACGGTCATCAAGATTTTCATTAACATGCCAATTTCAGATTACATATTTTTCTCAAAATGAAAACAAAAATGAGGTTGGTCTGTGTAAGAGTGGATGTGGTCTAGAGGGTCATGAAATGGGGGCACACACAGTAAAAATTTATTCCAGCTGTAAAAGCTAGCCTCGTAAATTTTTGTAGATATTCAATACTTGGCTTTGAGAAGAGAAAATCAATGATACATCATTGTCCTACTTTTTAGTTAGTGGAAAATTGCAATCCGATAAAAGAAAGAAACATAGAAAGAAGGAATTAGAAAGAAAGAAAGAAGAGCATTCAGACTGACGAACGTCACTGTTCAACATGGCCACATCCAGCTTTTCGCGCTCACAGTTAAAATACAGTGTAGTATGGTATTGTTATAAAATTGAATCCACTTCATTTGACCAAAAAAAAAAATTATTATCCCCGTTTCAGATGCAGAGTTGGATAGCTTTCTTACAGCTTTGTCAGCCATTAGGCATCATTAAAGGAAAGGTGGGATTAGTGTACACCATTGTCCAGCCTAGCTTAAAAAAAAAAGAAACAAAACAAAAAAACATGAAGCCCACCAGCATTCGTTTTGCACACTCCAGCAGCAAATGCTTGGCTATTATCAGACTTTCAACGATGTAGAGAGACATTCATTTCTATTTAAAGAGTCATAACAGGCTATGTACATGGAAATTGTAGACCTATTCAGCTAGACAGATGGATCCTGGCTGCCACTACCTCAGCTTACTAAGGCTGGCCTTTCACACTGCATTCTCTGATTGATAGCTTGTCCGTGATCTACAGATCAGTTTGCATTCAGGATCTACAGAAACATATCCCCATAAACACCATTGCTGGAAAACGAAATAAATACGCGAAATATGTCATGACATCAAACTGAATATATGGAATGTGACATTTCGGTTTCAAAAGGGACTACATCCACAAAAAAAAAAAAAAAAAATGTATCAATTGATGAGAAATGAATGTATGTACCTGGATTTTCTTCGACTTAGTGTTTTGTCATATAGCAGTAAAATAGGGGGGGGGGGATATCATTCCAGTCTGAGCTTGCTGAATATGATGATTAAAAATTAATGTTTTTCTCAAAACTTCAAATTATGGATGTAGTCCCTTTTGAAACCGAACCGAACTCTTTTATATATATATATATATATATATATGAAGACTTTGTTTGCAAAAACCGGTTAGTCCATATTTGCCAAATGGAGATATTTGCGATTGAAGGTCAAGAAAAATAAAGAGAATAATAAGAAAATTATTGCTTCTTTTGACCATAACTTCAAAAATGTACCTTTATAAAGTAACTTTTATGTAGTGACCAATATATCATTTAAAAGGTATTATTTTGTACTTTATGACAGAGACCGTACATCAAAATCTTCAAAAATGGACTTATCGGTTTTTGCAAACAAACTCTTCATATATATATATATATATATATATATATATATATATAATATTATTTTTGTGAAGGTGGATATCGGATTTCAACGTTGGCTTACCGGTGTTCAGACGCAGGGAGAGTATGGATTTATAACCGGTGCCAAAGAGGTAACAGTGTCACTCTCGAACGACAATAACTCGTGGGATGAACTTCCGGGTTCACGTTGCGGCTTATCTGAGGTAGTGAATCTGTCATATAATATTTTTCATCTACTCTGAATTTTTTTGCTGTATTCTATCGTCGTGTTTTCTGCTCTTTGAAAATTCAAGTTTGGCCATACATCATAGGATAAAGAAATAAGCTCAGATGCACAGAACTGTTTAGATCAAATATTTGTGTTCAGATAGTCTGAAAGTATTTGTTTTCGAGTAAACATGGATATTGTGTGTTTGTTTTTTTTTTTTTTATTTTAGGTTCTGTGAAATAAACTATTTATATGTGACCCTGTGTCATAAAACTTAAAAAAAAAAAAAAATCGCCAGACATGTTTTTTAGTTAAGGGCATATTCTGAAAAAGTAGACGCAAAGATCCCGTTACAGTGCGAGGCTCGGCCGCGGCCGAGTCGCGGCCGAGCCCTCCTTCATTTCAGTGTAAACGCGCAAAAGGCCAAATGCGAGGCCAAAATTGGCCGCGCATTTGGCCACGCTCTGGAGGTGGTCTCGGCCGCGGCCGAGCCCAGCCTCTTCTTGGTGTAAACGCAAACTGGGCCAAATGCGCGGCCAATTTTAGTCTGGCTTCCAAACCCTCTGCCCCTACTGTTCCATTTTTAAGGATATTAACCCCCTCAACGTCGAAAACTAGTACAGTTTAAGGTGGTTTTGTCCTGCAAAGGATGTTTTCCTTCGGCAAAGGCCTTTGCCCGAACGGTGACTTCGTCGCCACGGAATCCAGTTGGCAAAGGGTCTGAAAACCAGACTATGCGAAATTGCGTTTGTTTACAAGCAGAGCGCCACTACGACAAAATATTGAAAGGTTTGAATTAAAAGCGCGGCCGAGCCCGGCAGTGTAAACGGACAAAATTGCGGGGCTCGGCCCCGCAAATGAGGCTGAGCTCGGCCGCGGCTCGGCCCAGCCCCGCACTGTAAACGGGGTCTTCGTCTTAAAGGGACTGTACAGTACTTGTTGAGGTAGGGATTCATGTTTTGAACATTCCTAAGTGAGATAATGAAAAGCCTTCTATGAAATATGAAAGAGCATGTAATTTTAAGAAGGATTCAACGTTTATTTGATGAAAATTGGTTTTCAAATGGCTGAGATATCCAAAAAAGTGCTAATAATAAAAGGCGACATGCCCCATCTTTATTAGTATCTCTTTGTTTCACCTTGTTTTTAGATATCTCGGCCATTTCAAAACCGATTTTCATCGAATAAACTTTTGATATCCCTTAGAACTGCATGCTCTTTGACATCTCATAGAGTGATTTCTGAATATCTCACAAAATGTTAAAAGCTAAATCTTCACCTCGACCAGAACTGTACACACCCTTTAAAAAAATGTGCAGCTCAATTCGAATGGCCTCCACTAACCCATCTAAAAACTGGAAAGAAAGCACACACTCTGGAAAAGTGTGAACTGAGAAACGAGGCTCTGAAGTGCAGAGAATGTTCAAGCGCTTGATACTAATCAAGCCGTGCCAGCTGTGTGATTACAGGGGCAAAATACAGGATGTAAACCACCGGAGCAATAATAATTAAATGGTTATTAGATTAAGCTGCAATTGAGCATGTTCTATAAACACATTCTGTCCATAATGTCAAAGCAGTAACGTTATCCTTCCAAAAGTTATTAGACTTGAAACTGAAGAGTGAGTAAAACTGTTGAAAACACACATTCCCATTTATGTTATGATCCCAAGCTAAAGAATAATGTAGAAGGATAGCTATTTGAGAAAATATGAAAAATTCAAGAATGACTCGGTTTACCCATTTACCCTTTTTGAGCCGTCACGTAAAATCAAGGGGTGCGACTTTTTGTTGGAAAATTAGCTAAGAATACCAACTTATATAAGGAGCATGAATACAATAAAAGAAAATGATTTCCAAACTTTTCTTTGTATTGAACATGTTAATGGAAACAACTTCGGAGATAAGTAATTAACATGTTGTTTACTTCACAGGCTTACCCTGTTTGTTTCAGTGGTGATACCATCGTGACGACACTATTCTCGAAAGCACACCTTGCACGTTACGTGAAATTTACTGTCGTCAGCTCATATTCCAGTGGTTATCTTCGCGCCGAAATACTTGGTAAGGCATAAATATGATTATCAGAAAATATATCAGCAGTAATATGTATATACGTATATATATATATATATATATATATATATATATATATATGTGTGTGTGGGTGTGGGTGTGTGTGTGTGTGTGTGTGTGTGTGAAGAGCTTGGGGATGGTTCATGGGTAACTTAGTTTCACTTTACTTAAAAGGCAAACATTTTGATAGGTAGTCGATATTCAATTATGATATCACTTTATCAATTTAAGCAAATTGGTCTATAAGTATTCATCTCTAATTATCTATATTTATTATCTCTTTACTCCCGTAAGCTCATATGTCACTGGTTATCTTCGCACCGAAATACTTGGTAAGGCACAATTGTGATTATCAGAAGACATATCACCAGTAACATATATAAAATACACATACACACACACGTATTATATATATACATTGTATATATATATATATAATGTATGTATATGTGTGTATGTGTGTGTGTGTAAGAAGAACTTGGGGATGGTCCATGGGTAACTTAGTTTCACTTTACTTGAAAGGCAAACATTTTGATAAGTAGTCGATACTTGATTGTGATATCACTTTATCAATTTAGGCATATTGGTTTTTAAGTATTCATCATTAACGGCGTTAATTGATATTGGTATTTTGATCTTTGTGCATACATTATTGTGACCCTGCATCACAAAACCAACAAATATAAAGGAAGAATCTGAAAGAACACACTCTAAGCTTTAAAATGATGTATAGCTCAATTGAAATGGACTATCCTAACCTTTCTTAATATTTGAAAGACAGCACACGCTCTGGAAAAGTGTGAACCGAGAAAAAAGGGTTCTGAAGTACAGGGTCTATCTGTCTATTCAAGCGCTTTATCTTTACCAAACCGTGCTAGCTGTACGATGAATGGGACAAAAAAGTAAACCACAGGAGCAACAACAATGAAGGGATTATCAGATTAAGTTGAAATTGAGCATGCTATATTAACACAATCTGTCCATGATTGAGGACATACAAAGTGTACCTGATCTCACTACTTTACAAAAAAGGGCTGTTGCAAAACTGTTGAAAATGCACTTTCCCATTCATTTTATGATCCCAAACTTAACAATAATGTAGAAGAAGGGTAGTTCCTTCAGAAAATATGACAAACTTAATATTGAATTGGTTGACCCGTTTCACGTTTTTTGAGTCCTCACGTAAAATCAAGGGGTGCGACTTTTCGTTCGTTTTGTGGTGCACGGTCTCAAATATGTTTATTGAAACATATTATTTATAAGACGTGGGCGCTGTATAAACACACTAAGTTTGAAAACTGCCAACATAATTGAAGAGCTCAGTTGCAAAAAAGGTACTACATCCAATATTCATCAAAATCTACTTTTTGGTCTTGATGTAATCATTTTTAAGACCTCTTTACACTAAGACTAACAAGAAGCTGAATTTCCAACCAGAAAGTATAAAAATTACTTTCAAAAATCATATAGGTTTCAAAAGGTACTACATCCACTCCAATGACATCATCGGAAAATTGACCAATCAGAGATGAGTACTGACCTGACCCTTTACCATTGTCTACTGACTTAATATGTTAACAATAGAAGTTGGCTTTTGGCTCTTTGACTTTTTGTTAAAGTCACCATGCAAATATGAAAAAAAATCTTGAAAAACTCATCACACTTCAATCAAGCAATGGAGGAAAATGAAGAAGAACTCGTTGACAAGACAAACAATCTCAAGAAAAGGTCCAGGAATGAAGACCAGCAGACAAGAGCGAAGGAGAAACGGCGGAGAAACTGGAGATATTACGCGATTTTTTATGTAGTCCCACGTACTACGTTTAGTGTTAGTTACCTGTACTGTGAGTTACTGTTAGGGTGTTAATTGAGTTTGAGCCATAAATTATCCACAGAATTAAGTACAATCACGTTGTATGTTTGGACTATACCTGGTTTAAATGGTTTCACAGCTAATAAGTGTGTGACAACTAGTATGAAAGCAAAGTTACTTTGTTGAATGTAAATACAATGGAATGAAATTCTGACATCCCTACCAACAGTGCTTTACCTCCGGGTATGCTGAGCTATTCTATACGTGCATAATGTAAAGTACCAGGACTGGAAAGTACATGATGTACGTAGTGGCATGAAGCTTTGAACACTAGATTGATATCTGTTCTTGTAAATGACACATTTTACTTATACAATGTCACAAAGGTAATACCAAGTATATTTTTAGTATAGTGGTCATATTACTCATCGACCGTCTTGATTTTATCAGCTTTTAGATCATCAAATTTTATTTTACCTAATAAAGAACATACCAGATTGAAATTAATGGAATAAATTTGATTACAGCGTTGAGAAATCACAGCACATTCAGATGCTTCTTTTCCACCTTTTCCCTTCGAAGTTCCATTGAAAAAAAAAGAACGAAGAAAAAATAGATTATGTTAACAATATTCTAGAGAGACGTGAAGGGAGAATTCACTACGAAAAAATAGCCAAAAAATAATACAAGGAAGAAAAACCAAAGAAATCACGAGATAAAGCCCGTGAAAGAAAAACAAAAGGAGAAAAGGGAAGAGAGAAATCACCTGGTGAGATATTGTGACCCCTCTCAAGTTCTATTACCGTTTATGCATAATGGATCCACCCCCCCCCCATGCTCGATGAATCCAGAACATTTGAAGCATGTGGAAATCGTTTGAATGCTTATGACCAATGACAATCATTCATTCAAAATATTGGTCAGCAAGGGAGAAGTGGGGCATTAGCGATGCACATCGGTTTGTTATTCTTGCTGCTAAATAGGGCAGGGCATTGTCAATTACCTAGGCCCCCTTGACCTCGTATCCCATCCCCATCAAGACCATTTCTGGGGAAAAAATAAATCCGCGAATCACGTCACAACATCAAACTGATATCTCTTGTATGTGAAATTTCGGTTTCAAAAGGCGCTACATCCACAAAAATATAAAAATGATTAATACTTTAAAAGTAAATGTATGGACCGGATTTTCTTAGAGAGTGATTTCAGTGTTGTATCATAATTATAACAGTATAATATGGAGAAATATCATTCCAGTCTGAGCTTGCAAAATTTGATAATAAAAAAAAAATCACGTTTTTCTCAGAATTTGAAATTATGGATTTAGTACCTTTTAAAACACAACTCTTCGATTCCACACAAAATTATTAGTCATCACAATCATTTTTTATTTTTTTTTGCTGTGTCATGTCCTTAATTGTAACTATCAGTATCATTTATTTTTCTCAGGTTTCCGTGATATTGATTGCTGGGATATCTACCAAAATGGATTTGAAGCCAGTGGTATTTACGACGTGAGGGCCCTGGATTCTGACAAACCCATTCGGGTGTACTGTGATATGGACACTGATGGAGGCGGGTGGATGGTGTGTGTCAAACTTTAGAATAGACATGTTATTTACACAATGGCTGGAAAAGTGTCAAAAATAAATGAAAAAAAATGTTGCCGTTATAGGAAAACAATTTGTTGAAATATACCTCATATACATTATGTGACATTGAATCATAAACCAACAAAATGTCGCCAGAAATGGCTTTTTAGATGAGGGGAGTTTCTACAAAAGCAGACTTTTAAGCATTAAAATGATGTATAACTCGATTGAAATTATTCTTCTAGCCTATGTAAATATTGGAAAGAAAAACACCCACTCTTTGAAGTGTGAACTGAGAATAGAGGCTCTGAAGTAGTGTCTATTCAAGCACTTATCTTTCCCAAGCAGTGTTAGCTGCGCGAAGCACGGCCAAAAAAAAAAAAACAAAACAAAAACAAAAAAAAAACAAAAAAAAAAACCGGGATGTAAACCATTGGAGCAACAACAATGAAGGGATAGCTTGATTAATCTGAAATTAAGCATGTTTTATTGCCACATTATCTCAATGATTAATGTCAACGTTAAAAAACAGTATGATAATCTTTTGCTAAGTTATTAGAGTTGAAAGTGAAAAAGTGGGTGCAGTGTCTTAATGAAAAAAGGACACTATTAAGACACGCCTAATGACACTACTATACTAGAACGTGTCCAAGAAAAAAAAAAAACACTGCCAAAAACATTATTTCCTGTTCATTTTATGTTCCAAATCTTCTGCATAATGAAGAAGAAAAGCTGCTCCTTCAGAAAATATGAAAAATTTAAGAATGGTCAAATTGACCCATTTCCCCTATTTTCAGTCCTCACACAAAGTCAGCGCGTACGACTTTTTGTGGGTTTTGTGATGCACGGTCACACACACACACACACACACACACACATATATATGTGACCGTGCACCACAAAACACACAAAAAGTCACACCCCTTGATTTTAAGTGAGGACTAAAAAAAAGGTGAAATGGTTCAACCAAGTCAATCTTGAGTTTTTCATATTTCTTTGAAAGAACGATCCTTCTTCTACATTATTCTTCCGTTTGGTATCATAACATGAAAGGGAAAGTGTGTTTTTAGGATTTTTTTCTACAACCCTTTTGGGGGGAAGAGTAGAATGATCAGGTATGACTTAGAGGTCGATTTTCATGTCTTGAAATCCTTTGCATACTCTTCACTTTCAAGTCTAATAACTTTTGAAAGGATGACGCTACTGCTTTGAAAGTTAGCATTAATCATGGGCAGAATGTGCTAATAGAGCATGCTCAATTACAGTCTAATCTGACAATCCCTTCATTGTTGTTGCTCTGGTGGTTTACACCCTGTGTTAAGCGCTTGAATAGACCGTGCACGTCAGAGTCTCTTTCCTCAGTTCACACTTTTCCAGAGTGTTTGCTTTCTTTCCAGCATGTTAAAATAGGTAGGTTAGGGGAGTCTATTTGAATTGAGTTATACATCATTTTAAAGCTTAGAGTCTGCCCTTTCAGAATGTGCCCTTAACTGAAAATCCATGTCTGGCGACTTTTTGTTGGTTTTGTGGTGCAGGGTCACATATACATTGACTTATCTGTATATTATTTGTATCAATGGTTAATTGCCTTTTTGTTTGTTTGTTTGTTTGTGTGTTTGTTTTTGTTTTTGTTGTTGTTGTTGTTGTTGTTGTTGTTGTTGTTTTTTTTTTTTTTTTTTTTTTTTGGGGGGGGGGGGGGGCTTATTCACGTGTCCAAACTGATATAAAAACAATGTCCTGGTGAGTAATGATTTTGTTTTGTAGCTTTTGCAGCGCCGTATGGACAAAAACCCTGATTTCAACGTTCCTTGGAATGATTACGCCCAAGGCTTCGGTGATGTCGGCGGTGGTCACTGGCTGGGTGTCGAGCAAATACTCCGGATATTCGGTCAAAGGGTATTCCAACTCCGTATCGACATGGTAGACGATAGTGGGGCCAGGACATTTGCTAAATACAACACATTTTCTATAGGCAGTGCAGATAGCAACTACCGATTAACAGTGTCCGGATATGGCGGGAATGCAGGTTAGTTCTTTGTTTGTTGTCTGGTAACCATCTTTCCTCAGGTATAATAATTACCTTCTGATATTTGCTAAAAGCTGAACAAACTGTATACCCCTGAGAAGCTCAGAGTGCGTAAGAGATTGCGAATAACAAAGTATATCCGTTAGTATTCCACTTATTTATCGGGCTTTGATATCGGGTTCATTGGCCAGTAGAGTTTGTATAATTATACACCGCTATAATATACTGGTAAAGTTAACTGGTTTATGCCGAAAAATGCAACATGATTTTAATAAGGATAAAATTAAGACTCCTGATGCCGGATTGAATATTTCATGTTAATTCGAAAGTCACAGTTTGAATGTCATATATTATGATTTGTCTTAAGTAACCAGAATCACTTTTGTCTTGGTGCACTGATTGTGAATTGCTTTTATTATCATTATTTTTTCTTTTATTACACAAAGGATTAATTTCACCCCACTCACTGCTCCATTCAACTCTAACAACAAAACTTTATGTTAAAGGTAGGGAATCCCATTTGCATGCCTTAAATGAAGAGTTGTATAAACACAGTGGTATGTTGAAGAGAGTATCATTTTAGAAACTCCCATAAAGTATTGAAAGTGGAAGGTAACATTTAGTACATTTTTATTGACCGTTAGATTTTGAATTGAATTCTTTTCGGGGCTCAACGTAAATTCCAGTACATTACTAGGCTACCTTTGCAGACCCATGCACTGCATGTGTGTCCATCATGTATATTTTGTGAATAAAGTTCATCAAAACTTACAAACATTTCTATATACATTCTTGCCACACACTCTATATGTTATTACATCAGCTCTTATACTTTTAGATTTGTGTTTATAGATACAAAATACAGAAGACTGCAACAAAAAGGCTTAAGTGTGGCTGGCACACAGAACTACTGAGTAGTTGAGTTTTTTGCATTATTCAAATTGTAGATAACTGTTGACTTCCAAATTTCTAAGCAGTGGCCTAAACAAGTCACCTGAGGTTCATATCTAATGTTTTGCTGCATTTTGGGAGTTCTGCAAAAGGTATCCCCTACCTTTAAGGTAGCATTTATTTGTGGTTGTGACCATCGCACTCAGGCAAACAAAGAAGTCCTTCCTCTGAAAGAATTAGTTGCATAAAAAAAGTTTCTTTCATTTTTCTTATTCTACCAGGGGATGGTCTCTCCCATTCTAACGGCTCTCCATTCAGTACGGCCGAACGGGTCAACGACCCGAACATGGCCATTCCTTGCCGTTCGTGCTGCCCGTCAGGTGGATGGTGGTATAATGGGTGTGGCCAGTCCAATCTCAACGGCATCTACCCCGGAGACACACCGGGTGGTCCTGTCATGTCCTGGAATAATAAAATAATTACTTTTGTCGAGATGAAAGTGAGGCCAGTTTAGGCCAGTTTGATACGTTAATGCAAACAATACCCAATGTGAGAACAATTACGTCACAATTATATACATACACATGTAAGATATGTTAGATTTGATGGTTGTGCAGCCATACCCTTGCCCTCTTATCATGTAAAGAGTCTTATACTTTCAAGATTTAAATAAGTAATAGAAATGAAGAGTACAAATAATGTTTAAAAAATCGCAATTTTCAAAATAATGTTTCTTTCTGGGTGATGGTCATGTATTACCTCTCGTCCTCTTATGGTTGCCTCAAGTTTATACAGTTATGATAATGAGCCTGAGTCATCTTATATAACAATAACTTGATATGAAATACATTGAATTATACACACTTGTTGTTTTCTTGTGCATTCTGGATCATGACGACGTTGCAATCATTTCACAACGAACAGAGACGAGGCTTGCTCTACGATATAATTTCTTATCGATTGTAACGTTATGTTCTTGAACACTGTGATCGTATGTGCATTAATTATTTTGAAGCAATAACTTGATATGACGCATGTGACAATGTATAATTCGGTGCGTCTCTGGTCATTGTTACAATAGCTGTAGCCTTACTTGACATTTTCAGATAAATATGAATTCTAACTTTGCGCTTTCCCATGTGCTCTTTTCTTAGATGTCTAGTGAAATAAACATTCGTGAAATTAACCCCCCCCCCGCCACAAAGAAAATAAAAGAAGAAGCTTGCATATATCCGGATGCATAAAAATGTATTAATTGAGCAATGTGTTGTGATTTCCCCCTTTTAATGTGAATAGCTTGTTGATTGCGTTAGCATGTTTCATGTGTATAAACAGTAATTTGTTTATAATTGTAGTACCTTCCATGTGTATGATAATAATGATTGAATGACATGACGCTTATAATGTATGATCACAAACTTGGAGCGCTTTCCTATTCCAATTGCATGCAGACTGATATGTCCTAACTCTATTGTAAAAATACAAGTACGGTTAAACCTCAACATGATGTGAGCAGTAGCTACAAAAGGAGCATTGCAATAATAGACATGCTTCAACAAACGCCTCCAACCCCCACCATGTCTATGTATTTATCACGCCATAAAGCATGACAAACTTTTGCCAAATGTAAACTGATGTACAACCACCCGGCAGATTTCTGCTGAACCATGCCTCACAATGTATTGTGTGTTAACTACAATAGCCACAGCCAGACAGGAGGCAGTTACAATATAAAGGAGAAAAGTCCCCTGCAGATACGTTTTATGACACAAAAGTCACTGCATAGTGGAACATAAATATGGACTTGAATTGGAATATCCTTTTCATTTAGAAACCATTTGTAGATGCACATTTCGTTGCTGGCGTGACATGACCTTGTATCTGTTGTATCTCAAATTTTGGTGAAAATCACTTTTTGGATTAAATTTCCGATAATTGGTTAAGTGATGTCCTATCCAATTCCTATCAGTCTTAACCCCCCCCCCCCAAAAAAAAAAAGGGGGGGGGGGCAACACGACACACCAAAGGACAGGTGATCGAATTTGCTATAGTGCTTTGGCTGCCATGTTTTATCCCTCCTGTTTCGTCTCTCCTGAAAATTTGACATTTTGATATTTTGTGCTTTAAAAACAAGCCCCATTGATGTGAAAAGAGTTGGAATAGAGTTCATACTTTGCACATATTTTGAAAGGAAGAATATCTCAGCTCTTTATGTGCCACGTTCGCACTCCCGACTCAGTCGACGGCGTGCCCACTTCGCATTCCTCTCAAACGCAAAAATCCGCCCAAACCAATCGATAAATCGCCAATTGCCACAGTACAATAAAAGCGCTTCTCGCGATCCCGTTCCGCTCGTCTATAGCTCGCATTTTATGTGATGATTAACTAACAAGCAGTGTTTCATACTGGATTTGGATGCAAATTCTGAGTTTCTGTGACTGCTTTGTGTGCAAAAGTCATACATTTAAATGAGGCTACTGGGCATTTGAAAGAAAAGCAGTTATAGATTTGTCATATAATTTACATCAATGTAAAGCTTGACATTTTCTCTACAACTTTGCTTACTTCGTCTACAATTTAACAGAAATCTGTAATAGTTATGTAGATTTGAAATATAGAATGTTTTCTCGACGCATGACTTGGTTGGTGTCTCAAAATAATGTGGCACATGAAGCGTTTCCATCATGGTACATAAAGAGTTGAAGAAACTCAGAATCAAGCGGGTATCTTCATTTCAATAATATTATATAAAGAACAACGCTCTCTTTTACGCAGAATAGTTAGTCAAAAGATTCGTTGTACGTATCATAAGTGCATTGTGTGCGTGTTACATTTGACCAAACTGGATTAAATTGATGTGAACCGAGAAATAGTCTTACATTTCCATCTCATTGAATGTGTTTCGTAAGAAGAGCCATGTAAATTTAACTCCTAGATACATGAACTTTGAACAGCTTCATTGCAGTCGCAAGATAAAACCTGTCTATAAGGAATTCGTATGAGCTTGCATAAGAAGTTTAAAAATATGAAAACAAGCACACACACACACACACAAATATGAACACATACACACATGAACACATACACATATACAATGCCTCCAAAATGCACGAACAGACATTTTTTTTTTTTCAGTGTGTGAGTAAGTGTATTATACACGCGATTGATCTCTTTTCTCGCTCAAGATATTTGTGTCCGGATTAAGATGGCTCTTTTACAATTATCGTCAAAGCTGCACTGACCAGAAGTGAGCCATCTATTGCTCTTAGTATATAAATATGTGTATGTAGTAATAAATGTAATAAAGGAAAATAAAACCTACAAATAATATATATATATATATATATATATATATATATATATATATATATATAAATATATATATATATATAATTATATAGTTGAAATATGATTTTATACGTATATATGACAGACAGATATTCGATCAAAATAGATATACTTTATATCCGGGTGTGACTGTATAAAACAAAATCATAAAAAAAAATGTCGCAAGCCCTGATTTTGTGAGAGGACTAAAAATAGGCAAATTATTTCAATTTGAATCCTTTCATATTTACTGAATAGTAGTTCCTTGTCTGTATTACCTCTTACTTTTGGAGTCATAATACGGATGGGATATTGCTCTTTAAAGGGTGTTTCTTGAAGACTTTTATGTGGAGGGGGGGGGGGGTATGAACGATGTGACTGGTATGTTTTAGATGCCCAGTCTTTTTTTCAGTTCTTAAATATGTGATGTGATGTACGGTCACATTCGAAGTCCGTCTCTTTGAGTGTTGTACCACTTCATGGTCGGGTGGTAAACCAAAGGCTACTTCTGATTATTTTTATTACTTTATACTTTGTTTTCGGAGTGTTGCATTGGTATTGTGGCCATAGTTTATGTATGTATGTTTGGTATTGTGGCCATAATGTATGTATGTATGTGTATGTGTCGTGCAGCATCTATTGTTCTCATTGTCACAATTACATTATCCTTCCCAAGATGGATAAAGCGTTAGATAAAGATATAATTACAATCTACTACATACAGTTAAGCACGCACGCACACACACATATATATATATATATATATATATATATATATATATATATATATCTATATATATATATATATATATATATCTATATATATATATATATATATATATATATATATATCTATATCTATATATATATATATATATATATATATAAACGGTGTATACATTTTTCATCTCTTTTTTTTTCTCTCTCTCTTTTTCTTTTGGCTTACATGTACTCTGCTCGAGTTGTTTTGGAAATCGGTTGAAATTTGTCCCTAAGTTAAAATAAGGATTTTTAGGCCATTGGACCATTTTTTTCTGATTATCTGACGTCTATTGCTATTTCATTCCACATTTTTTTTTTAAATCATATAATGCCATACCAACAGTGTGTGTGTGTGTGTGTATGTGTTAGTGTGTGTGTCGTATTACACCCGTTCCAAGAAACAAATGGGTGTACGCACCTCAACTTCACTACTTACAGAAGAAAAAAAAAAGGACGTCTAGTTGAGCTGTAGCTTGATATGCACGATTATCTTCTTTTCTCCCTTGATACATTAAGTCTCGTCTGTTAATTTGTGTAAACATGAGTCTGTAACAATATATCGCACACATTTAATTATTTATGTAATCTTTCTGTTTCGAGCTAATCAAATGTGACCGTGTCTCACAAAACGAACAAAAAGTCGCACCCACTGATTTTGTGTGAGGACTAAAAGTAGGTGAATTTTGTAGGTCAAACAAGCCAATCTTGAGTTTTTCATATTTTCATCATGCTAAAGTTTGGGATTATAAAGCGAACAGGAAAGTGGGCTTTGTTGCAGTTTATGTAAAACATTTTTTTTTTAATAATAGTGTGATTAAGAGTCCCCTTTCCATTTCTTAAAAACTCTGTACGCACTCTTCACTTTCAACTCTAATAACTTTAGAAAAGATAATGCTGTTGCTTCGAAATTTGGCATTAATCATGGACAAAATGTGATAATACAGCATGTTTGATTTCAGCTTAATCCAATAATCCTTTTATTGTTCTTACTCCAGTGGTTTACATCCTGTTTTTGTCACATTCATCGCACAGCTAGCATGGCTTGGTAAAGATTTTGCACTTGAATAGACCATGTGATTCAAAGCCTCTTTTCTCAGTTCGCATTTTTCCTGAGTGTGTGCTTTTTTCCCAATATTTAGATAGGTTAGGAAAGTCCATTCGAATTGAGTTATACACATTTTACAAGCTTAAATATGCTCTTAACTAAAAATCCATGTCTGGCGACTTCTTGTTTGGTTTGTAATGCCGGGTTACAAATAAGCAAACATCATACATTGATACTAATTCAACTTTACAATATTTTATTTTATTAACATGCATTACTAGTCATATCGCTTCTCACACTTTACCCTATATACTTTATCCTACAATAGTGTATACCATGCACCACAAAACCAACAAAAAGTCGCACTCCCTGACTTTACGCAAGGACGTAAAATAAGTGAAATGTGTCAGCCTGGTCAATCTTGAGTGTTTCAAATTTTCTGAAAGAGCAATTCTTCTTCTACATTATTCTAAAATTTGGGATCATAAAACGAACCGGAACTCGTGTACAGTTTTTTTTTTTCTTAGAACAGATTTTTGGCACAATAGTGTGATCAGCTATGTCTTTTCATTTCTTAAAATCCTTTACACTCACTCTAATTTTAAGTGCATTACTCTTAAGAGGATGCTGGTACTGCTTTGAAAGTTTAATAGTTTATATAGCATTACGCAGAATGTGTCAAGTAAGCAAGCATGATTTTAGCCTAATCGGTTAATTCCTTCATTAGTGTTGCTGTGGAGTTTTGCATCCTGTTTTTGTCTCATTCAGTGCGCACAGCAAAACATGGAAGGAAGGATTAAGTGCATGAATAGAACCTATTCTTCTGAGCCTTAATGTCGCTTTCTTTGAAACATTAAGACTAGCTAAGAGCCAATTAGAATTAACTTATAATTTTAAACCTCCAAGTCTGCTCTCTTAGAATCTTCCCTTAGCTGATATGACATTTCTGTTGTTGTTTTTGTTGTTGCTGTTGTTTTTTGTTTTTTGGTTTTGTGGTGAAGGGCCACCTTCATTCATTCATTCATTTCATTTCCATATGAGAACATAACAACATTTACAAAATTCTAAATATAACACCTTCCTACACTTTACACATTTTGAAGTGAATTATACATATGAGACCAGATATATAGATACATATATGTGTCTTTTTTTGCAATTACTTGAACAAAATATATTAATGTAAACTGATAAAATTCTTCGATGAACAGAACTTTTCATTTCTTATAATACCTGTGATTTCAAAGATTGTTACTAATTCCTGTGACAAAACCCTTTATCAAAAGTTAATTAAATGCAATAAAGTTAAATTAATATTAATTACAAGTCACAATAATCAATTGTGTCAGTTACTATTGGCCGAAAATATATGTATTTGCATGATGCAGTGGATGTCAAATCATTTTACAGCATGTTATACCATACTGCGTGTTACATATTTTATCCGTTCATTCATACAAACCATACTTGCACTTACTGACAAACGTCAAACTTGATAATATCTCACTTCAAGCAATTGATTGGCCTGGAGAGGGTATATTGTCTAAGATTCGTTATAGTATAAACACATTTGCTAAGAGTTGCATTCGAGAATAAAACCTACTTTTCTTCGCAAAAGAAATCACACGTATTCTCCCTTTCCCGAAACCTCTTCTCCATGTCGTCTAGGAGATAATAAACTTCCTCATTTTCCAAATGTGACCGTGCATCACAAAACGGACAACAAATCGCACCCCTTGTTTTTATGTTAGGACTCAAAAACGGTGAAATGGGTCAACAGAGTCAATCTCGAGTTTTTCTTATTTTCTACAAGAGCTATCCTTCTTCTACAATATTCTTTAGTTTGGGATCATAACATGAACGGAAAAGTGTGTTTTTAGCAGTTTTACTACAATCCATTTTTTTTTTTGGGGGGGGGGGGAGAGTAGAATGATCAGGTATGTCTCAGAGGCCCCAATTTCTTGAAATCCTTTGCATGCTCTTCAATTTCAAGTCTAATAACTTTTCAAAGGATAATGCTACTGCTTTGTAAGACCCCGTTTACAGTGCGAGGCTCGGCCGCGGCCGAGCCCGCCTTCATTTCAGTGTAAACGCGCAGAAGACCAAATGCAGGGCCAAAATTGCCCGCGCATTTGGCCACGCTCTGGAGGTGGTCTCGGCCGCGCCTACGCGGCCGAGACCGGCCTTTTTTCAGTGTATACGCAAACTGGGCCAAATGCGCGGCCAATTTTAGTCTGGCTTCCAAACCCTCTGCCCGTACTGTTTCGTTATTCAGGATATTAACCTCCTCAACGTCGAAAACTAGTATAGTTTAAGGTGGTTTTGTCCTGCAAAGGATTTTTCCTTCGGCAAAGGCCTTTGCCCGAACGGTGACTTCGTCGCCACGGAATCCAGTTGGCAAAGGGTCTGAAAACCAGACTATACCAATTTGCGTTTGTTTACTAGCAGAGCGCCACTACGACAAAATATTGAAAGGTTTGAATTAAAGCGCGGCCGAGCCCGGTAGTGTAAACGGACAAAATTTCGGGGCTCGGCCCCGCAATTGAGGCTGGGATCCGCCGCGGCTCGGTCCAGCCCCGCACTGTAAACGGGGTCATAGTTTGCATTAATCATGGACAGAATGGTGCTGTGATAATAGAGCATGCTTGATTTCAGCTTAATTTGATAGTCCCTTCGTTGTTGCTGCTCCAGTGGTTATCACCGCCTGTGTTTTGTCCCTTTCATCACACAGCTAGCACGGATTGGTAAAGATTAAGCGCTTGAATAGACACTGTACTTCAGAGCCTCTTTTCTCAATTCACACTTTTCCAGAATGTGTGCTTTCTATCCAGTATTTAGATAGGTTTGGGGGGTCCATATGAATTGAGTTATACATCATTTTAAAGCTTAGAGTCTGTTCTTTCAGAATCTGCCCTTAACTGAAAATCCATGTCTGGCGACTTTTTGTTTGTTTTGTGGCGCACGGTCACAAATGGTGTCCCAAGATTTTAAACGGGGGTAAAAAGAGCGTTGGAGACTATGCTGCCAAGACGCAGAATATGTTCTCAAGCTTTCTTTAACTTAGGCAGACAGCACTGCTGGGCAGAAGAGTAGTGGGATCATCCAAAAAAGCATCCAACCGCATGGCCAGTGAGAGAACCGCTGCGACTGGCCTTACAAAGCGTTGGGAGGGCATGTCAGTGGTTTGCACTCTTGCCGTAGAGGGAGTGTTTATAGCGTAATTTATCATTCCCTTTGACCATATAGTATATCTACTAACTCTATATGCACACATCAGTCCACAGTCCACAATTGAGGTTGATAACTACTGTTCCACACAAAAACTGATCGGAACTATATTATGTACATGTTATAATAATTATACCCACTGTACCTCCATGCTATCACTGCACTTGCTGTACACTGTCAGAGATACTGGAGTGACAACTATACCTGTCTGAACGCTCATGGCCTCAGCTTTGTTACTGCGGTACAGAAGTACTACTTACGAAATATATTACAGTGTTACAGCACTTAATGTTCCGTTGAGCGACATATATTTCAACTCTCTGCAACTTATTGCTGTCTTATAGCAGGAATACGTATGGTACGAGATACGGGTTAATAGGTCACTAAAATTCAATAATAAATTGTCATTTGCACCATGCCATTTCAAAATGTCCTTTTTCTTGATGATATTAGCATAATTCTGCAACTTTACCACTTTCATTCACATTATATGAATATAATTACTAAACTTGAACAACACAAGCTAAACAAACATAATTCACATGTCACACCAGTTATGTACAACATGTGTAGAAATATCGATTCGTCTCATTGAAAGAAGAGAAAACCAACATCACGTCCAGTTCAGTTATTGTGGACTAAGCATGGTATGCTTGAATCACTGAGCTCAATGCAAGAATCCACACCTGACTGTCACTTTCTCAGAAAGGGTTCCACAGCGACTCGTTCTATTGCGATTCTTCTTTGTTTTTGTTTTTGAGAGGGGAGGGGTTGGGGTACCCCTCGTGGTTATTGTTAGTTTCTGAGGATTTGATGAAAAGACTAACAAAAATGAGAAAAAGGGAGGGCTGATGAGGCTAATTGTTGGCCTTTCTTAGTGTACATCGATATATTATATTATAATTATATATATGAAACAAAGAAAGGGAACCTGACCAGAAGTAAAAAATAGTGAAAACTTTGAGCAAAGAAATATATATACTTGTATTATATATCAAGGTATACATACATGTGAATTATTAAACATAGATTATAAACGCATTTCATCAATTTGCAATAGACATTGATTCTTTACTGTAGTCCACCGAGGAAATATTTTATGTGAGCGACTGTGATTACAGAAAGGGGCATAAACATTACGTTTATGAGACCCACAACTGAGAACAGATCGAGTAAAAATCCAATAAGAATTATAGAATAATAAGAATAATTTTTAAAATCTTAGAGACATCTATATGTCATCTTGCGAGGAATACCCCGCGCTTTCAACATTGCTTAGCTCCCCTCACCGAGGATTGCAACCCAGAGCCGTTTGATCGCAAGGCAGTCGCGCTACCAACTGAACTTCATGTCCTTGCTACCGTAAGATATTGTTCCTTACAAGCTTTGTAGCATTGAGAGCATTTCCTTAAGGCACAATCCAACCTTCAATGCATTATTTTAATAGACATGTCGCCCGCAAGATGTGAGAGATCACAATATAACTGCTTAAGACAGACTTAAAGTTAAGCAGCGCTGCTATCAAAGCTGCCACACTGCCACTGGTTAGAATATAGACTTTTTTTTTTTTTTTTTGGGGGGGGGGGTAATTTTTCCTATTAGATCAACTCAACCTTGTCATGTTACTCACTAAGTTTGTGTCTTATTTTTGTTCAGGTTTATTGAATCAGGAAACGTCAAACCCGGAAAAAAAACATCTTTCCTTTTCAGTTTCTTTTTTTTTCAGTAATTGAATAAATTAAAAACAAAATATCTTCCTTATCCAAAGTCCTTTATGTTTAATTGTCTTGACGTTGAAAAAAAAAATAATCAGATGTATGGAATAAAACATTGCTATTTTGCAATATGATTAGTGTATTGTACATCAATTGGAGAGTCGTTGAGACTAGAGGTCATTACTTCATTTCATTCACATATTGTTATGTGATTACGCCAGATGGCACTATACATGTAGGCCTATTAGTAACAAGAAGAAACGTCACACGTCACCGGCCTAACTTTCTTGTTTCTTGTCCGATTTCAATCCAATGTCTTGCAGGTTATTTGTGACATGTTATTCTGCCAATCCCAAATTGCCAAATTGAAATATTGTCATCAGTGCACATAGAGTCAAATAGGACACTGAATGTCTAAGCACACCCACACAGAATAAAAAAATTCGTTGAAGTTACTTGTCTTTACAGCAAAAGCAATCTTTGCAGCAAAAGGAGTTATAGGCTTGGAATTCATTGAGTAAATGAAATTCTCCATTGACGCTACATTAAGAATGATGCAGTTTGTTCAATGCCTGTAATCACTTGTGCTTAACTTGTGCTTAACAGATTGTTATACTTGTCATTTCATGTCAAGGCTTAATTGCCTTCCTCAAGTACGAATAAAGCATGCAATTTATCCATGCTGCATGTTATCTTTAAAAAAGAGTAATGCTCAGAAATATGCTCACATTTACAGATAACAATTCTTCAGCAAAACGAGTGAAACTTCCAGTAGCCACCTGACCCGAATCCAGTAAAGACACCGACGTGGTTAATTTCCATGAGTGTCGGGTAAGTGGCTGCAATAAAAGGTGCTGAATTCCCGTGACGCCCCATCGCGATCGTGTTGTTATGGAAGGTCATCCAGAAGCGGTCGTAGGTGCCATGGCCAGAAAGGATTTTCCGTGTGTTCGCTTTCACCGTCCATTGACAGCTGTTTGCTACTGAGCATGGGCGTATACGGGTTTCCCGATTCTTCCAACCACCAATGACTTTGGTTTAGGGATTTGGCAGAGGGAGAGCAAAGGTAACAATGAAAAACCCCAAAGTCACCCATATTCCGGAAAGGAGGGATTGAAGGGCTAACTATTAAAACATTTCTGCTGCAAGGCTGACGGTGTTGACGAAAAAAAAAAAATAGCTTGATATTCATAGTAGAGGCTACTATGTAATCCCGCGAGATTTTTGTGCCAAAATTGCTTTTTTTTCTTACCTAACTTTGTCAATTTGGGGTTGCTGAATCCAAAAGACTTTGGTTCCATTTTTTTTTTCCGACCACATCTTCAGCCGCCATTTTGAATTTCAAAATGGCCGCCATAGCAAACTGCATATTTATCCATATCTCATTAAGTGAGCATTGTAGAAGCTTCAAATTTGGTGCAAAATGAATGGTTGTGATGTCAGACACTCTGACATATCATTTTGTGATATTATGGATTGTTTTAACACAATTTATAGGCTGCCATCTTGAAATTCAAAATGGCCGCCGTAGCGTTTTTACCCATATCTCATCTTGCAATTATTGTACGAGCATCAAATTTTCAGTAATGCACATGCTTGTGGTGTCCAACGTTCAAGTACAGCTGTTTCCTATTGTGAATCATTAGATAGGCCACAATCTTGAAATTCAAGACGGTGGTCATAGAAAAACACATAATACTCTGGTAAGCGCTTTAGATGAATTTGCCAAATTGTCCTAACTAGTTTTTAGACCGAATTCATTTTCTGGTCATGCAGAACGACAGCCATCTCTTAATTCGAAATAGCCGCCATAAATTCAGACTGTAAGGCTCCAATGACGTCATCAAGCCATCCAGACGGGCAAAAACTGTCGGGGGGGGGGGGGGGAGGGGAGGGGTCCCATACCAGTTCCCATAAGTGTGGGCAAGCGTGTAAGCGTTACAACCCACGTCCCACAATAGCCAAGCGGGTATGTGGTACGTGATTTATTTTTGCCTCTCAGGCAAAACATTATTTGGTGTCGTGGAACCTCGTTAATAGTTATATTTAATCCCAGTTATTAAACATTTGTACAAAAGCAAGCATTGATACAATTATTATAAAGGTGATCTTCAAAAGCTTGATGCTGCCTCGAGAGAATGAAGACAAACAGGGGAAAAGTCTCGCAATGGCAAGAAAAGCCATGGGCATCTACCAGGCATCTCATTCACAAGCTTGTTTATTGACCAGAAAATGAAACAACTCATCAGGGAGCTCATAATTGCAGGATGTATTTCTGGAAAAACACAGAATGAATATGGTATGCCAATGAGTAATTTTTTCCTGATTGCCCTTTTGTGGGTCATCCTCAATTATCAAGACTTCCAAGATGCTTACTGTTGTACCGCCAATGATTCTAAAACTACAAAGGATCAATTATAGCTCAGTTCTGTGGCACTTTGGATGCTTCAGAATTCCTCAACAATTTGGAACACCATCACACGAGGGTAATCTAAAAAATTGTCACTGCATTGAAACTGATGAATATGGTGTTTTATCAATCAGATATCGGAAACATTCCACTACCTTCTTATAACACTTCTACCAGTACAACAGTCTGATAGACCTGTCATTATTCAGTCATTACTGGATAATACAATTAAACGAATCTTTGGTTTACTTTTAATACTGATCTCATGTTACAACACATTGATACAACACATCCAGAGAACAAACCTCGTAAACCTTCACAACCTTATTTGTGCCTCTACTTACAGAGGAATATAATATGATACATTGTAGTTATTTCCAGCGGATATACATAAACTGCGCAATTAAATGCTTTTAGCTTCCTACACCAACGGTAGCCACAGAAATCATTATCTTGTTCATATGGCAAGAAATGCAAAAGTCATTGCTTCTGGAAGAATTTAGAACCAATTCTCTCCTGTGTACAGCCCTATACAAGTGCTGTGACTTCAAAAACACATGCAGGGAATGAGCCTCAAAGACATTAACTAAGTAAATATCCGATAAATTTTTCAATACACGGCTAATATTGTTTATTTAAACTCTACAACCAAGTCGTCTAAATGGGGGGCGTTTAGTCACTCAGACACAGTTACTGAGGCACTTTTGAAAGTCATTTGCTTCGACACTGTCCAGAATCACATGATTTCCCATTCACAAGTTTTACCCAAATGGAATGCTCTTAATGGAATGTTTCCCGTGGCAGCCATTTTGCATTTCAACATGGCAGTGTACCTATAGGAAGCAGTAACGCTTATGCAATAATAATATTATTTATTGAAGGGATTGACATACACATACAAGTGTAGGTCCTATACATGAAAGTGCTCCAGCATACTTGAGTTTGCAGGGTAAAGAATCAATCTTACAGCACCAAATATGGGTCGAAATCCATCTTCAATTTCAAAAGTGGCAACCAATGCGAATATTCCATTATCATAGAGTGTATATAATTATGTGTGTGTGTGTGTGTGTTTTTTTTTTTTGTAAAAGAATGTACAATGTACACCACCAAAAACATTTACATGCCTAAAAGTTGCTTGTAACCACAGATATTAGCTGAAAAGCAGCCATTTTCAATGATAAAATGGCAGCCTCAAAATCTGCAATTTTAGGGAGGGGATCAAAGCGCGTCTGAATGTTCAACATCATGAGCCCAGTTTATGCCTGAAATGTGAACTTTCTGTATTGTTTACAACATGAAATATGGGTCAAAATATACATTCTGGTATGGCGGCCATTTTGAATGACAAGATGGTCACCTATAATATCAAAATGGACCATCATATCAGAAAAAGATGATTCAGAAAGTCTGATAGCATACGCATGCTCTTTGCCCCAAGTTACAACCTTACACAATGCATACGATATGAAATATAGGCCCAATTACATTTGCTATGGAGGCCACTTTGAATTTCAAGATGGCCGCCAACAAAAATGATCCATCATTTTAAAACAAATATGTATATCATATTAGCATGTCTGACATCCTAAGCATGCTTTTTGCCCAAAATCTATACGTTCCATAATGCTTACAACCTGAGATACAGGTAAAAATACATTTAGCTATGGCGGCCATTTCGAATTTTAAGATGGCAGTCCTCAAATTGTATTAAAACAATCTACAATGTCAGGAAATGGTGTATCAGAATGTCTGACATCATAAACATGCTTTTTGCATGAAATTTGAACCTTCTATGATGCTCACATTACGAGAACTGGGTCAGAATAAAGTTTGCTATGGCGGCCATTTTGAAATTCAAAATGGCGGCTGAAGACGTGGTCGAAAAAAATTGAATCAAAACTTTTTGAATTCAGCACCCCCAAATTGACCATTTTAGCTAAAAAAAAAAAAAAAAAATCAATTTTGGGGAGAAAATCTCACGGGATCCAATAATTTCGAAATAGCAGACCGTACTAATAAATAAAGTGATTCACTTATCCATTTTCAGAAAGCTTAAACCTCCGCACCTATTTATTTACCTTTTTACCTGGCCAATTTTGCTACATACCAAGGAAAGAAGTTAACCTGAATACGAATCGTCTATGTTTTTTTTTTAAAGTCGGAATTTGTCTTGAATTTAGCTACTCACTTTATGACATCATTATGTTATGAACGACGCCTTCCACTGGCGTAAACGCGACGGCTTTTTGCATTGTGTATGACTTTGCATGCACGTTCAAGCCATCTGCTACATTTTATTGACGCAAAATGGCCTAAGACGATCTCGACCTCAGTTCGAAGTCGATGAGGATGAAGACAAGAGGGATTTTGAAACCAGGAGTGATGACAGCGACAAATATCATTGAGATTTGGGGGAGTTAGGGGATGTGGAAGACGGCGTGCAAGCGGCAGAAATAGGTGGTGGTGCCGCTTGCAGCTCGGCTGTAGATCAGCATAATCAGCATTAACCTGCTCCCCGGAAGACATCTCTTATGCCGTAAAACAAAATTACACCAAAATCGTAGAATATACTTAATAACCTATTTCCAATTACTCACAAGAATTTGAGCGAAATCGGTAGAGAGGAAGCGCCGCTAGATAAAAAAAACAAACAAAACAAAAACAAACTCATATCTTCGCGACAGATCGCGGCGAATACACCGCCTGCACAATCTAGAAATGAAGTTAGCTGTCTAATATATCAAACGAGAACTTACCGCGAGAGCTAAAATCAATTGTGCAACGATTGTAAAAAAGCTATTACTATGTCAAAATCGTTGTATCTAAATCGATTTTTCTGAGCGGTATTCTTATGATGATCGTTCCTAACCACAATTAAATTCTGCATCTCAGACGACTTTTTATTTTGTTATGCATTTGATAACGGCTATAAAGATATAGCAGAAGAAATAACAATCATTAATTCTTAACGACTTACCTATATCATACATGTCCCGCTTCTCCTGGTTGATGCTACTCAATCCCAACGTAGCGTCGTTCTTAGCACTGACTTCAAAATCCAGTGACGTCATGTTGTCCGTGACGTGCCAACCAGGGAACGTGTACGTCCGAGATTTACCAACGTCCGGGGTGTGGAGGATCGCACACGCTATGAGGTACAGAAATAGAAACAGCGCAGAATAAAGGTGATCTCACAAACGTCCAAATACGATATTATTATGACTTATTAGGCCCTGATTACACGAAAAGAATTAATTCGCCTTATTTCTTGTTTTGGATAGCATCACAATCATCCATCAGCAGCTTTCTCCATTTTGTCTTTCTCTTTTGGACATTCAATTCAAATCATTTCAATTCAATTCAATTCAGTTTAAATTCTATTTCATTTTTCGAAAAGAACATATACATTTCACTTTCTTTGGTAACAGAAAATAAGGTTTCATAAGCAAAACAAAGCAAAACTGAGAAGAGCATGCAATAATTGTGTGAATTCTTATAGCAATTATACATTGTCATGAAAACCGAAGTAATGGAAATGAAATAACAATACGTAAACTTCGAAAAGTGGAGGGACCCACTTCAAAAAAAAAACAAACAATGAAAGCTTGTAGACTGTAGTGGGACCTCGACCCTATTTTTTCTTACACTTGGTGGCTCAGTGGACAGGGCCACGGACACTCCATTCTTAAGCCCTATCAGTTACACAGTGTACATTAAGGACCAAAAAAAAAAAAAAGCAGCAGCCACAGTATTTTAATATTTCATATCAAATACGTGATAAATAATAATAATAATAATAATAATAATGATAATACTACTACTACTAATAATAATAATAATAATAATAATAATAATTGTTTTGGATATAAGCTCCAAATTTTTTTGTCCAAGAATGAAAATTCTTTTTGCCCAATTGATCGTGGGCCCGGCAGCCACTGAGCAGCGCCAGATCGACGTTGCTCTAACCTTTTCAACTGTTGAACGGCAAACAAGGTAGCAGCAACTCCCATCTTAAACGTCTTTTGGTATGACGCGGCCGGGGTTTGAACCCACGACCTCCCGATTGTGAGGGCAGCCGCTCTACTCACTGAGCCAACACATCGGTGATATGATTTTTTTTTTTTTTTTTTTTTTAGGGGGGGGGGTTAGTTGTTCAAAGCGACATGTTTAGATGATTTATAGACATTAATAATTATACACACACTAGGTGATACTGACACATTCAGCAGACAGTGTATCTGGTTTATAAAACAAGTAATAGGCCTACATTGAAGACAGCTTTACTTTTTAGCAGAGAGAAGAATTATAAGATCTTTCAAAGGAGAATGAAAACAAAAGCAAGAAGGAAACAGGGAAGACTTTACTCACAGCAAGTTGGTCCGAAGAATTGGTCAGAGCAGTTGCAAGTAAAACCTCCGTATTTGTCCGTTATGCACTCGCCTCCGTTCAGGCACGGTGAGGACTGGCAAGCTGTAGAAAGACGATAACTATTATTATTTCACATTCATTTTTCTTGATTTTTTTTTCTTTCTGGTTAATCATATCTGTAGTATTAGGCCTTATCATCACACCAGGTTGGTTTTTCATCATAATAACAGCATAGAAATGCAGATGGTAGGTTGGCAGAGACGACTGTAAAATATCAGGTTGATGGTTGTCCAGAACTGTTTTTCTCTACTTGAAGGCACACGGAGTCAGAATTTAGGATGGCGCTGTTAGATGGCTTGACGATCGCAATCATCTCACCGACTAACGACCTTTTGACGATAAAAAGCTATGATATTGTCAACCGAAGTTTATCGCTGGCGCGTACGTATTTCGCCTTTAATTTTGTGTTTTTTTTTCTTCTTACACTGTTACAGATTTAATATAGCTGTTCTCAAATATCTGTACGTGAAGTGAAAGTGGGGTATGCATACTGTAATTTCGAGATCTAGTCTTACAATTACACAGCAACTAGTCTACTTCTACAATCCCTTTACCTGTGTTACAATACACATGTCTTCTCGTGGTGCACAAACAAATTTTGTCTTTGAAGGATTCGCAAGTTGCAGTAAGTGGAAGCAGCCAGTGAAAAGAATCAACCGAAACGGCTGAGACGAACATAACTCTGAGATTGACATTATTTCGACCCTTTTCAATATTCATCCTCAACGTACCATTCAGTGTTACTCTATTGGAAAATGAAAGATGTGTAAACGTTGGGTCCATTCAACAGCTCCTCTTGATTCCTGGACCCGTTCCCTTGAAAGAAGGGGTTCGGACACTGATCTCCACCCCGAACTGGATATTTTTTAGCGCATAGTGATACGCTATTGGGAAAACAGAAATCACAGATGCGGATTGGCAGTCATCTTGCCACTATCAAATAGATAAATAGATAAAGAGATGTATATATAAATAAACAAATAGATAAATAAATAAATAAATAAATAAATAAATAAATAACTACATACATACATAAATAAAACAGACACACAGACACACACACACACACACACACACACACACACACACACGCATACGCACAAACATAAAACATCACCTGTGATTAATGCTAGCGTTACTCTACACTTGCGTCATTTTTTTAAGATTTCGATTTATTGATTTATTGATTCCTGTATTATCATTATACATGAACATGCATGTACATGTATAAATACATACATTGTTGGAGTCATACATGTCCATAATCGTCAGTTGTTAACAAAATATTGTTTTCTTTATTGCCTTTACACATTGTACAGCAGAAACGTATCAGCAATACAACCGTACAATCATCTAATGAATGACACAGTAGGGCTATAACAGCTTAAGCGTGGCTTGATTTTCGTGAAGCTGACATTTGAAAAATGAAGCAAAAACCCCAACAAGAGTGCTTTAAAATTCTTCTAAAATATGAGTAAGGGATAGAAACAACCACTGCAAAATTTGAATCCATATAACCAATGTTAGGTATTGTTAAATACACAAAATGTGAACAATAGTTATAATAACAATGTTTCCAGACTATTAAAATCGTCTACATTTATGGTTTATTGAGAAAAAAAACAACAACAAAAAAAAACGTTGATATCTCCTGTCATAATACATTTTAGGTAGTGTGTGCTTTCTTTCCAATAGATAGGTGAGGAGAGTCCATTTGAATTGAGTTATACACCATTTTAAAGCTTAAAGTCTGCTCTTAACTGAAAATCCATGTCTGGCGACTTTTTGTTGGTTTTGAGATGCAGGGTCAACCGTGCACCACAAAACGAACAAAAAGTTGCACCAAATGATTTTACATGAGGACTCAAAAAAGGTGAAACGGGTTAACCAAGCCAATATCAAGTTTTTCATATTTTCTGAAAGAGCTACCCTTCTTCTACATTATTCTTAAGTTTGGGATCATAAAATGAATGGGAAAGTGCCTTTTCAGCAGTTTTTCTACAACCCTTTATTGTAGAGTAGTGAGATCAGGTAAGTCTTAGAGGTCCCTTTTCATTTGCACACTCTTCACTTTTAAGTCTGATAACTTTTGAAGGAATAACGCTACTGCTTTGAAAGTTTACATTAATAATGGACATATTTTGCTGATAGTGCATGCTAGATTTCAACTTAATCTGATAATCACTTCATTGTTGTTGCTCCGGTGGTTTACATCGTGTTTTTTGTCCCATTCATCGCACAGGTAGCACGATTTTGGTAAAGATTAAGCACTTGAATAGACAGATAGACCCTGTACTTCGAGCCCTTTTCTCGGTTCGCACTTTTCGAAAGTATGTACTTTCTTCCCCATATTTAGGTTAGGAGAGTCCATTTCAATTGAGCTTTACATCATTTAAAGCTTAGAATCTGCTCTTTCAGAATCTGCCCTTAACTAAAAATCCATGCCTTATGGCAACTCTTTGTTGGTTTTGAAATGCAGGGTCACATTTTCCTAAATAAGGAATAGAGAAATGGAGACTGAGCAGAGAGGAAGGTCAAAATTTCATCGAACATTCTCACCTGATGTTTTGTTTGGGCCTGTCGGGAGACAAGCCATGTGCCTCTGTATGCCCCATATGTGCGCCGGTAGAGGGATGTCTTGTGGGAACGTTTCAATGAGGGTCCCGTTCGGTCCAGTGATAGGGCGGCAAAGCTTACTTGTGTTCTGCACGTCCGTCGTAGCAGTAACAAGCCGAGACCCGGTGACAGTAAAAGCATCACTTGCAATCTTGGCTGTTGTATGTTATATTGATATTTTGGTAACATCGAACCAAAAAAAAAAAAAAAAAAAAGAAAGAGAGAAATATTGAGTATTAATAGGCAGAAAAAATAAAGGATAAATGAATGTATCAAAGTTGCCACACTGACTACTACAATAATACCTTATCCAATAAAGAGACCAGGAGATATAGGAATGAACATTATATCTGAAGAGTTTATTCGCAAAAACCGATAAGTCCATATTTGCAAAATGGAGATATCTGCGATTAAAGGTCAAGAAAAATAAAGAGAATAATAAGACATTTTTTGCTTCCTTTGACCATAACTTCCAAACTGTACCTCTTATATTATGTAGTGACCAATATATCATTTAAAAGGTATTATTTTGTACTTTATAACAGAGACCGTACTTCAAAATCTTCAAAAATGGACTTATCGCTTTTTGCGAACAAACTCTTCATCTCCTTTTATTGGTTAAAAACAACAAAAACGTAACAAAACAAGGGACGTTGGTGCTAATACTATCAATAACCTATATATAGTGTTGGTATTACCGCAAAACCTTTCTCCCTCATTATAATTATTATGATTGAATGTGTTCATTAGTTGAGAGCGGAACACAGTTCAATACATTTCATATTGCTTAGAGTGCCAATAGACAGAGAGGTATTCTATAGTCCAATTTAAAGAGGTTCCATTGTGTTTGACTGTGATTCATTTTGTCGAGATTTATTCAGGTGTACATTACATAATACACTAAAAGAACAACAGCTTATACATGCAAGCGTAGAGAATAGATGGAAATTTAATAACTTTCTATGTACCACAAATCTCAGGAAGCAAAGCGTAAAACTTTAACTTGAAAATACAAAGGGAAATCAAATCAATATTTTCTTAAGCTTGATTAGCAGCAGCCAAGCTACAAGCACAAATAACAATGAATCGATCACAAGAAACGACTTTTTTCATGCACTACAGAGGTATGCGACTTTCGTGGGTTTGGAACGGGGCGCTCACATAATGCATATTATATTTTGGATCAAAAATTTATCCCCTGGTGATTGGTTGAAAGAGCTTCACGTGATTATAGGTATTTTCAGCTATTTCAGAAAGTTGACACTCCACAAAGTACTCTTTGCAAAATTACGTCACTTCTTTGACGACATTTTGCAAATAGTATACTATTAAGTATTTGCAAAATGATGTCACAAAGCAATTCTGAAATTGTGCGCAGCTTTGCACCGTCACTCTGTAATGTAACAATTTCTAGCAAAACAGTTGTCACGCCACAAAGCAATTTTGACATTGCGCACTGCTAGTACCGTCACTCGGTGAAATGTATCAATTTCTAACAAAACAATTGTGACGTCATGCAACAATTCTAACATTGCGCATTGCTTCGCACCTTAACACCGCGCGTCGTCGCGCTTGCAAATGTGACATTTTTAACAAACATCACAAAGCTGGTCCGATATCGTGCGCAGCGACATGCTTCTTAATGTAGGATCAATGTAGGATCTCTTCACAACATCGCATCCATCATACGACTTCTCGCTTAGCATCCCCCCCCCCATTTCCCCTTCTTTTGTTTAAATTTCTGATCCAAAATATAAAACAAATATACTTTGCCTAATTTCGAGTTTCTTGTTAAAACGAGTGCCATCTAGCGCGCGGTGCCGACGGCATTACAAAAATCTGTGGTGCGATGGCGCGTGTGTGTAGTGTGATCAATGCAGTTCAGCTCAATTGACAAAGTGACTGCTTCAAGTAACGGAGGAATTTCGTAAATTGCAGCAGAAGTACAACATATCAGGTACAAGGAATAAACTAAAATCGATTTTGAAGATGATCTGGGTAACGAAGCCGCTTTAGGCCTGCTTCTAGACCTGGACCTCCTCGATCTTTCGGAGTTCTGCAGGCTGTAGTGTAGCTCGTGCGTAGGAATCAACAACGGTTTAATACACGGTGTCCTATACATACAGCGCAGCGCGAGCGCAGCGGTGTCGTTCGCTACGCGCTGCATGCACTGCTGCTGCACTGCCACGGTCTAGTCAAGCCTGCAAATTTCCAAAAGGGAACCTTGTCATTATCTAGTAAAATGCTCAAGAGGGATATGAAACAAATATCGACTGCTTTCTTTCGGGCCATGGTGAAACTATTTGCACTCGGTGATTTCTCAACAGTGCCATGTCCCTCCAGTTCGACTCGGGACATTGCACTGTTGAGAAATCACCTCGGTGTAAGTAGTTGTACCATCTCCCAGTCTGCAGCAGTCAATAATTAATGCCACCCAGCGCATGTGTATGTACCATTCGTATTTTGTGTCCAAGCACTCGTGCAAACACACAATCTAATCCCCTACTGGACCGAGCGGAACCAGACCCTGTGGGCATGTCAACACCGACGTATCAACATGCACTAGTAAGACGTATAATGACCACCAGAATTACCATTATCCCGTACACCCAAAACAACCGTCCACTCGACACAAGTATACTAACACGAACAAATCAATCCAAGCTATACGCCACCCAGACGCCTCAACCTAGTCAGACACGAACCACCAAACAACACATACCATCCTGTCCAGTATATTACATTGTTCCCACTATGCTCCTACAGAGAGTGTCAACTCAACTACACTCAAACGTACTTCAGGTTCAATGACATTATTTCAAGCAACTATGAATATAAGTACAAATATCATGCAGTCACTTTGAAAATGCTGGTACACATATAAAATTATGTTTATTCATTTCTGATTGCCATCACTTAATTCTCTGACGATATATGTTTCTAACGTCAACCATTGAGAATGTTTCTATAACAGATATATGGCGTTATACATATGCTGTGGATCATCATCATCATATCTATGTCTTCTAAGCAGTTTTTCATTTTTAGTCTTTTGTAATCGCCAAATATTTTCCGAAACCGTTATGTTGAAGTTCCGTTGAAATCATGACGTTCATATTATTTTATTCCATAGCAGCAATGGTATGGTCAATATATTCTATCGCATACAAACGCTTCAGTTTATGGTTATGTTTGTGTAGGCCCTACAGACAATATTAACTGAAAAATACAAAGGGTCGAAAGCTTCAACTTATTTACATGGCATCGTATATCCCTTGTCATCCCATGATTACATGTAGGCCTATATCATTGTGACAGGGCAGTCTTAAAATTAATGTAGCTTCAAACATAAATGTGGCTAACAAGGCGTTAACAAAGCAACAGCAACGTAAAATTTATTACTTAATCACAGTAGGGTCTACATTGAGTAACGGACATGTACCACGTACTGGGTCTTTAAAACTAGCTCTTGAACAAAGTGAAAGACTTTCATAAATGAGTGACATCAAGTAAATATGAGTGTAGGAGTCGTTCGAAGATGGATGATGATCGAATATGATTCAATTGTATACCGACAGACAAAAAGGGATAAAAAAGTAATAATGGGTAAAAAGGTGGTAATGCGTATAAAGCAGCCTGTTCCAAGTGGTCAACTAATTATTCTTCATTGACGTAAATGAACACCGAATATACAGTTTCTGAATAATAGCTGTGATAACCTCCTTTTTATCATACAGACAAAAAAAAAAACACAAAACACATGTGAATCATGAACAACGATAAAAGGAGAGAACCAAACAGCATCAAAAGTTCTTTCTCTTACCTGCTAAGATAATCAGCAAACAAGCAGCCATCTTTGACAATTCGCAGCACATGAATTTTGTAGTTTTTGCTGTTGTTGTTTTAAAGATTACCCTGTCAAAACAACGAACACAGTGTAACAGGCCAGTAGCTATGATTTTTTATGGGAGTGGTCCATTTTCATAATTAGATTGGGATAGGGACCTCTCTGCAAAACACCCTTCTCAATGGGTCTAGAGGGGTATATGTTCAAACGTAAAAAAACAAACAAAAAACAGATAAAGTTATTGCTTGCTCTTTCCTTTTTTTTTTTTTTTTTTTTTTTCTTTTTACTTTCCATGGTTTGGTTTGGACTACACATCAGCCATGCAGAAACAGAAATGTGACCTTATTCGTGCCTATACAGAAGCGTTTTGTTCTCTTCTGTTTGTGTTTGTTTGTTTGTGTGTATGTATGTGTGTGTGAGTGTGTGTGTGTGTGTCGTTCCCGTCGTTACTAGTCGCGGCGACATTTCCTCCAGGGAGAATGGCGTCACTTTTTTGTTTTTGCTTTTTTTAATTGACACAAAATTGTAATATTAAATATTCAATTTCGCACGAAGTTGGCCCCGAATTTGGTTAAACGCCAATCAAGAGTCAGCGTAAGTGCGATACCTCCAGAAAGTCAAGCCATGACGCCCTAACAAGACTAGAAGATCTCCGGGCTATTTGTTGTCTGATTGTTTGTTTTTTGTTTGGTTTTGGCTTGCCAACAATCTTGTCGCTGCTCACGAAAATTCTGCAGGGGCCTTACAAACTCCCATTGGCTGTCATATTCCGAAGGCTGAATGCTCTCACGAATGAAATAAAGTTTACACGATCAGAACCGCATTAGAACATTTTCTGCTCATTTCCGGGATAGTGTGACATCTGCTTTAAGTGCAGTGACCTAGCGGGGTGGGGGTGGGGGAGGAGGAGGGGATAGGGGAGGATGGGGAAGCTTTCGAAGGTGGAGGGAGAGGGCATCCTCCTTCAGGAGAAGGGAGCTTTTGCATTAATACAATTTGAATTCAACCATAACCTATTATGCTGTACACCGTGCATGGAATATTTGGGCAATTAATTCAATCAGAAAATTAAGAGAAAAATATTAGTTGAATACGCGAGTGGGTAAATCTTTGTGTATCTATCACCTTTGGTGCGGCTTCACTACGCATTAGGTCTCGGGAGATGGATAGCGCTCACCGGAAATGACAAAATAAACGGCGGTGAATGGAGTGGGGACAGATAAAATGCCATGTGTATCAGGCAAACGATAGATGCAATTAGAAAATCGGGAAAAAAAACCTGTAGTTGTTGTGTGAATTTCTTATTTACAGGTCAGATTATTTCAAAATCGAACCTCCGAGTCTAAAGCAAAACGGGGGTGTAAAAACCCTTGCTCCCAGCATGCCCAGCTCATATACCTCTCTCAGCCGTCTGCTCGGTGTTTAGCTTTCAAAACTACACACTGACGAAGTGGGAGTGCAAGACGCTTATTTCCACCTATCACGGTTATTTGCATACTTTGACCTCTTTTGATATATGAAATTCAACAAAAACAAAGAACTAATCTTTTGCATTTGGGACAATCAGGGAAGAGTTAATTAGCAAAGAAGAAGTTGGAATGTGCAGCTCGACTCGATCTGCTCAGAAAAAAAAACCAAAATTTGTTAAAAAAATCATTAGAAAGTAAAACTCTGCGATTGTTTACAAACGTACTTACTTACCCCACGTTCTAATTCAGACGCACTGTTCTCTATATTGCAGAATTCTAAAATCAAAGATTTGTATTTGTTTCAAATAGGGGCACTTCATGCTTAACTAAAATAGATTCTCATGTATCTCTGACTCCATACGCATCCGTATTTCCGAGAAATGAATCACTTCATACATATCCTGGTATTGGCACTCTAAATAATAATGCTTTCATTCACCTCTGCCATAAGGGCTTTATTGGGTAAACAAAAATGATACTTTTTGAGTCCTACCGAAGCAATGTTTCTAACCTGGAAGGCGTTTAGATTAGATGAAGGAACACGAATCTTTGCTTTATGCCCATTTTCCGTGCCGCAGGGAAGTTATTCGCTCTATTATTAATATTGATCAAAACCACGACATTTCTATTTAAGTATGCATTATTCCTTTTTCACAACGAATCGAACCAATAGAAGTTCGCTATAGTTCAGTTTAAAATGTACCTCTTTACCTGTAAAATCTCAGTAAACACACTGAAATATCTCAACCAATTACTTAACCAGACAGATGTCAAATTCTGGTACACGTATTCAACCCTATTCCCATGGGGGGGGGGGGGGGGCATTTGCCCCCCCCCCTCAACTTTTCGCGTGATTATTCCGCAATGAGTGATGCTCTCGCCGCGACATTTTATGATTTTTTCTTTCAAGTATCGCGCAATTTTTAAGACCAAAATTGTCGCTCCCGGGCATATTATTTTGAAGCCACGCCCCTTTGAAAAAAAAAAAAAAAAATTCGTCGACCCAAAAATTGCTCAAAAACATGATTTTGTGTGATATAAAAAAATAAAATTAAATATTTTTACTTTCAATGGCTGATAATGATTTATTTTAGCCTGATTATGCTTTAAACAGTTTTTGCGACAAATTTTGACTATAAAAAAAACCCGACAAAAACAAAATGTAAAAAAAAAACAGGGAAATACATAAGAAATCCAATGTACAATAAAATACATAAGAAATAATTATGAAGACGAATTTTTGCTTCAATATTATTGTTGAAGATATCGAAAAGAATATGTTCACCAAAAATTAGAAGTCTTGAAGCTTTATTTTTTTTTATTTATAGGCCAAAAAAATTATTGTTGAATAAATAAGCATAAATTAATTGATATAAAATACATACATTAAAATGTGAAAAATCTAACTATACAGTCTTGTAGATTTCATTGACCTCTACCTTAGTGCAAATTTTTGCGAGGATCGCGCGATCCACAACCGAGATCTGAAGGGGGGCCAAAAAGCCCACCTCCCCCTCCCCCGGTGGTTCAAGTCCCTCAAAAAACCCGGTGGGATTAGGGTTAACCTCCCGAACAATATTTTGGGCAACTTCCTTTACTGCTTATTCGGTACTGATAGTCCTTTTTTTTTCAGTGCTTGGGTGTTGATAACACAACAGATTTGAATAAAAACTGAAATTATTTGTTCCGTATTTCATATTACCAACACGTTATACATCCAGGATATAACATTTTCTCTGAAATGATTACATAGATCTTCAATTGTCGAATCAAGGCCTCATCTTCGGTCTTCATATCGAAACTTAACCATTGTGTACTCAAGATCATGTGTAATTTTCTGATGATATGTTTATTTGTTTGTTTGTTTTTATGTTTTGGAGGGGTTCTAAGAAAAATGAGACTAAATTGAATAGATTCGTTTGTTTTGTTTTGATGGGGGAAGGGCAAAATATTTCATTTCATTTACTGCCTTCATCAATATATCAATTACCAATCATTGTTATCTAAACAATCTTTGCTATGAATGAATGATTGATGAATTTTGATGATGGAAATAAACAAACTATTGAATATTGAACATTGAATATCTATTAGACGGCAAATCCCTGATCGGGTAGAGCACGTAAGCGCTTCACGCCCCCTTGGCAACTTTGGGTTCCAGCTCGATTTTGGAAATTTTGTCCGTTTGTCGGAATTCTCGGCCGCCAAAGCAAACCGCCCTGAATGGGGCCTGTTTAGTCACACAATAATCTGTAATCTTGTATTACCATGTATCACGTAATACAATAACTTTGACAACAGTACAGAGGAATCATGCTGAGGAGGACGATACCAAAAATCATAACAATTTCCAAATAATAACGTAGATAGAGAACGGACTTACAATACTAAAAGAAAATCTACAGGGAGAACTCAGTAACATGATCTATTTCGTCTTTTCAAAAAGGACCTTCCTAATAAATCCTGTCAGGCTGTACAGATCAATGGTCCAGGAGCTATCGTGGAGTAGAGGGAAAGGCATATGTTTATGAATGTTGTGTGTTTCATCTTTGTTTTTGTAAGTATATGCCTACACGATATTTGTATCACCATTACAATATATACCATCCATAAATATAGCACAAGATTTTAAATCATCGTCACAATAAGACGTTTTTTTTTTTTTATGGGGGGGGGGGGGGGGATTTGACCCCCATTACAAATTTCGAAGTTTTACTCTCTCAACTTTAAAGCATAGTAAAGACAATTCTCTACTTTTCCAAAACATGATTTTAACACCGGCTTTAAAGAAATGAAATGCAAGCATAACATTACAGTCAGAGACTGATATCACTGGTAACTGGCATAAGCGATAAAAAACTAATGACGGAAACATTCATTCCCTCACGTTGGAGTGTACAAATTAATATGAAAGGCCGTCCTCTATTATCAATAGCGGCAAGAGTTACAAAAAGTGTCCCGATTGCCTAACTTAACGTTATGCATTTAGTTGCTATTTCGCGTCATTGTATGGATGAAAAAGTCGTTTTCGATGCGATTTTGATTGTGCATGAACATGATAACCTTACATTACGCTTTAGTGTTAATGTAAATCATAGATATATGATTGAAATAAAGAACATTACAAAACCCATACGCAAGTTATTTGCAAAATGTGTTTAACTACAAAACGAAATTCTACCGAACTGAATGGTATAAACGTTCTTTCCAGAAGATTCGCCTGTCAGTTTCCTCTTTCGCAAAGAATTACTCGCCTCCTTTACCTTTTGTTGTTTTCTCACCTTTGTACTTCCTTTGCTCATCGACTGCAACTGAGGCTGGATAAAGGCTAAGCAAATTATACCGCGGGCTGTCAGAGGCTGTGCTCGAAAGAACAACAAAACAGATAAAACGGAATTTTTCTCACGTCGGCTGACTGTGATGAGATTGAGGACACATTGAATCCACAATTCACTGGGATGATGGAAGTGATTGTGTCGTGTACAAAGACGAACGTACTCACACGTGGTTGTGAGGTCTTTTCTCCACTTTCAACCACACACAAGGTACTAAGATCTTTCTTCATGAGGAAAACATATTCAGTGACCTATTCCGACATTGGTGATGATGCTACTTGTTTGTTTGTCTATTTTGTTGGGCTGTTGCCTAGCTGACCAATCAAATTAGAATATCTGTACACACGCGCACACGAACAAATACGCACACACACGTGCACAGATATATCTCTTGTGCCATGTTCGTTCATTTGTCCTTAGGTTTGTGACTTTTTTCAAAATTAAAATGTTGTTGTCACTATTCATTTCATGTTAAATGATCAGGAACGGCGGCCGTCATTGCCGTAATTCCAATTTGCCATTCTTTAATTAGTATTCCTGGCCATTAAGGCGGAAAACCGGCATATCCTAGTCATATTGAATGATCTCTTGCAAGACTAGATGAATAGGCAGATATATAAATCACTAATAAATAAATAGATAGATAGATAGATAGATAGATAGATAGATAGAAAGATAGATGGATAGTTAAATGATAGATAAGAAACAAATGATTGCCGGATCAAAGAAGTTTTTACATTACGAAAGGTCGATTTGTTTTTATGTTGTTGTTTTTTCCGCAAAAATATACTATTCAAATCAGAGAAGGATAATATTACTATGCAAAACATAAAAGTAAAAGATTTAGCTCGCTTTGTATTAAAATTGTAAACATCGTTACAGCACTGTCCCTAAACAAAACGTTATAGAATTCCTGGTTTATGAAAAAAACTGTAGTCATACGGTATATTGACTTCATTTTGTGCCATCTTCTGTAGTGACTACGTTACTATACCACTACATAATAGGTCCTTTATACGTTCGCGCTATTATACTGTACGTAAATGAATCAATCCCAGTATGTGGCGATGACAAATTGTGGAATTAGTTTGTTTTGTTTTGTTTTGTGTAAAGCAGCAGTTGAGGTGTGTTTTCAGTTCAATGTGCCTTATATACATCGTAGACTTCATGTGAGAGTATATGTGCGCAAGTGCAACATTGCAAGCAAGACTGCGATATCTGGTATGTGCAATGTTTCTTTTTTATTGTGAAATTTGTTCCTGTATGGGTGTGAGAATATGCAGGTTACCCTTTTACGATGATGATTCGGGAAAAGAAGAACGAGGTCCAAAACAATACCCCCCCCCCCCCCGTTCACACAAAAAGGATCACACACAGGCACAAACATCTCCACACACAGACACATATTTCATATTTGATATTTGCTTTGTCAAAATTTGTCTGTAATATCTGCATCCATTCGATGGATTGAAAGCTGTCATTATCTGCTCATCACATGCTAATTCATAGAAAAATGAAGTATTGTCAGAGTGTTTTACGTCATAATGATTGATCGTATTTTCCCCTTTATCATTATCCCAAGCCATTAAAGCATCAATGCTCCAGGCAAGTTTTCTTTTTTTCTTGTGAAATTTGTTCCTGTATGGGTGTGAGAGTAAGCAGGTTACCCTATCGGGAAAAGAAGAACGAGGTCCAAAACAAATACCCCCGCACACACAAAAAGGATCACACACATTCACAACAATTTCCACACACAGACACGTTAATTGTCCGTAATATCTGCATCCATTTGATAGATTGAAAAGCTCTCAATGTTTCCTCATCCCATGCTTATACATAAGAAAATGATTCCTTGTCATAGTGCTTTAATTTATAATGATTGATCGTGTTTTCCCCATTATTATCCAAAGCCATTAAAGCACTAAGCCTGCTTGCGAGACCTTCTAAAATGATTACATCCATTTTCTTTCTCATTATATCATGTGCCATTTATTTATGTGCCATGGTGGAAACCCCCTGTGTGCCACGTTATTTTGAGACACAAAGGCAGTCATGCTTTGAGAAAGAATTATGTTTTTCCAATTTGTATAACTTCTACAAATTTCTGTTAAGATGGGCGTAATAGTAGGCAAAGTTAAAGAGGAATGCCAAACTTTGTTTCGATATAAATTGTATGCCGACTCTATTTTCAATGTTTTGTTTTAATGACCAGTTGCTACATTACTACAAAGGCATGATTTTTTCACATTAAACCGTGACAGAAACATAGAATGTACGAGTAAATCTAGTTGGGAACATCGCTTGATAGTCAATCACCACATAGAATGCAAGCCGTATATGAGAGGAACAAAAGCACTAGAAGGGCTTTCATTGTCCCGCGGGATTAGCAGTAATTAGCGGTTTATCGATCGGTCTTGGCAGCTTTGTTTGTTAAGCAGAATATGCGAAGTTGGCACGCCGTCGACCGAGTCGGAGGTGCGAATGTGGCACATAAAGAGTTAAAGGGAGCGTATAGTTTTGTTTGTTACTTGACCTTATACTTCATATTCCTAACATTTTGGGATGAGATATTGAGAAACCTCTTTTGAAATGATAAAGAAAGAGCATGCAATTCCAAGACGAATTCGAATTGGCTGGGATTCCCAAAAATAAATAGAACAATTCTCATAAAGGGTGGGACCCCCACTTATTACAACCGCTTTGTTTTACTTTGTTTTTGGATGTCTCAGCCATTGCTAAACCGACTTTCATCAAACTAACGTTTAATTCCTCTTAGAATGGCATGTTCTGTACGGTTTCAAAGAGGTTTCTCGGTATCTGACAAAAAGCTAAAAACCCAATTCTCATTTACGCCAATACTATAACATCCACTTTACCCTCTGTGTGCCACGTTTATTTTTGTCCATAAGTTAGTGTGTGAAATTTCTGCACATTTGACTCGTTGGCATTGAAAAGGGTCAATGTACATTGAACTTTTGTTTTTCTAAGTTACTCTTTCCTTCTTCCTTTTTCTTCCATTTTCTTCCTCTCTTTTGCTATGTATGATCTTGTTTCTTGTATCCTATTTCTTTCTTATTTTATTTTTATTCTTGATTGATCTGGTAACATCATCGTTGGGCCGCATCATAGTATACATCCCTACCTGATTTAAACAAAGAATTAAAGACCTAAAACATGGCATATCAAGGCAAAGAGAAAAGGGAGCTATACCTCCTGAGAAAAGAAGTTACCAGTAGATTGTCATGTTGTATTGAGCTGCTTTCTCTGTTAGGTGTTCTTCCGTTTTTGTTTTGTTTTTGTTTGTTTCTGTCTGCTTGTTAGAAAATATTCATGCACCTTCATCTATGGTTGATTTTGATTCTGTAAATGATTGAATCATAATTAAGTCAACGGATGAAATTGTCCAATAAACAATACTACATGCATAATACTTAATAATAAATGATAGACAAAAAGCTTAATGTATGAATATGTTTGTTATTATAAAAGGTAGTTTAGATTCCTTAAATTTCTGCATTTCTTATTTTTGCAAGTAAAATAAGATGAATTGTTAAGTTATTCAATGGGGGGGGGGGGGGGGTCTGCTTGCCAGCGGGTTGGAAACAATCAATGGTAGATGTCTAAAGTTATTCAAGAACTGGATCAATAACAGTGTTACGCCTGATGGGATAGTATTTAAACCAGCGAAAAGTTGGATTTGTGTTCAGACATTTTTTTTTTTTATTTAAGGTGAAATGACTCGTGTAACAACGAGGGAAGTTACGTGTACGTTTATACATTAATATTTATGTTGATATGAGTGTCTTAGACATTTTTTTTTTTTGAGTGGTAATATGAGAGCTATGGATAGTAGCTAGGGTCTGCAAGCCGCGGAAGTACGCCACATTACAAACAAACAAACAAACAAACAAACAAACAAACAAACAAACAAACAAACAAACAAACAAACAAACAAACTAGGCCTAGAGTGGATTAATAGGCCCTGGCCAATGGAATCGAGGCATTTGATACGGTTATGAATATATATGATTAGGACATGTTCAATAGCAAAAGCTTCAATTTTCTGCCAGGTAAAAGGAAAATCAGTTGGTTTAGGTCACGATTTGTGATTACACACTGCGCCTTTAAAATATACGCTGCAGCCACACGGCGTATTAGGAAAGCGTATGCAAAGTGTGTATGAAGCGCAGAACAGGCATCCGTATCTCGGCCGTGCATCGGCTGGTATAGTCGATACGCTTTATCCCAACTTCATGGCGTCGTAATCCCGAAGGCCAGCGGTCTCAACTGAAAGCCCCATTTTTACTATAGGTCAAAACACAACTGTACAGTTACGTGGAAGGTATAGAACCTTCTGATATGTTCTATTCAGATTTAGACAACATCTGTAATTGCATTTTTGAGGAAACACAGGTGTTTTTTTTTTCTCCATTTCAAACGATTTTGGTCACTGATCGGATACCACGTTTCATTTTCATTCTGTGAGCATTCAAATTCGTTGCATGTCAATCCTTTTAGATTTTATTTCATTCAATTTAGAGGGACGTTCATTAAATTTAACGACTCAAAATTGCCATTCAGTTTTACGGCGGCTGGACAGACGTTCAATTTCGTCCCAAGTACGAATTACAATATTCATCTATAGGAACACAACTTCGCACTTCGAACATTAACAAGAATGCGTTTTCACCGATACTTTTTTCCCTGTGACATCCTTGATTATAAAAAGTATACAACAGAAGTGAATACACCCGATGTGAACATTTAAACATTTGAATGTAATTCTTTAAATTGTTTGTTTTATCTCACAAGTCTCACAGAGATTGTAAAAAATGGCATTGAATGATATGACTTGAGACAGAAAACTAGTATTTATAACCTTAATTTAGAAATATTATGCATATTTGAGAAAATAATGGCAACAAAAGTGAGTACACCTTGTGTAATATTTGCATGGAAACATGGTTAAATCTGGAGTTTTATGGTCAACAGCACTGGTCATTATTTTCATTAGCACAAAAAACATGTTGATATGACATCTGGCACTGCCTTATAATGCCCCTCTGCATTCTTTTATCTGTGTTTCACTCCTGTTTGATGACTTCTTGGAGTGGTCAGGGTTTGACTCACTTTAATTCTTGTATTCCTCTGTGCATTACTACTGGTGTGACTAGTGTGGTCAGGAGAAATCATCGAACATGCAACTGACTCCCTTGCTATCTTTTCAGAAAAGCAGTTACATGCTTGGAACACAAACTCAAGGTCACTACCATGTAATATCAACATGTTTTTCATGCTAAGGAAAATTATGGCAAATTCTGGGACCATAAAACTCCAGATTTGATAATATTTCAATGCAAATATTACACATGGTGTACTCACTTTTGTTGCCACTATTTTCATTAAATACGCATAATATTTCATAATTAAGGTTATAAATAATAGTTTTTGCCTCAATTCCTATCACGCCAGGTCCTTTTTACAATCTCTGTGAGACTTGTTATTTGAAATCAACAACTTGAAGAATTACATTCGAATTTTTTAATGCTCATGTGGCGTGTACTCACTTCTGTTGGATACTGCAATTTCATTTTCATTTCAAAGTTTCATTTCAGTTGATTCTAATTGTATTGTGTGTATTTCTTTCCGGTCGACTTTTATTCCACTTTCAATTCATCCCCTATCAGTATGGATTGAACATTATTTTGTAGGGAATGACCATATCTCAGAATCTGTTCTGTATGTCCACATTTATATCTAAATTTTGGATTCCATGCCTGCCTTGTCCCGTGTCCATATATCATAAGTTACCACAATCGGCTCAGCTGCGTAGACCTGTTCCCCCAGGGGTATCGCCAGTGATACTGTCTTGCTGGATGTCAAATGCTTTACTCTCTAACTCTGTCCTTATTCGAGATATTCATGACTGCTCTAGCAGCAGCTTAAGCCGTGTATGCAACATGTACATGTACATATTCAAAAGTAGAGTTATTCTAGCTATTAGCTTTTATCAGGGAAAAGTCCCATTTCAAGGTACGTCGAGTTTCCATATTCTAACGTAATTATGAGTAACTACAAAGAATATTATAAGCAGCTACGAAAAACACTGTTCATTATGTTATAAATGTTTGACTTATCGTGAATTTGAATTCCTTAAGGTTCTTCACGGCCGGACTGATGGGAATTTGAATGCGTTGCACGTGCATTTTTTTTTTTATTCGAACGTCCTTTTTACATGTTTATTTGAGAAACCCATGCAATCGCATGCTGATAAAGTTGAATTGAATGAACTAGTTACCGTTGTTGAATGTTGATTTCGGTGATCATTCAAATTCACTCGAACTTGAATGATCGCATTGTTAAATCGAGTGCGGTTCTGATGAAATTGAGCGGGGAAACCTATACCAGATCACTCCTAGTGAAGATCTACAAAGCGCGCATAATGTGGAGACGGAATTTACACGAATGCCGGAAACGTATCGCCTGGAATTATACAAATCTCGAAAAATGCATCAACGGGAAGCGTACAAACGTCTGGCGGGGATTTAATTGTACGCGTTCAATTTTGAAGGAAATTTTAAAACGCTGTTGGGTATAATGTGAAAATCACAGTAATACTTCAATAATATTTTGTATCGATGGTTGATGAACTCGATGTCTCTTCCCAATAACTGACCCCTCCCCCCCCCCCTCCACCCCAACTCAGGCGGTCAACCATGTACACATAATATGCTTGTTCCAGATTCCTAAAAAATGTTCCCTTTAAGGAGGGAAATGGGTTAGGATTTTGACCCCTATGCAAATACCACAGGGCTACGGCTTTTCAGCTGGAAGATGTGAAAATACAGTAAAATGTCCTAAAAATGCAATATCTTAAATTACATCGGGATTTGGCTATCTAGGACCATTTTCGCTGGCGTAAAATAACCATTGAACATTTTCGGAGAAAGACTTTTTTTTTTTTTTTTTTTTTTTTGTAGCCCAAGATAGTGTAGACCGATTCGGCTTCGTTGAGGGCAGCAGACAATTTTCCATGACTGGGCGCTGCCGAGGTGTCCCAATGGGCCACGCGTATTACGGTGTATGTAGTGTGTACTTTTTTCTTTTTTTCCTTCTTTTTTTAATACTCAAACTCAAAGAAAACGAACGGCATTACTATATCACTGTCTTCGCGAATTTCACATTATTATTATTATTTTATTTTTTTTTTTTTAATATGGGCGCACTGGTTGACAATGCTCAACAGTGGCTGAATACTTTGATCAAAATATAGATTATCTTACATGTTACGTATTATGAGTTCGGCGATATTCTACACATAATTATTCGTGTCGAGAAGGTAGGCCTACTCTCATATCAATACAGATATTTCAAAGTCCACATAACCAAAGTGTACTAACGTCACAAGTTGTACTTATTATCGTATTTTCAATCACACCCAAAAATCTGGACGAAATTGGTTATCATTGAAACGTTGATATCGAAGTCGATTTGCCTGTTTTCATCCAACACAACTCGTTCTTCGAGAGCTTTGCAGCGAATGCCGCCTACGCATCTTCAAATTACGGAAATTAGTCATCTACTAGCACCGCCGGAGCTACGTTTTCAAAAGTGGGGGGGGGGGGGGCACTTCCCGGTTTCATCAGCTAAGCACAAAAAAAAAAAGAAAGAAAATCCTTCAGCGCAACTTATGGTGCACTTCCGGGTTTCTTCAGCTGACAAGCAAAAACAAAAACAAACAAACAAACAAACAATAACAAAAACAACAACAATCACAACAACAACAACCACAACAACAACAACAAAACTATGTCTTCAGCACAAAACCAAACCAACGATTTTCCCCCGCTCACACTTCAGGGTTTTATTCTATTTTTAGGGTCACTTTCGGGGTAAAAAAAGGGTGGCTATCAAAGTGGTGACACATTATAATTATGTATTCCTATGTATGGTCCAAAAATATGGGGGGGGGGAGGGAGCGACCCCACCCCCTTCCTTATTTTCCGCAGTTTGAAGAGGGCGCACAGATACCGAACAGGCACACACATTCAGACACTCGCACACACGCAATGTCGCGTAAGATTGGATAGCTACCTTCACATTCAGAATGTGACCGCAGCGTAGACAGCTCACGAATTAAAGGTAGGGAATCCCATTTGCATGCCTTAAATGAAGTTCGGAGTTAGCTCATGGGCACATTGGTCCGAATGACCTTTCTTTTTTCTCAGTCGGTTAGGGGCATTCACTCATTTTTAGAGCGACGTAATGCGTAAGCTTTACATAACAATTTATGGAATTCATTGATCCTGTTCAAACAAAGAATGAACTTGCGCAGACCAGATGACCACAATGATCCGTCAATTAACACGATGGGAAAGCATCATTTTCATTATTTTGCATTGTATGTATTAGCAATCTCTTTCTATTGATATTGTCAAATACCATTTTTGCTGTCAGGTGGATGTGCTGGCAAACAGCATTTACAAGGATTACATGAATAATCATTACATCACAGATGCTTATCCCAGTGAATTTAAAAACCAACATACCTGTTGGTACGAATGACCTTTCTTCTGCTCATGCGCAGAGTGGAACTCCGAACTGGCTTATAAATATAGTGGTATGTTGAAGAGAGTATCATTTTAGAAACTCCCATAAAGTATTGAAAGTGGAAGGTAACATTTAGTACATTTTTATTGACCGTTAGATTTTGAATTGATTTTTTTTTTTCGGGGTTCACCGTAAATTCCAGTACATTACTAGGCTACCTTTGCAGACCCATGCACTGCATGTGTGTCCATCATGTATATTTTGTGAAGAAAAATCATCAAAACTTACAATCATTTCTATATACATTCTTGCCACACACTCTATATGTTATTACATCAGCTCTTATACTTTTAGGTTTGTGTTTATAGATAAAAAATACAGAAGACTGCAACAAAAAGGCTTAAGTGTGGCTGACACACAGAACTACTGAGTAGTTGAGTTTTGTGCATTATTCAAATTGTAGATAACTGTTGACTTCCAAATTTCTCAGCAGTGGCCTAAATAAGTCCCCTGAGGTTCATATTTAATGTTTTGCTGCATTTTGGGAGGTCTGTAAAAGGTATTCCCTACCTTTTAGTGCGAATTGCAAGGAACGACGACAATTCGCCGTCGATATCGACAATTCCTGATAAACTACTTGGTTCATACTTACAAGAGTGATTGGAAATAAGATATTACGTATTTCTGTAATTTCAGTGAACATGCTTGTGAAGACCTTGATATATAAATTTCTATGCATGGATAAAGATATGACATACATTCTACTAACAGCAGATCGCTCCAGAGATCACAGAGTCGGGGAAGAATCAATTCAGGTCATTGCAGATATCTTCGGCCTGTCCTCTGGTCTATTTGGGAGTAATGCATTTATCATGAGAATGTTATAGTCTAAATCTGCTCAGTTCAATGATATCGAACATTGTCAACCTATATGCGTCTCAAATCTGTAAATCAGAAATAAAAATGTACTGCGGTAGGTCTACGAATAGGCCTACGTCAATGTAATGCACGGATGGAGCATGATCGGACTGGCTGCCAGTTCATGCATGAAATGCAGAGGCGCCCCCTACATGTTCAGCTCGCGAGAAGTATAGGGATATATGATTATCTCCAGTTATGATAGCACTGTGGAAGCACAGGTCAGTCTAGACCTCTAGTCTATACAATTTCCTTCTTGGTATTTCTGCACAAATGTGATAACACACTGGGTAAACTCCGAATGAAGAAAACATTTCTTCCACCCACGAGGAATTTGCATATCGTTGCTGGGGTGACAAGACCTTGTATCTGCAAAATTGGTGAAAATGACTTTTTTGCATTTATGGTCAAATAATCGGTTAAGTGATGTCCTGTCCAAATCCTAGCTGTCTTACCCCAAAAATGAAACCCCCATAGCACGTCAAAGGAACGGCTGTCCCATTCGGTATAGTGCTTTGGCCGCCATGTTTTTTAGCTCTCCTGAACATTTGACATTTTGTAGATACGAGGTCTTGTCGCCCCAGGGACGATTATTGTCTCGGACTATAACCACATTTGGCTCAGTACGGTAATCTTGAATATTATTGCTGTATACCGTAAACAGTGCATTGGAATAAATTAGTTTCATGGATAAACCAGATATATGAATAACAGTTTCCTTCTTTTTCTGGAGTAGATTGCCAACAATAGGTAAAGCTATACTAAAATGAAAAAAGAGTAATGACAATAACAATAACAACAACCACAATATGACATTATATTTGCAGCTATAAGGGAAAAAATAAATAATCCTTGAGTGTGTGATAATCAATCAAATGCACCAATTTGCCTGTGTGAACACTCTATTGTAATCAGAAATAGAAACAGAGAGAGAGAGCGAGAGAGAGAGAGAGAGAGAGAGCGGGAGCCACAAGAAGTATGTGTCATTTTGTACTTCAGGGCATAAAAAAAAGAAGAAGAAGAAGAAGAAAAAAAAAGAGAGAATGCCGTTGTGCTAGCTGGCAATTCTTGTGATGTTCATGTGTTTTTTATATTTTCATAATAATAATAGTACTAATAATAGTAATAATAGTAATAATAATAATAATAATGATAACATAGGTTTTCCTTTCATTTAAAAATTTTTTTCATTCAATTTCACAAATTTTTACTTCAATTTCGTCGCGGAATGTCGGGAGTAGGCCAATCTTACTTTCAAATTCGTCTTTCGTCGTTCATTTCCAAATAAAGTCCATTCAATTTAGTCATTTGGCATACATTTTCGTAATTTACAGTTCAAATTCGTCAGTCTCACTCGCAGCACTCAAAACAACGGAATCGATTTCGTCTTTTGTCAATCATTTTCGTCCATTCATTCATATTCGTCTCATATCTCTTCCCGCTGTGACTTTCCAGTCATTCATGTATTGTTTTTTTTTTCTGTAACCGTTCACATTTTACATTCAGGAGTTAACATACACACAAGTGCCCCCCCCCCCCCCCACACACACGCACACAGAACCACAGATACAGACACACACACAAGCAATCCGAGTACATACTGATACAAACAGACGTATACCGTGTCGCAAACGAAAACACTGACAAACGATTTCTAGGCAAACGTGATTAAAGACAAAATTTAAGTGTAGAATTGTCGCCTGTTCAATGTCAAAGAATGGATAACATAATTATGTTTGCTGCTTTCCAGGGTACAAAATCTAAACTTTGCTTCATGCATTATGATGCGAAAACCTGAACATTACGAGTTAAAGTTCAAAATGTGACACTGACATACTGTCCTGGGTTATGACTTTTGACTGTCGTTTATCCTTCAATCATTTTCGTTGGCAGTCTTGTTTTTCGTGTGTATTGTTAAAGCAAATGGTTAGGGAATAATGTGTAACGATACAGTTTACGAGAGAAAGTAAAAATATGTCGGCTTAAAGTTTGTTAACCATCAAAATAAAGAATCGACAATATCTGACTAATTTGAATGAAAAATTCATGAAATTGTGTGAACAAAGACGAATTTGATCTTCACATTCTGCGATCCGTCAGCGGGAGGGACGAATTTGAATGACAATTGACGATTCTGAATGATATGTCTTCGAAAATGTTTGACGAAAAACGAATTACAATGACAATTGACGAAATTGAAGTTAGGATTTGCGTTCCACCTGCTTCTCGGGACGAAAATGAATAGTAAATCTTTGAAATTGAATGACAAAAGTGCGAAAATGGATGGGAAAACCTATAATATAATGGTAACAATAATGATAGTAGCTATCTGTATAGCGCACAGGTCCACCTTTCATTGGTCATGGCACTTCAAAAATGACAAGATAAATATAGGCCTACATGCATAATTATACATGTTATAGCATGTCAACAAAAAAGACAATGGCAACCAAAAACAAACAAACAAACAAACATATCATACCAAATAAAGAATACAATATTGTTCCGAACACCAAGGGCAGGAATTACAGTCCTCAGTGTGAGAGGAACAGATACGTTTTAACTTTGGATTTGAATGTCTCTCTAGATTGCAGTTGCTTTAACTAATAGGTAATTGATTCCACATGTTTTCACTATCGTAATAATCATTTTCTTTCAATTTTGGATAATTCGTCTTCATCACTGCTTGCCACAAATTATACATGTTTTTAAATGTTTACTTTGAATTTGTATGTAATATATGTTTGTTTGTTTTGTGTCTCATCCATAACAATGTCAAATTCAAGGCTAACGATAATGTGATTGCCCACACTTTGGACGTCGTTCCGGAGCTATTCAGCAGAACACGGGGCACAGCCGCAGGCCATCTCCTGTTTGGAGCGCCGATAGAGTGTTGTACTCTACAGTCCCAGGTCTTCAAAATAATGTGTGTGATCTCACCCGGTCCATGATTTCCATGTCTGCAGTTCAGGGGGAAGTGGAGTCCCCGACATCCCCATCGCACGTTCATCAAGCGAGTGACCAAGTTTTGTTCGAGGCTTCGTATGAGGAGGTACAGGCCTGGCCTCCTGGGAACAGCTCGCATGATACGCCAGTAGCCAGAATTGAATTTGTAGATAATGGAGCAGCTGATGGTGACGTTGACTGATTTGGGTATTTGATACCAAACGCAGTCTCTAGAGTTGAGGATGCAGTTGAGCTCCAGGTACGTCAGTTGCACTCCCATCAGAACAGTGCCAATGTTTTGTCTGGGGCCTTGTATGGCGAGGATCAGGACAGCTTTCCGAGGAACAGCTCGCGGAGTATGCATATAGCGAGGAGTGAATCTGCAGATACAGCAGCAACCGAAGGTGGAGTTGACAAATTTGGGTACTTGGTCCTAAATGATGACTTTGGGAGTTTGATACCAAACTCGACAGTCTCTTCAGTTCAGAGGGAAATTGAGCCCAAGATATTTCTACCGCACTCTCACGCTGTAAGAGCCAAGAATTTGTCCGGTGCTTCGAATGAGGAAATAGAGGAAAGGCTTTCGAGGAGCGATTTACAGGTTGTGCCAGTAGTGAGTCGTGAAGGCGCGGTAGCAGCCGGCGGTGACGTAGACGAATTTGGGTATTTGATCCTACATGATGAAGCACCGTAATGGAAGCCCGCGGATTACTCACCACGACCTAAGCTCGATGTTGACTGATGAAATCAACTCTAAACCATCATCATTACCGATTATTAAATGTCCGTGCATTATATTGGTCATTAGAACGATATATCTAGTTAGCCACTTACACCTACGGATTATCTCTTCACCAATTTGTGCTTATTACGTGTCTTCCGAATTCCCTGCACTTCACAGATTACTCATATCCACACCTTTATTGCTGAAAACACAAAACAGCATCATTTAGAGGGAAAGAAAAGACCCTATCACCTCCTAATTATTTTAAGAGGTTCACCCCTTTAAAATCAGTCATATAGATCTGGCACATTGGACACTAATTCTTCTTTGGGGGTAGGACGCGTCGTAGGTATATGCACCGACTTTGCAGTGGGGAAAATACATAACCTCAAAGTACACTGTATGCCCTTATCGCTAACCGATTGACTTTTTGTCTTTAATAGAATTAGTAGCTCTGATAGTATAAATTGTTTGACTAAATTCAATTCTGCTGTAAGATTCCATACAAATATCATAGTCAACGTCTTTAAATCTTAAGTTTCTGTACACAAATGTTTGTATAGGAACCAAAGTGTTCGTATAATGATGTGAATCTGTACTGCGTTTGTTATCCATCATTCTGTAAAGCATAAGTACGTGAGTTTTTGCTGTAGGTTTCATAGTATATGGAAGCACCTTTTTCAATAATTACCACGTTTGTAAATTCTCAAACACGTCCCAAAATAATTAACCCGAAACCATTCAGCAAATGCTGTTATTGTCCACATATGAAGAGTTTGTTCGCATAAACCGACAAGTCCATTTTTTAAGATTTTGAAGTACGGTCTCTGTCATATAGTACAAAACAATACCTTTTCAGTAATATATTGGTCACTACATATAAAGGTACATTTTTGAAGTTATGGTAAAAAAAAGCGACAATTTTAATATTCTCTTTATTTTTCTTGACCTTTAATCGCAATTATCTCCATTTGGCAAATATAGACTTTTTTTTCTAGTGTGTCTAGTATTAATCATTGTGTATGTGTGTGATTTGATAAAAAAAGAAGAATAGATTAAAGTAGTACCGCAGATTTTCACTTATCATGAACACATAATTATTGAAACAATAAAGGCGATTACCATTACAAATGGAAAATGTTCGTTTCCTTTTCCTTTGGTTTTTCTTCTTTTTTTTTTTTTAAACCAGAACTGATATTCAGTTTTCCCATTCAGAGATAGAGTGGATTTATCTCTTTGTGACGGACGTACCTCATAGGTGTAGGCCATATTACCGTCAATCGGTATAAACACACGGCTACCAGTACTGTCAATAGTGTCGAGATCACTCATTTCATTTAATTTGTGCAATTCCCTCCCCCCCCCCTTTGGTATCGTATCTCTCTTCTGTGTATAATAAATGAGAGGGAGAGAGAGAGAGGGAGAAAGAGTTGTGTGTATTTGTGTGTTCGAGTGTGTGTGTGTCTTTGTGGTTTTTCGTCCACAAAGTATTTTTTTATTAGGGATATTGATAGTTCGGTGGGTTAGTAAACAATGCGATTTTATTTTGCATAATACAAAACTATAGGGGGGCGGGAGGTACTAGTACGTGATCCCACACACACGCACACACAAAGAATCCCTTTCATCCGATGGAACGTGAATGTATGAAGATTTAGGTGACAGGCGTTTTTGCTTAACACACACACACACACATACACATGCACTTAAAGTGCAGTCCAGTTATAACGAACACATAAGATACCGAAGTTCCTGTTACAACGAAGTAAAAATTCAACACTTTGTATTTTTACTCTTAATTGGTCCGTTTAACGAAATTTCGTTAGAAACTGCAAGGCCCAGGGACTTCGTTAGAACAAGAGTTTATATGAAAACACATAAAAGTGCATGTGTGTGTGTGTGAAGAGCTTGCTTCCAAAAGGGGCTAATAGATATGTCATCTTTTAGAAGCAAGCTATTCAAATATTTATACACTTTTTTAGTGCGATTAAGGAGCACGAGTTCGATCAGGTTGAATGGGGGGCTTCTGTATGGTTTCACAGGTCTACATTTGTTTTCCTACACTTTCTTTGCATGTACCGATTTGTTGTTTTTTTTTTAATGTTATCTAACATTTACGGAACAGCTAAACTTGGAAGCAGGCACCAACTTCCTGTATCAACCTCTTTATATGTCACGTTCGCATATTCTATTTAAAAACACAAACCCGACTAAAATGATCGATAAAGAATCGCCAATTGCCTACAGCAAACATTTCTAGCGATTCTATTCCTGCCTAGAGAAAGTATTTTATGTGGTGATTTGACTATCGAGCGGTGTTCACTAAATGGAATTGCAAGTAAATCTCCAGTTTCTTCCACTGTTGTGTGCAAAAGTCATGCCCTACAATAATGAAGCCACTAGTGAAAGAAATCAGACTTGTCTACATCAAAGCAAAGCTTCATTTTTTTCTACAACTTTGCAAATTACATTTCCAGGGTAACGCAAATCTAAAAGTTGCTTTGACTTGGAAAACAGATGATTTCGAAAAGTATGACTACGATACCGTTTCAGAATAATGTGGCGGGGGGGGGGGGGATGGGTTACGCCCGGGCACATAAAAAGAGTTGGTCAAAACTGTTCTTCGTTTGAAACCAAAGTTTGCCTGTGCACCATTCATGCATTAGTAGTACTACCGGAAGATGTCATTCCTGACCTCACACACACACACACACACACACACGAACACGAACACACAACACCACCACGCAACTCTTCTTCAGGATCAAAACTGAACTACATGACCACTGCTGTATTTAGTACAAAACAAAGAGCACAGAAGATTTAGAGCAAATTCAAGAACTTCGTTTATTAAACGAAATATTCCATGTGGAAGAGACGGGGAGGGGACTCCTCTCAAGTAAGAAACTGGTAGACATTCACTAATCTATGTTGAACACAAATAAAACAGGTGCGACGATTCGACGTGGTCGACATCCGTTAAAACAAACCGGCAAAGGTCTGACCTCAGCAGGGTGGCGAGTGCAGATATGTCGCGGTTGGCACCAAGAGTGCATCACGTCAGAATGAACACCCCGCCAATTCTACCAAAATCAGCAGACCTACGAAGCAATGAGAAATGGCAAATGAGTTGAGACGTCAAAGTTTATAACATCCTCCACTCATTATCAATTGACGGGGGAAAAAACCCCCAGAAGTAAACAGTTTTAACACAGGTTTTTGGACAGAAGTCATTGTTCAAGGGTTGATCCATGAAATGCAAGCTTGATTGGAGGTGGATGAAGGAAGCAAACACACACACACAAAAAACCCCAATATGTTCAACACAAAGAGGGGTTTTTAGGCAGTGATACTTTGACAACATACATATCGTCTGTAATCTACAGTTAGATTTATTGGCATTGAGGAGATGTTTCATAATCTACAGACACTGCCGTGTGCCGATAGCGCCAAAAAATTATATGGTTTCATATCAAATTCAAGAATAAATTAACATAGCTTTGCCTATAAATAAAGTGATTGAAGTTTTGCTGCAGCATCGAACATCTTGCTTCTACGTCAACAAAATATTGAAGCACCAGCAGTTTGGACCATTTGGACACTCGATCCATTAGCCGACATGAACAAATAGCGAGAAAAAGATAATTGTACTCACCGCTCCTCCCCATGGGCACCTGCACATGGAAAAAAAAATGCATTTTATCAATCAAATAATTCAAGGACTTTATAGTGTGCATGTCCTTACAAGGTTATTGACGAGCATTTATTTTTTTTCCCCACTACTGAACACTCGGTTTGTACAATATTTCTATCACGGTTTGTTTAGGTAAAGCTATAACCCGGGTTTCAAAATGCCACTTGTCTTTCATGCCTACCATGTCGGTTGCTGCAAATACACATTTTGTGGCCGAAATTTGATCATATATGCAGATTCTTGTCAATGTGTTTTGTTTTTTGTTTAGTACATAGTCCTAGGTTACTGTTTTCAATGAATCTAAACATCGAACATGTCGACAGAGCAAAGTCGGACAATTCCATTTTAGCCAATCGAAAACCTCTTATACTTTTAATCGCCCGTACACTGCCTGCGTCAGTCTTCCGAGTTACAACTAATGAATTTCATTGCAAAACGAGCTGAGAGTTTATTAGAAATGGAGATATATGTCGTCATAGCTGCTCACATCCGAAATAGTGATTTTTTTTTTCGTTTTTTACTAATCACAATTCAAATTTTAGTGTTATGCAACGGGACCTCGTAATTTTAAATGCCCAACTGACGATGGAAATGTTTTGCGAGAAAACTTTCTCAAGAAATGATGGAAGGGCTCACCCTCTGTAGAAGACGGATAGTGGCGATTCCATGTCGCTCCTGTTAAAAGAAGAAAACAGTTCCAAAGCCAAAGGGGTGAATAGTTATGAGAGAGGTTTAAGTGGTGGAGATAGGTCATAAAGCCATCTTTTGGTGTGCAAATAATGAAACCCTTATTGGTAGATTTGACGAGCAAAGGTGTGCCTAAAGATAAGCCGATACTTTCCCGTTGGCTTGTTGCTACCAACATAACTATTAGATTATGACATTTCTGGCAACAAAAACAAAGTTACGTTATCAATCCAATACGGATTGAAACTTAAAAGACAGCGAAATTCATTTTGGAAAATTGTTTGACGGACACGATCTTTAGTGGCCCCGGACCACTAGCTAACGTCAATTCCTGCTTTAACTATAATCGCCTCAAACACGACAACTCACTGGGTTTGTTGAATTTGGCCAGCATTGCAGATTGCGTTCACAGCGTCCGAGAGGATGGAGGCGTAGCTGTCGAGGAACTGGTTCAGTTTGGTAGCCACGGCTTGCAGGGTGTCTGTGGGAGAGGGAGGAGGGAGAAGTGGTTAGAAAACATAACGGGTACGATACCATCCTTTTCTCAATGACCTATCAACTTGCAAGGTTTCGTCTTCGTGTGAAAGATGTGGTTTCAGTCTTTGGTCATGAGCAAAACCGTCGTGTAATAAATAAAAAACCGAATCACAAACCTCCCACTTTACCCAACAATTCACCCCTTGGAAGAAAGTTTTAAACGGCCTTCAATTTCAGTTTTCTTCAATTTTTGGTTTTCAATTTGGGATGCAAGACAAAATTGCATTTCAGGTGGACAATTTTGCCCACTTTTCAAAGACGTCCCGAGCACAGGTCAAAGAGGCAATGTGAAAGATTATCACTCCTCAACTGTAGTTTCCATAATTATGTAGTTGCTGTTAACGATTTGGATGTTCAAAAGCTTGCTTCATTTCGGGTCTGATTTGGGAAACGTATCCAACATATTTGATTCGACGGGTTAGCTTTATAGCTCGATCGAGTGCGTCGTTTTGACGCATTACAAAGAATAATGCCTATGCGTCGACAAACCGTGAATATTTTAATTCAGTTTGTGGGAATGGATCATTACGTTAGAATTACATTATTTTTGGGAAAAATAACTGTTCAAGGCACTACACAGCTCGACGATATCACAGATTCTCAGTCCACAACCATGTTAACCCAGCTCCAATAGGACCCGGATATGAAAAGTTTCTTAACTCGTACCGTTATCGATGTCCTTCTGGTTGACTTTCTGAATGATGTAGTCGAGCCCGCTGGCCAGTCGCATGGCCTGTTGTTGCTTCGCCTGCAGGTCAGTGCTCTTCTGGGCAATGTACTGGAGGGCGATGGCGAACTTTGGCTCCGCTTGGCTCTGGCAGGTGAACACGTGGCTAAGGTCAACTGGAGGATGAAAATGGGAAGTGCAATGTTACTCTACCACCTATAGCTTAACCTTCAAAGGTAAAAAGAGCAAGTGCAATCCATGTACGCTTTGGTTTGCGTCCACAATCCTATCGCACAGTATGCGTGAGCAAAATTTAGAGTTGTATGTATTCAGCAATTTGCTAGTGTTGATGCAGTTTTCGGTGACTAAAGATGCAAGAATTAAAGATAATATGGACTTTGCGAGACGGAAATAATCTGCATGAAATCTTACAAACGAGTTTCATTTTATTGTGGAGCTTCAAAGTTTAAGGCGCAAATAACTTAACATGCAAATGATTGCGGGGAATTTTGGAGTCGCGTTTTGATTAGACATTCTTACACTCGAAAACCAAATGCTGCATTCAAGTTTCGATTAGGAATCGATACACACCTTGGGGTACAGCAATTTGTGGGATGTCGATCTGTTGCTTAGCAGCGGACGAGTGAAGGATGTTGATCTGTAAAAAGGAAATCGTGTCAAATTTGAAGTCAAATTTGGCCCGGTGCGTTTCCCCTTATAGTATATTCAGAGCAGCAGCATACTATTGTCTTGAAACCTTATTAATCATATTAGATCTACTTGTATATTTTCGTTAAAATCATGAAATTGGCTTTCAATCACAAATCAATTAAATTTGAATTACATGATACAAAATCAAAACATACCGTTTTCTTCCCCTTCAGATTGTCCCCAGGCCATTAAACCTTTGCTTCGTTTCCAATTTGCTAGACTTAGCTGAACGCCACTTTTATCGAATTATTTCATAGAAAAAAAAATCTGCACGAAATCGTGAATAATGATGCACGATAAATGAATTAACACTGAATCAGGGAGGTGAGACCTCTCACCTCCCTGACTTAATCAATTAGTTTAAGATTTTGATACCTATGGTTGGAATGCCCCATTCATCGGCACGTTCATATAAACTTTTTTAATCTTTTATTAAAGTTTCACTAAAAATATCATTACAACGAAGTTCAAATCGAGATTGAATCAACTTTAAATTTCAGTTTGTAAAATCGTAAATTATATTTGTAGTAGCATGTACTCCATCTGCTAGATTCTATTATCCAGGATATTCCCAATCCCGACAGTGGAAGCAAGCCCGTAGGAAAAAAAAAATCCCAGATAAGTTAACGAGTTATGTTAAGCTATATAATGATAAATAGTGAAAACTGAAGTTGAGAATGGCAAATCAGGCATAAGGATAGATCTATGTCCGTGGTCTATTTTTTTTTTTTTTTGATAACAGAACATGTTTATGATTAGGATGGAAGCATGTTATTGAAATCAGACGTTTCATTAATCTTGACGTCTTGGGAGCATTTTTTTTAGTGGTTTAATTTTACAGTAGAAAAAAACGTTCATAGCATATACACATTCAAAGAAAATACGAGAGCGTGGTAGACGTACCTTTGCCTGGAGAGTAGAGATTGCCAGGTAGAGCGGGGAAAGCGTTTCGACCACTGCCATGTGGCCGATACTCTGCAGCATCGGGACGGACTCGGCCACGCGACTTGCCTGCTGCTGGTGCTGGTCATCCGTCTGGTGCGTGGGCGCGGCAGCTGCCATGGAGACGATGAAAAAGACTGCGACGATGGACTTCATGTTGGCAAATTGTACTTCTCGAGATCCGAAAAGTGTTAGGCAAACTTGGCTGATGCTGCTTCAGGAGCTGAGACGGGTAGTTGAAAGAGTCTTCCTCCGGACGGCGCGGCTGACAACAGAGTTATACCTAAGGTCAGCTTGCTTTAGGATTTTATAGCATCTGTATGGCAAGTTCTGATGGAAGAAAATGTGCACGTGTGTGTGTGTGTGTTTGGGTGTATGACACAGAATTGCGAGGCAGCAGGGATACATGTCCAATCAGAGCGTGGTTAAGTGTTTTCTACATTTCAAATAAGAAGGCGTCAATCGCAACGAAGGCAAATGAATATTCAGCGACTCAGCTAAGTGCACGCCTTGAACGGCACCTGCATTACACAATTTCAAGCGTGAAAATATCATGTGATGTGACAATGCATGTGTATGTTTTCAGTCACTGTTAAACAGAAATGCGTGCGGAACTTTTGTTAAGCATTTTCACCTGTACATTCCAACATGAGCGAACCACATGACGTGAATGGCATTAGCACGAGGATACTTTCTGTTTAACAGTCAATGGCAAATCCACAAACTTTCTCAGATTACATTCATTTTTGCACACACACAAATCACACTCATGAACTGGCATAATGAGATGAGAGCGACTGGGATGTAGATTTAAAGCGTGAAACTAAACAAGAATATAAAATGAAACAAGATGGCTTTCCACAGCTATGTGGCACATAGATGTAAGTGGCGGCAAGACGCCGTTTTTACCACGTCAGAAAGACTGGACGATTTGTCATTAGTGTGTGTGTTTGTGTTTACTAGTATGCTTGAGCTCGTATAGATTCGTGTACAGGTCACTGGGAGTCTAATGAGGTGAGAACACCGTCAATTAAGCTCAAGAGTATTATTATATTGCTGTTTCCTAGAATAAAGTTACATGGGAACTTGAATCACACACCACTTTCTAAATGCTTGTCGAAATGTAATGAAAGGGCTAAAATTCGTGTTTGTTCTTTCTTTCCCATAATCAGTCAGGTTATTTCTCTCAACTTGTAAAAAAGAGTGGAAAGTCTCTTTAACCCAGAATGCCCCCCCCCCCCTTAGTTCAAAGAAAGTTAGCTATCTTCATAACATAGTATTGTACATGGGAAGCTCCGCCCTTCGTTGCGGGATAGTCAATACAGAACATACCGTACACGCCTTCTACTCATCATTCTTAACTGGTGGAACTGCTGTATGTACATGATGTAAATCGCAAATACTTCGCTAGCCTCCCGCTAACCTTACAACCATAATAGACCGTTTCGGTAACACTGTTGAATTTTGTGCATATTTTGCTCACAGACTTTGCTTGTAATAACTTAGAAGTTTGCCGAAGACTTGCCCTACCTAGCAACAACTACAAACTGTAAGCTCCTTATGCCTAGAAACGTAATTGATAGAGCAGGTGAATAGTTCGTTACTGGACTGCCGGAAAGACACACCGTAGAACATACATTATACATTATGGTCTATCCGTATTGTGTTTGTTCATTTTTGCAGGCCGTCACCGACTTTCTTTGTTGTGAAACATGTTTGCAAAATAATAGCAAGCTTGAGAAAGCCTTCCACATTCTGGTGTCTGGATATTAGTTAAGAAAAATAAATTCGAAGGTTGTTGGAAGAGCTGTATAGGCCTAAAAGTGGAATTCCAGTGAAGTTACTCTGAAAGGAGCAAAAACTTGCGAGCACAACAGTGAAAATTTGATCTTAATCGGTGAAAATCTAGGGAGGTTGTGAAATTATGAGGTTTAGGTAATTTCTACATAGTAGAATGTGAATATGCAAATCAGTGAGCTGATAATGTGAATATTTCTGTTGATATGACTGTAAAACATAACTTTATTCCTGCTAGAATAACTTCACAACGATGATTAGATAGATAGGCCCCGTATCAGGATTTGAAACCTGGGCGTAATTGTATTTGAATGAAAAACTGGAAATTTCACGTAAAAACTATACGGCAAGTTGTTGAGAAATAGCATCATCATTTCACTATTTTCATAATCGTATTACCAGTTACTGTTCAAGGTTTGTTCCTATAAAAATAAGCGACGCTTCAGAAAGTCAAAACTTCTTTATTTTCCATCAAATTTTGATCGAATTTTCATTGATACAATGGAATTTCCCTTTATTCATGGATATCACAAGTGGAGGAAGAAACACACGCGAATGCAAAAGCTATGCACAATATATGAAATTACTACCAAGGTAAGCGTGGACATGTGTGACTGGAAAAATAATTCGGTAATTTACAAATTTCTACTCTTAGCAATCAAATGTCATTTGCAGCAAAAGGCATTTCTTATCCTCCTATATCCTATACACTTGTAGAGCGTAGGACCTTGCAGCTCAGATCTTTCAAAACTGGAAACATTTTTCGCCCAGAGAGGTGGTTCACCAATGCCATCCAATGACAGAAATGGGGAAGTTGTGTGCGTTGCGTTCAGAGTTTTTGGCGTTGTATTTGCAGCTACTATTTGAAGGTACAATGTAGCTTGCGTTATCTTTTAACAAGGCTTTCTAATTATGATTTTGTAGGTGTTTATTAGCCCCCGAATCAGGGGAAAACATGAAACAAATCACAAGAATGAATGATTGTAAGAGACTAAAACTCGTGCAACAGACAAGCAAGAAACTAAAATCATTTTATAATTGCGATAGAACTGGTTTACTTTAATACACCCCCCCCCCCCCTGTGCCTGTTCAATGTGATGCATTGCAATTCATTCCAAAAACAAGACTCTTTCGGAACTTAATGGCAAAGTTGTCGAATAATTGTCAAGATATCAGAGAACAGGGACCATGGATGATAATGATTATGTTCTTCATTATTCCGTGATCATGTTGGTTTGATTGTTGGCTTGTTTGTTGTTGTTGTTGTTGTTGTTGTTGTTGTTTTTGGTCTTTATTGCAGGCTAAAGTCATATTCACTGCATTAGTTCTGACGTCTTCCGCAGTATACCTCTTTAATAACGACAGCAATGCCAAAAGCATAACATCAATGCATCAAGCATAAGATCTATTTAAAAAAACAGCTTCTTTCTGATACAAGACAAGTGGAAAGAAAAAAGATAAACCCCGAAATTCCTACAGCTACGGCATCCTACTGCTATAGGCGCCAGACAACCCCTTTGTTCATAAGTCTGATATAATTATGCAGCGACAGACAGTCATTTCAAGCCTGCACAGGTGCACTAGTATTCCTCAGGAAAGGTGGGGCATGATGGATGAATTATTGATGCTCTTTCCTGTCATGCCTTTATGATATTGAGCATGCACGCTTTTCGAGCGTGCTACAGACACCCTGTGTGAATTTCGGCTGATGTTTAAGATGGCCCACACTCACGCTTCAGAGAGATGCCAATGAAAATCTATTTATGGCGTGGAAACTGGGTTTGTGAGATTATGCTTCCTATCGATCTGAAAGCAAAGAATAAAACTAAACAAAAATTTATAACAACAGTTAAAATGTCTGCCAGAACCATCGACACGCATTTAATTGCTTTCACCTTAGAAGCAGTCACAAACTCCTGTAACTGGCGTGGCTTCCCGCTTTAGATGTTACACATATGGCATGCAAGCGTCAGTTCTGTTCCTGGCATTGGATATTACTTCTTTATTTCGTGCTTGCTTATCAATGTATTGGCTGTTGTAAATCCCATACATTTGACAATTAAGGAGAAGAAGGAGAAGAAAGAAAGAAAGAAAGAAAAAGAAAAGTCCAAATGATTACCAGAACTAACACTGACTAATGTACTATACAATGGAAGGATTCGTTCTCTACACCGACTTGCGTTTTCTTGCTTTTTTTTTTCGGGACAGAGAAACAAAGGTTTAATGTACTTTTTTCTTCCTACCACAGCGTTTACTTTTTGTTTTTATTCCCTGGATGTCTCACACTACATGCAAACAGATTTTAGCTGAAGGTTGAAATGAAGATTGATTATCAGAAAACATGTAGCAACATTTGTGCAATGTAGGTTTAGTATGCCATGGGTGCCAATGAATCGCAAATAAATGGCCATTTCTGGGTTTATTCTGTGGAAATGATCACTTACATTTCAGATAAACTGTTTCTAGTGCTTTTAATGTTCTTATTTAAGTTATTTATGCTAAACACACTGGTCAGGGAGCTTTCACTGTTTTACTGAACATGAATTTACCCACGTAATCTTTCAATATGTGAATGGTGCTTTTGTAGGCCTACTCGAAGTCCCTTTAATAATGGGACAGGGGTTTTCTTCTTTTTTTATCCTACAGGCGGCCATTACGCATTTCAAGAACGTGGCACGAAATCTGAATATGAGAAATATGCATAATTATCATTTACAGGGCTGAAACCAGTCACTTGCTGTGAGGGAGCGCCGTCTTTTGCAATTGGACGAACCACTGCACCCATTCACATGAATGTTCAGTTTGGCCCGCCTACTCGTACGCCACGCCCACTCCGTATTACCACATAAAGGAACATGGAGGTAGACCAAAATTCGTAGATCTCTTTGAGTAGCGCACTAGGAGAACCCAGGTCCCCGCCGAAGCTGAGCCGTCACGCTGTCCGTCCGCTTGGAATCAACGCTTGTTCATACCTCAACAATGAAGGTCATCGCTGCAGTTCTTCTTCTCGTCGCCGTGGCTTCGGCAGCCCCGAGCGACCAGCAACAAGTGGACATCGCCAAGACAGCCAGGCAGCTGCAGAGCATCGGTCACATGGCTGTGGTGGACACCATCTCCCCTCTCCATGTTGCTATCTCTACCCTGGTGTCGAAGGTGAGGGCGATAGTCTTCCAATAACTAGCTGATAACATTTTAAACTTGTTCTGTTTCCCTTTGCAGAGAGACAAGTTTTTAATCCATGAATTACAGCGAAAGTTTTCTTGGAAGCATGGCAATTGTAGTAGAGAATTGTTTCTGCTCACATTTTGACTGCAACTGAATTCCAAGTCGAGTATGTTGAAGTATCGCCCTCGATAGTTGGAACATTGCATCGTACTAGACTAATTTAATGGAATTGTGGGTAGAACCCAACATCAGATCCAATTTGAGACCCGTCTATTCAAGTCATGAAAATGTGGTTTAAAACCGATTTTTTTTTTTTTTTTTTTACAAGCTTGAATAGATCTAGTTTCTATTGGACGATCCAACATGAAGTAACGAAACATGGCAGAAGTAGATTTTTTTTTTTTCTTAGCATAACTGTTGCGATTTCCCAGCTATGATCTGCTTTGAAGGGATTTCCAATATCGGAACTCGTCCGAGGTTTTTCATGTTTTCCTATCGCATAATTTACAGACGTGTTGAAAATGGCCTTTGCGTTTTTCATATATAGCAGTCTAGTTACACACGATTCTGTATAACGTGTTGATCATTGCCGTTACAGATCGACAAACTGCAGAATGCCGCATCCCAGCAACAAATCCAGCTTCCTCAAATTGACGTGCCCCAAGGTAAGCGGTTTCTTTAACGCGTTGCCCATTCGTTTTGAATGAAATCAAGATAAGCATTGGATTTGGCGATTCATTTTTTATTTCACGTCAGACCAGGCAATTTATCATTGTGCCCCTTACCTTTGTACATGTGCATGTGATATTTACACCGTGTGATTGTGCCCCCTTTAAAAAAACTGGACTTCACAAAAAATATTGAAAGATAAGAAAAAGCAATATTTTCCCATAAATATGAATTGTGACTTTGAGAAATCTGCAGTTTTTTTTTAATGTATGGCAGTGTAGTCGAGTCACTTCTGCTTCGTCTCCTTATATTGTAGTTGAACTGAGCCACGTGTTCACCTGTCAAAGCCAGAGCCAGGCCATCCCCAAGTTCACTATCGCCCTCCAGTACATGGCCCAGAAGAGCACCGACCTGCGGGCCAAGCAACAACAGGCCATGCGTCTGGCCAGCGGGCTCGACTACGTCATCCAGAAGGTCAACCAGAAGGACATCGACAACGGTAAGTTCATATTTGAGGCCAGAATTTGGTTTCCCCAACTAGATTGCTGTTTGAGCAGGTGTGGTATACATTTCCGATCAATTCTTGAAGTTGAACGGTTAAGTATTGGCGATTCTCCTAATTTTGTCTTCAAATATTGGGGAAAAAGGGGGTTTCCGTACTGGCTTCAGATATCGAAAAATTCGAAACGAATGTTAATCTTTTCCAAGTCAGTTTTTGAAGCATTGTAACAACTTAATTTGCCAATGTACCCTAATTGAACCGGGTATTGGGATTTGGGCAGTTGATACACCGAATGTACTGTCTACATTGCACTTTCCTTTGCATCCCCTATAAGTTCCACATAATCGAGCGGAAACGTTAAAAAATGTAAGTCACGGTCATCGCCAAGTGACTTATTTGGGTCAAATTGCAATGCAAATGATTTCCCCAAATTCCTGCCCGAAATCTTTTTCAATTCATAATGGCCGCACAATTTCTGTAGCACTTTGCCGACAGTGTCTAGTGGATTGTACACAAAGATCTGTGTTTTTTTTTTCCGTCTGTCAGACACCCTGCAAGCCGTGGCTTCCAAGCTTAATCAGTTCCTCGGTAGCTACGCCTCCATTCTCTCGGAGGCCGTGAACGCCATCTGCAATACCAGCCAAATTCAACAAACCCAGTAAGTTCCAAGCCAGATCAAATAGGAACTTTGTTTATATAATCAATGGGCCCTCTGAGCTGTGGTCGATTGAATTGGGTTTAAGCAATCTTGTGGGTTGTATGCTTGGTAGGTTTTTGAAATTGCAATTTCTGTGCACAGTTTAAAGTTAAGTCACTTGGGAGTACTGAACAGGTTCAGAAGGTATTAACGGAGATCTTACAGACTAGATGATGGTGCTATGAGATTATGCATGACGATGCAAGAAATACATTTCTCGGCTTTCTCATTGCATGGAGTGAATCTCCATTTATCACTCGGCAAAAACTAAGTCGGTCCATTAGGTTAGTCATTTTTTTTTTTTTTTGGGGGGGGGGGGGGAATATTAGTCGCACGTTGGTTGGAAGACATGATCTATAGAGGATACTTTTTAAGAGCCTCGTAATTGTATCAACAGTTCTATGAATGGGGGTAAATGCACTCTAAGTTAGGCTCGTTTAGGGCTGGGCTTCCTCAATCCGTTACCTCAATTCCTGTGAATCGTAATGGATAACTTTGCTTTCTTCCTCCACAGGAGCGACATGGACTCTCCACTGTCCGTCTTTTACAGAGGGTAAGTTTTTTCTAATGATACTGTACAAATGTTTCTGGGTATAATGAAACAAATGATGCATTGCCTTTGCCTAAAAATGCTATTAGTGATGGACTCTTTTCTCTTGCTATTGCCCAAGAACGGAAAATACAAGGTACAGCAAAGTAACCTACCCTCGTTGGTAAAATCGTATAAATTGGTCGATTACCATTTCGTCCAAACACATCTCTTCCAATTGGCAGGTTCTATTACATTGGTTACTGATAGGATTGGAGAAAAGACGCATGTCAATTGTCCTTGTTGCACGTTGTAGTTCAAGATTAGTTTATCATAACCTATTTTGCACTAGCATCGGATTTTTGTGCATGATCTTTGAGAACTCTGGGTTAAACCCTGGAATCGACAAATAATTTAAAACCTTGAATAGTTGACAATGGTTTTGCTCTTTTTTTTTCTTTTCGCAGGTGCCCCTGGGGAGGAGCGGTGAGTATCTTTGCTACTCGTCCATAGTAACATAGCCAAAGAATGATATCAGTTGCCATTTCTTAAATGGTCTAGCTATAGCTATATCAATCACAACTTATTTGTAAACATGACGGGTATAATTCTTAAGAGCAAAATGTCTGCCAAAATAACTACCTTCTTCTGATACTCATCTTGTCTCAAAGGAGGATTCTTAGTAGCCACGAGACTCGGAAAAAATCCCTGCCGGCGAAATGGTTCACTGGGGTTAGCATTTTATAACTAGGCGTTTCGACATATCCAACTGGATTCAAAGATTAAATTTTCCTTTTTTTTTGTGGGGGTGGGGGGGGGGGGGAGGAGAGAATGAACCTAAATGTTCGATGCCAGTCACAATTTGGATCATTTTGATCCTGATGTTATTTCGTACCTCTTGTCTCTTCATCACTTAATCTTGCCACTTTACACTAAGTTAACATGATATCTGTACATGTTTGTGTTTGTAAGCATCGTTTTTTGTTCACTCGTTTCTCTTTCTAGGTCTGCTGATCCCTCGAGGAGACGACTGGTGGCTGTCCCTAGTGAGGAAACATTTTCCTGAATGCGACCACCTTGTCTATGCAGGGGAGGGGTGATACTTGGGTGACGACTTGTTTTATTGTCAAACATTGGCGTCTTTTTTTATGTTAACGGTAGTTTTTGAGGATTTGTCTATGCTTGGTCTCTGATCTTCTTCGTTCATGGAAGATATCGTTTGAATAAACGATCTTTTGAAATCGTATCGCTAATTCGATTGTCTTGCATAGTTGACTCTTCAGTTCAAATAACTGTTCAAGAGGGGATGCAAGTTTTGTTTGTATTTAGGGTGTGTGTGTGATTTTGTGTGTGCGTGCCAGTTTATGCTGTTGGTGACCAATGAACATGAAGAGGTTAGAGAGGGGAGACTGCACGTTACATGGAACGGTAATACGAGGACTGTCATCAGACCACGTTGCAATCAACATTCAATGATTTTTCAAGAACACAATGGGCCGAATGCATAAAACAAGCAATTGCTTGTAAGCAATTGCTTCAAGTAAAAGCACAAGCTCGTCTAGTAAAAGGTGTAGCTCAAGCAATTGCTTAAATACATATGCATAATCTTTTGCTTGTGCACATACCTTTTGCTTGCATTCAGCAAGCAATTGCTTAGGGTTCGAACAATAGCGTCACGCCTGTGCGAACACAAGAACAAAGGCGAGTGTGGCAGCATGCATTTGAAAGGGCATGTGTGTGCGGAAACATTTCCTGACATAGCAGAAGAGCTATGAAATGACACTCATAAATGCACACACACAGGCGCACACACACACAACTATACACACACTCGTATTACTGGCTGATTCCCACCACTGCTTACAATAGCCCGCATCTGCCAGATCGCACGTGGAGAGACGTCTCCTTGCTCTCCACCGAAGTGAGACATCCTACCTGTTTTTCATCAAATTTTGCGTGCTAACCACTGGACATTCCCGTTGTTGAAATGAAAAATTTCTTACTCTACTTAAGAGTAATTTCTTGTAGATTTATACCACTCCTTCACAACTGTTGTCTTTCTTCCATGAATATGAAAATGATACTTAAAAGGGAACGTCCCAGATAAGCAAAAGCTCAAGCTCATTTTACAGAGCTTGGAAAATCGTAAGCAATTGCTAGCAAGAACTAGCAAAAGGTATGTTTTATGCATATGTTTTTAAGCAAATGCTTGGTCTCTAAGCAATTGCTTGCGGACAGCAAGCAATTGCTTGTACTTGCTAGCAAGAGCTTCTGCTCGCAAGCAATTGCTTGTTTTTGTGCATACGGATTCAAGTAAAAGGCTAGCACAAGCAATTGCTAGCGTTTATGCATCCGGCCCAATATCGACAACATTTAGACCTTTTTGAGAACAAGATACAGTGGTGCACATAAATTTTCGAATAGATCTTGGGAATACACCAGTCCGCTTAATATATTGGTCAATACTCAGAGCTTACCCTGCGTCATAGCTAGAACAGCGTTGGTGGGCTAAGAATATCTACAGCGAATAAAATATTAATGCAAAAAAAAAAAAAAGATTAGAAGGATGGTATAGTATTGGTTGAGATGTAAATTCAGTTTGATTTTTGCGTGTGTGTGAGGTGCTTGGAACCGCTTTAAATGCTAAAAGACGATACGGTTTTAAAGAGAAATTCAAATTACTTGAAAATCGTTTTTGATATGGTCGAGATATCTAAAAGACATGTGAAACAGAGTGATCCTGATAAACAATAGACCCACCTTTATTGGGCTCAGTTTTTGATATCACGTTCATTACAAAAGCAATTTTCAAATGAACTCGATTCCTATTGGTATTTCACAAGATGTTTTTTTTTCTTTCATTATCTAATACTGCTTTTATTCAAATGTAGGAAACTTTAGCCCCATTTCAACCTTGACTGTCCAATCCTGTTGATAATCTATACCCTGATCACTATTCTGTCCCTTCTATACTGCAGAAACTAATCTATGGCCATGTAGGCCTATACGATCAGTGACGATAGCAACTGCAATGAATTGCTTAGAAAATTTAGAATTGCTTAGAATTGCTTCCCGACATCACTAAATAGATTTCTTGATGGGATCGGGTGTACAATAAGCTGCACGCCAAAATAAGACCACTGTGTATGCAACTGTAATACATCATAAAAAGTCTGCATTTTAATAATTGTATGTGGCATTGACTGATCAGTGTACCTAGGCTTCTGGTTTCTAGCTCCAAGGCACATGAATGCTTTATTGATAATTCCCATTGGATTACCTGGGCACTGTTAGTCTGAATTAATGGTCTCTGGTGAAATGCATACACTTTATTCCAAAAAAAAAAAAAAAAAGTAAGCACGTGTTTCCATGTGCTTGCATAAATACGTGAATACTAGTTGCTATATTGGCATTCCCCATCAATGGATAATAAAGCATTCAAACCCTTTCGTTGTCCAGGATATTTTTTTTTTTCAAATTCAAACTTTATTTTCACTTTTTCTTTCCAACAGAATGTACAAGAAACAATATTATGAGTTTGACATGGGAGTAACAAAATATAAATAACCAGACAGGGTTAACAACATGTTCATGTCTACATGATCAGTACAAAAAAGATACATTCTATATACACTCTGCGAAAAAAAAAAAAGTGGAGGTACCCACTCAAACGACTAGGCTTGCATCATGTGGGTACCTCTCAGGGAAAGGGGGAAATAAGGGGGTGAAAAGCTTACAACTACAAAGAGTGCGGGAAACTGGGAAAGTCGGGAATAGAGAGAAAGAAAAGCAAAATTGTGAAAAGAGGGAACAAAAAACAGGGAAAAGAGGGAGAGAGAGAGGGAGAGAAAGAAAAGCCTACATATTTTGATGCAATCACCAAGGGCGAAAGCCCACAGAGACAAAATAATATTTTGTCTCTGTGGGCTTTCGCCCTTGGTGATTGTATTAGCCAAGCGTCTTCGAAAGTGATACATTGTCGAGGTGCTTTCCAGGGTGTTAACCACACACTCCCATACACAACGATTGACCCCCGTGCAAAGTTAGAGTTTTGTACAGACGCTTGAAAAATATCAAATAGCAATATTGAAAAGATGAAGGTTTGAAAATATAGCACAATCTGAATCTTACAATTATTCTTGAGTTTAAGTAAACTGATTTGTTTCCATCTTTAAATTGCCTCCAACAAAATTGTACACTAGTTAGCTTCTGCTCATGCCAGTGTCAGTGCTCCCTCATAGATTTTGGACTATCAAGAATCAAAAGTGAGAAATATGTTTTTGGAATATCTAGTATATTCAGCTAAGCGTGCATATCTTTCTAGAAGCAATATTGTCGAAGGACCAAATGTCATGGAACCCCAAGATCATTTGAATCTTTAATATTGCGTTTTATTCGAAAAAAAAAAAGTCTTACGCTCGCAAGCACGCGATCATACTCGAGAGGTACGACGACACGTCACGTTTCTAGAAAGTAATTAGCTTTTATAGGGGAGCAGTAAGTAAACGTTACCCAGGAAACCAGACGCCCTTTTTATGTATTATGAAGCATCACAGAGACAAAATTAGTAGGTGCAGCCTTTGTGTATTATCTAAGGGAAGACAAAGGGGGAAAAATCGAGCAAACAAGGTAAGGAGTTCGTTTTTCTCTCAGCTTTCAGGGTATGCGTGTCAGTTCATTGCCTAATAAATCCAGGTGTGATAATTGGTTAGCTGGAGGAGTTGACGTGTATCGATAAGACAAAACACGCCCCTGGAGCTGCAGCTGCATGGTCTCTATAGACTTCCAGTTACAATGCAGAGGGTGAAGTTTTGCGAATAGAAAAACATGCAGTGTAGATGGGGACCGATGATAAGAAGGGGTGGTGCCATTGTGGTAATTAAGATTTTATAATTTTCGAAACGATATCAGCGCTACATCCCCATCCCACCCACCCTTCAACTTTCCTGGAAAAAACAACAACAAAATGTACTAGCAAAGCCTTGTCTCTCAAAGGGTATACTTGGATATTTCGAAATGCTGGGGTGATGCTCAAGGCTTGGTAATGCAGCGTTTCAGCTTTGTCGACGCTACACAAGATACTATGGATTCAGACAGCGTTGTTACCGGCAACCAATCAGAACCGACTCCCTGCAACCTCACGGAATGTCTGGTGGACTGCAGTAGCAATTAGCTTTCATTCTAGATCTAGCGAAACTTCAGTGACTCGACTAAACTTCTGGAGTTGACGTTGTGAGGACAGCCGCTCTTCTTTGGAAGTAGAAACAAAACGAAAAACGTTTGACAAAACCGGTATGCTCCTCGGATTATGAGATACACATGTACCTATACGACAAGTAACTGGTAGAGGAGAGGTGGTGTTATGACCTAGGTAAGTTCCACATTGGAGAAGCTTCTTTGATACCTTTGTTCTTGGTTGTTGTTTGTTTTTATTCAAAACGTTTCAAAATCTGTTAAGCATATTCAACATTTTTTTTTTACAGGAAAAATAACGCAAACGAAGAAAAAGGAATGTATGCACTTTTTTGTGCAGACTTAAGAGTAAATGAATAATAATAATAATAATTATCATGATGATAAATATAATAATAATACAGTGTAATAATAATAATAATAATAATAATAATAATACCACTACTACTACTAATAATGATGATAATAATAATAATAATAATAATAACACTACAACTACTACTAATAATGATTATAACAATAATGATGATAATAATGTTGCAATCATGAAAAGCAAAATCCGAATACTAGAAGGTCATAACATTATGTGACTCTGCATTACAAAATCAACAAAAAGTCGTCAGACATGGATTTTTAGTTGAGCGCAGATCATGAATAAGAAGACAATAAGCTGGAAAAAGATGTATAACATGTTTTATAACTTAATTCAAATGAAATCCCCTAACTTCTCTAAATACTGAAAAGAAATCACACACTCTGCAAGAGTGTGAACTGAGAAAAGAGACTCTAAGTACAGGGTGTATTCAAGCGTTTAGTCTTTTCCAAGCTATGATAGCTATGCGATTAAAGAGACAAAACACAGGATACACCGGAGCAACAGGAATGCAGAAATTATCAGAATAAGCTGAAATTTAGCATGCTCTATTAAAATATTCTGTTGATAATTAATGCCAACTTTCGAAGCAGTAGCATTATGCTTTCAAAATTGTTAGAGTTGAAAAAAATGAAGAGTGTGCAAATGATTTCAAGAACTGAAAAGGGGCCTCTGAGACATACCTGATTATTAAAGATAATATAAAGTTTTGGTATTACCTCAAAAGTTTCGCTAAATTTCCTTGTCTTAGTTTGTGTTTCAGGTTAAAGTACCTTTCATATAACTAACACTGTGAGACTTACTCGCCCCAAAGTGCTCTCATGTCTTAGTAATCATGCAATAATGGTTTCGTACCAGAGCCGCCGCGGCGGCTGCTGGTCGCAGTTACCATGCAATAATGGTAATACGTGTGCTACTTCGCCGCCGTACGGCGGCGAAGTAGCACACGTATTGTACGAAACCATTATTGCATGGTAACTGCGACCAGCAGCGTGCAGCCCCATACGCATACTGAGTAGCTAACTGCGACCAGCAGCCCCATACGCATACATGTAGCTAAATAATAGTCCCTTTCTGTTCGAATTGATGACTGAATGTGACTCGGTCGAGAGGACCTTGGGAGAGCTACACTGAATTGACGGCCAGCGCATGCGCACACAAACATCTTATCCGTTCGTGGATTTGAAATTTGTTCGCATGTGATGTGTGCGTATGAGCTGGCCGTAGTAATCAGTGTATGTAACTCTCCCAAGGTCCTCTCGACAGAGTCACATTCAGTCATCAATTCGAACAGAAAGGGACTATTGGCAGAACCAAACGTTGCCCGAAGCCTGTTTTCAACACTTCAACTTAATTGGTAAGTCTTCAAATTGAAGAATTTTTGGATTTTAAGTTGATATATACCCGCGATACTAAATCTGTCATGATCCTGAATGCTACAATGCGAAGCCCCATTACGCTCTGCGTATGGGGCTGCTGGTCGCAGTTGATTGCATGATTACTAAGAAATGAGAGCACTTTGGGGCGAGTAAGTCTCACAGTGTCAGTTATTTGAAAGGTACTTTAACCTGAAACACGGAAATTCAGGGAAACTTTTGAGGTACCAAAACTTTTTATTATCTTTAAACTCCCCAAAAAGGGATGGCAGCTAATCTAGTGAAAACACACTTTTCCATTCATGTTATGATTTCAAGGTAAAAACAATGTAGAAAAAAATGAAGAGTTTGTTTGCAAAAACCAATAAGTCCATATTTGCCAAATGAAGATATTTGCGATTAAAGGTCAAGAAAAATAAAGAGAATAATAAGAAAATGTTTGCTTCTTTTGACCATAACTTCAAAAATTTACCTTTATATGTACTGACCAATATATCATTTAAAAGGTATTATTTTGTACTTTATGACAGAGACCGTACTTCAAAATCTTCAAAAATGGACTTATCGGTTTTTGCGAACAAACTCTTCAAATATTCCTCTTTCTGGAAAGCTTTTGCATTATACAAGGAATTAAAATGCAGCGACGTCCAACACTGGCTAGCATGTTTACTACGTTTTTAGTAAACATACAGTAATTATGCCCTGGTTACCAATCTAAATTACCCACCAACCGAAATAATAGCATCAGTAGCATATCATTTATTTACGTTTAAAGGTATAACATTAATATTGCCATGCTGAAGAATTGCCTTAAATGTATTTCTGGTCGATTTCAAACTTACGGCCCTGTGGTTCTTTCACTTTCGATGCTTTTGTGAGGGGTTTTCGAAAAGAAAATTAGATCCACAAGAAAATGTAGAATTAAATATATTTTTGAGGATAATCGTTTGATTTATATGTATAAGCGAAAGCAAAAAAAAAAAAAATGCAATTCAAGAAAATTAACTTGGCGTTTCGATTGACATCTTACGACATTTTTTTTTTTTTATGACAGCAGGAATAAAAAAGTGCCAACCCCCCCAACTGAAGTCATGATGGTCGTTAAACGAAGGCTTCTCATCTCCCTCGTGTTTCTCTCACTTGCCTATTATTTTGTGGCCGCGAGAGACGGAGAGGAGTACTTCGAACATCTGTATTCTGAGTTTGGGGTCAGTTATGAATGTGAGCTGAACTTCCTTGGTTTTGAGCGTTTCGTTAAAATGATAAGTGTGTTTTCGTTTTGAATATTCCCCTGTTGGTAATCTGTATAATTCATGCAATGGACATTAAAGAAACATAACCAAGCAACGATATAATCCATATTTTTGTGTAATCAAACTCTTACGTATGTGTGTGTGTGTGTGTGTGTGTGTGTGTGTGTGCATCATTATGCTATTGATAATCAGACGAAGCAGTTGTCATTGTCATTGCATTATTTCCAACTTCTTTCGGGTTTTAGGACTCACATCTTTCTATTGATACGTCTATCGTAATGAATAAAGATTTTCAAAGCTTAGAAAAATTATAAGTACATTGTTGTTGTTTTTTGTTTTCATGTCGATGAACAATCTCTAATTACATTACATTGCATTCCTAGTTTGTGGTTGGTTTGCCGAATTGTTAATTTCAATTCAATCTGCTCAAGTTAAATTGCATATCATCATGTAAATTAAATTCAATTTGTTTTTAGATGAAAATCAAAGGCCATCTAATGCGGTATCAAATTGAAGGTTAAAGAAAAAAAAGGAACCGAGGACTTCAGGTCTTTTTTATTTAGTATTTCAAAGAATGTATTTTCATTCGTCTTTACGACAATACAATGGAAATCACGTGTGCAAAGAGAGGTTTTTTTTTAATATATATTTCCATACAATATAAAAAAAAAATCAATTTTACGCGTTTTCATCTGTATAATCGCAGTTCGCATGCGTGTATTAACAAAGAACGAAAACAATGCATTGAGACTAGGCCTTGTTATAGTAAGCACTCAAGATATGCAAATCACTTACAATGATTACCTATTAAACAATATTCCGATCGAAAGATATCACTTTGGTCCTGACTGACTGAACGATTATTTTGTTAACCTGTACATGTACTTCCAAAACTCCTTTTCAATCTTCTTTAAAATTGGGTACATTATACGCATTAGTTGCGGCTAAGCCGTCACAACCTCGAACAACAAGGTTGTCAAGAAGGATGTTGTCTGAAAGGCATGAGTAGAATCGGAATGCGGTTCATTACAAAAATTAATCTTAAGACGTATAATATCAAAAATCCCAAATCTACCTTTGACACTTGATTTCATAAATTGTGACCCACTATGGTAAAAGGAACCGGAAGTCGGGAGAGGACAATTTTCTGATAATGACATTCCATTATTTCCTTAATCTTCCATTTTCATGTCAAGATTATGTAACACAACTCTTAAAAAGAATATTCGGTTGCGGAGATATCGATGATTTTATTAGGGAAAAGTTGGGTGGTTTAGGAAATCAGTGTTTCGAGAAAACCGCCTTCAAAGTTTTCCTTAAATGAATTCCGGCACAATCATGATCATGTGGAGACAAGACAAATTACAGCTCTTGACAACACTTAAGAAGGTATGCTCCTAGCAACCTCCGCGATGATCATTAAAGCTCAGCGCCAGCGGTACACGCACGATCAGTCAGTATTAAGGCAGGATGCCATGCACGGACCAATAAGATCACTCCCTCGTTGCAAGGAGCAAAGTGTAGCTGCGGCGCGCAGTCCAACTTTTTTTGACACGTTTCTGTTCCATTGAAAGTCGTTAATCCATGGCCCAGGTGTTAATTTCTTGCCCTCCCTTTGATCATTTATTTTAGCTTTGAAATGTCACAAGATGATAGACGATACATTATACAACAATATTTTGCCAAATACAGAGATTGGGATGTTTTAACCAATGTTGACGATCTGACATCAAACTCGATTTTCTCAGCTTAGCTGCCAGCGAATTTAGGATCCGTGCGTTGTGGTGGTCATTAAATAAAATCAACACAAGAAACTGTTTTTTTTTTTTCGAAAACACCATGTCCTGTCTCTGAGAATTGTATGGGTGAAGCCCCATTACGGATTGGGGAAAACAGAAAAGCACAGCATTTTCAAAATCTTAGTAGATCGTTGTCATTTGATTGGTTGTTTGACATTGATCATTGTGCCCATTTTACTATGACGTCATCATCCATGCAATTGTGGCTCCAATTACCGTGCAATTTTGGATGACTAAGATGCGATTTGCTCCATCTTGGAATGCACCCATTCCAAAATAAGATTATAGATCCATTAACTCGGCTCCGCCTCGTTGAATGGATCATTTCATCTTTCACATCATGAAATATTCCGTCCATTGCACTCATAAACGTTCATTATTTGTACATCATCAAAAATCACATCAATGTTTTTATCGTTATCGTTCTTGCTCTATTTTGAACTGTATTGTAGTGAGGAGGTAGGGGATGAATGGGTTAAGACTTCCATAGTACGTGGTGGATGGTATGTTCTTTTTCGTCGTTAATTGGTATTAGCATGGAGTGGTTTCTGGGACGCCGAAATGGGCTATAGCCAGCTGAGCAGCCAAGCGTGGAAGTGTGAGGGATGCCTCTGCAATAATGCAACCGGGCAGGTGAATTGCTCTCGTCTTTTCGCGAAGCCGCCCTGCGTGGAACTTGAAGAGTGTTTGAAGGAATTGTACGACGTGTAAGTAGAATTGACCCTTTGGCCCGTCAGGTTAGATCATTATTGTACTTGAAGATTCTTTCTTCCTCCTCTTCTTCTTCTTCTTCTTCTTCTTCTTCTTCTTTTATTCAATCACTTTGCAACACAAACCTCTGGCTATCTTGGTGAGAAGTGGAATAATTGTCGACGATTTCATTGTACAAAGACATTTGGCGATTTATGGATCTGTTTGGTCGGAATCGTACATTTGAGCAAAACATGTGAATTTGGCACTCGCTTGACTGAGTCATGCACAGAAATAACACACGAGAGAGAGAGAGGGAGATAGAGAGAGAGAGAGAGAGGACATCCAAATTATTTCATATATCCATTTGAATTCATATCCTACAAGACGGTCTGATGGTTGTCAGGTACCTTTTTGTCACTATCACTGTTAAGAAACACACACATAAACACACAACACCTTTATACATAATAGTTATCCGCTAATCTATTTATCACTCAAAACAAAGTACAGTGTCCACTGTTTTTCAATTATTTCATATATGTATTGACATCTCTCCCCTCGTATTCACGTAATAAGTATATGCTTTGGGGTAAGTTGAGATAAAATTTTGATTTTTTAACAATGACAGCGTTCTGTCCTTTCCATTTTGAATATTTATTGATCAATACAGCTGCAGCCTAAAATCTGAAACGGAGAGGATTACTAGAAATGTACCAAAAAATCTCAGCATCATCAATATGTACAGGCCCAATGTGCAATTATACTGCTTCTGAATTTGACGTGTAATAACAAGCAAGATGGATCTTTCCTGTAAATCTGATTTTCAGATGTATACACAACCACGTACGTCTGACTCATATTTCAGGGAGCTCGTTTGCACCCCATGTTAGAACTGTGTAAGTTCAATAATGATACTAATTATTACTGCTGAAAATGTTTATGTATAATTATCACATAGAAACAGTCATACAGCTCGTATCGTCATTGTTGCTGTTGTCGTTGTTTTTTTTTTTCATGATTTACCGATCAACGATGTTGTGGAATTAAAAAAAAAACACATTTATATTGGTCGTATTATCTGTGACGTTTACAATATCGAACAAAATTCTCTCTGTATTTGTTTTTGATATCTTTACATTGATAACTGATCGGCATCGTCCTTACTCAAATAACAGTTTCTGAAAGGAATTTCTAGAAAGTGAGAACAAATAAATGCAATCGAGTTTGGTGGTGACTTGGTGTTTGGTATTGTGTTATTTAATGATAATATTTACATTTGAATAAGGGTAAAACTCAATTGATTTCTTTGTGTTTATATATATCGTGTTAAGCGAAACATTTTTTTTTAAACCTCTAGGCCTAATAATGTGAACACTATTGTGCAATTCTTATCTTTTATGATCATTGCCTAAAAGAATATTTAAAGAAACAATGAAAGGAAAACACAATTCTTATCGTGAAGCTTGTTGAACACGATTTGTAATTGAATTCATTTTGATATAAACATTGTTCATTTTTTCACTAGTCTAAATGAAAGAAAGTATCAATGAAACATCTCTATGCGAAGATTAGAAGTGCTAAGCTGAAAAAGAGTCGTTAGTATGAAAGACCAACGTGAAGGTTGAACGTATCATAAGTTCATTCTACAAATGCAGACATGATACATGTTTGTAAGAATAATGCGAGTAGAAAAAAAAGTAATGGAATACAGATCAAATTGATTTTTTGCCATAAGATGACAGAATCAACAACATTAAAGTCGGAATTGATATATTTTTCTGACTGTATTATGTGCTTTCTTTGCTCTCTTGAGTGAGATTATCGGTTACCTGCAGTTCATTCAAGCGGATACATTTTGGAACGCGCTGGATATGACATCATTGTAAGTGCAACACTGCTCAAATTTAAGTTGTATATTTAATATGATTGTGGTATCTGCCAGCAAAGTTTGAAAATGCTATTTTTTTTTTCATGCTGTCTTTTTTTTAGGAGTCATTATCATTAGTGACATAAAAAAGACAGAAATGTCACTCAGAAATCTTCAATTTTATGTTAATTTATGATTTGTCTTGTTACTTATGCCCTTTTACTATTAAAAAAAAGGAATAAGGGTTCTTTTGCAAGAAACGTCTTAAATACTATAGCTTTTCACAAAGCATGTCTTTTTATATTTTTAATCAACACGAAAACGCCTATCCTGTTCCCTAGGCATTCTTCGTTATCCATCTGCTCAAACTGTTTACTTGGAAACTTGAGATCTTGTATGGTATAGCGACATCTGAAATCACTGAAATAACTCGAGCTTCAAAAGCTATGCCTACATCTGTGACGTCATTTTTGACAGTACCTTATCGACATTAATCACCCTGCCCATTATTATGTTAACCCGTTCCATACTGAATTCTAAAATCCCCGCGCAAGCCACCAGGTTTCCTTATGGAACGGGTTACGAAAAAAGGCTCGCCCTAGAAATTAACAATGCATTCACGAAGTAAATGACTAAAAAAAAACAATACCTTTTCTACCAACGACAATATAACCTCCACTTGACTATCATCATTGTTAACACCAACATGATAATCTCTGTAACCGTGCATCCTTATTCACAAAACGAACAAAAAGGACTCAAAAAAGGTGAAGGGCTTCTGCCATGTCAATCTTTAGTTTTTTTATTTTTACCTGAAAGAGCTATTCTTCTTCTACATTATCCTTAAGTTTGGGATCATAGAATGAACGGGAATGTGTGCTTTAGCAGTTTTTCTACAACCCTTTATTTGTAGAATAGTGTGACCAGGTATGTCTTAAGAGGTTCCTTTTCGTATCCTTTGCTCACTCTTCCAACTCTAATGACTTTTGAATGGATAAGACTACTGATTTGAAAGTTAGCATTAATCATGGACAGAATGTGTTAACACAGCATAGTCTATCTCAGCTCAATCTGATAATCCCTTCGTTATTGTTGCTCCAGTGGTTTACATCCTGTCTCTGACCCATTTATTCCCCAGCTAGCACAGCTTGGTAAAGATTAAGCGCTTGAATAGACCTTATACTTCATAGCCTCTTTTCTCAGATCAAACTTTCTTTCCAGAGTGTGTTCTTTTTTTATTTGATTTGATTTGATTTGATTTGATTTGATTTATTTATTCTCTGTATGCCATTTTTTTTTCAAATACATCAACTTTCTGCAATTCCATTAACAAAGTACAAAATACCGTTAGTATACTTTATACAATTTTCATCATTTTCATCAATTATGCAATACATCTGTAGTATAATTACATGAGTAACATGTTAATAATTTGCATACAGAACGATTGCCAATAATAAGCACAACGCTTGACTGTTTTCCCCATTATTTAGATAGTTTATGAGGGTTCATGTGAATGAGTTATACATCATTCTAGATCTTAATAGAGTCTGTTGTTTTAGAATCTGTCCTTAACTAAAAAGTCATGTCTGGAGACTTTCTGTTAGTTTTGTGATGCATGGTCACATCTTTAATCCCAACATAGTTATCAACACGATTGGGTTTGATGTCTGCGAAATTCTTTTTCTGTTATTGGTTTTCAAATGATTGCTTTTTATGTGTGTTTGGAAGCTGCGTAGTGAAAGGGCTTTGAAGCTAGTATCCTGGTGGGAAAAAAAGGAATATGATATCTATAAAATATTTTCTGTAAAAAAAAACCCAGCGTTTTGGAGTTACTTCTTTTTGAAAGACAGCACCAATTTCGTGTGAAGTTAAAACTGTCTCGTTTTTTTTTAATTGTTTTTTTGTGTTTTTATGTTTTGTGTTTTATATTGTCCTGTATTATGCTCTTTTGTTTTATGGTGATTATCATTATCATTATCATTATTTGTTTGTTTATTCCTGTTATTATTTTTATCTTTTGCTTGTTTGTTTGTTTGTTTATTCCTGTTATTATTTTTATCTTTTGCTTGTTTGTTTGTTTGTTTTTGCCACCAGGTCGATTGTGCATACAAACATAGACTCCTTACCAGATGTTTCGCGGTGTACAAGCCTGACTTCGCTGTAAGTGGTAACGTCTGGTGACACTTCTTACACTCAGAGCAGAGCATGATTAGTCTATGGCATGCAAAGTTTTAAGACCATGATAGAGATTTCAGTGAATTTCGTTGCTCCTCTCATAATGCCATTATTTCATTATTTATCCGTTTATGTCATGTCCTCTTTCTGTCTATGGCTATAATAGCCTACCGAATATCTATTAAGTTTTAACCGCATTGATTTGTCGTAATCGCATTGATTCTTTCTTCTTCTTTTTTCCAGACATGACTTTGTATTTTGCCGGTATACATGTATAATTTTGTATTTGTTAACTATTATCTGCCATGTAAAGTCGAATACATGCCTAGGTTATATCTTCTGATTCATTTCGTGTTTATGTTTGCCGAAAAGAAAGAAAGAATGAAATGAAAAAAAGTGTATTTCCACTGTAGTGTCTCTGCTTATGTATACATATACTTGATTTCGAATATCGTGAAGATCTACGTAGTATCTGACAACTAATTATAATGATGTTACCTCACTTTTGATTATTCACTTATTCTTTTACATAGAGTTGCCCTTTGTAAGGACTCAAAGGGTTGTGTAGGATCATCTCTCGCTTATGGGTAGGGAAGTGCAAAAATAAAATGTATCGTATTATATGTATTGTGCACACGAACATGAAATGTTATCCTTGTTTTGTTATTCAAAACATAAACAAACTATTACAGACTGCCTAATATAATCATATATATTTATATGAAGAGTTTGTTTGCAAAAACCGATAAGTCCATATTTGCCAAATAGAGATATTTGCGATTAAAGGTCAAGAAAAATAAAGAGAATTATACGAAAATTTGTGCTTCTTTTGGCCATAACTTCAAAAATATACCTTTATATGTAGTGACCAATATATCATTTAAAAGGTATTATTTTGTACTTTATGACAGAGAACGTACTTCAAAATCTTCAAAAATGGACTTATCGTTTTTTGCAAACAAACCCTTCATATATATATATATATATATATATATATATATATATATATGGGTCAGAATTTTGAACGATGTACAATGAGCCAAAACAAGGCAAAATTTAAAAAGTAGGAAATTATCCAAATCATTCATCTTACCTGAAAGAGTATAACTCAAGCTTTAATATGAACCCAATTATACTAGGATTTTCCAAGAGGAGCAAGTTTTTATTCACCGCTGAAGTTTACCATGTCCAGAGCAGCGAACGTCCGTGAGGAATAGTACTGCACATACATTTGAATACCATTTAACATGGTTTCCAAAGATCTGATTCAGTTCAAAATCCTAACGAAATATCTTAAGGGACATGTGTACGTGATTGCAGAATATTAAGCTTGTACTCTTAACCTGTACGTAATGGTAGACAACTGATGATTTAACTAAATTCGTCATTTCTGTGGAAATATTGCTCTTCCGCTAAACACTTTCTTAACTTTACGCGCATTTTACAGAAACTCAATATTTTCACCTCTTATTTCACTATCCCATACTTTAATCCTCACTCCCAAATAATAACATACCTTTTTAAGATGTATCTCATCTGGGCAGTCTCTATAACCCAACGAACATAGCATAGTTTTCATCACGGAGGTTCGCATGTAGCTCACGGACGTTCGGAACAAACAAGATATTGAACAATACAGCTCTCTTGAGTTGGAAACGCATTCTACTCACAACGAACAGCAATTTCATGTCGAGAACAAACCCCTCTGCAAAATCCTGAATAGATATTACCAATTATCAATTATATAAGCTTGTTTATCTTCTCATACTGAGGAATCAAAGAAAACAATTTTTCCATCTCTCGTAAATGAACGTACAAACGTACGTGTAATCTCAGTGACGTAGTCCATCCTTGAGAACGAATATATTTATCCAAATTTCGTTATCATGAAGTAAATATTCAGGTCCTAAACTTGTGGTATAAAGTCTACAGTGCAAAATTTGCTTTTTATATAACGAACATGATCACAGCTAAGATCATGACAAAGAATTAATGTAGAAAAACAACAGAAATGTGCTCCGATATAGAAATACGAAGTTTAGCTATAGGGAGGGCAAACGAATACGTTAGGAAGAAATCCCTCTGTGTTTGCTCCTTGTGTTACACACTGTTACCGAGGAGAATTTGTGTTATTATATTAGTCAGAAATGATAATAGGTTCGATACTGCGAAGTTTCGTCATAACAAGACACAATAAGTCCATATAACTTGGATGGATGTTTGTGACTTCGATATTATACAATACGGTTTGTTATAACAAACCTTTTGTAGCGCGTCATTTCGGAGGCTCGTTATTCATACAGTTTGTCAATACGAAAATTGATAGAGTTCGTATAATTATGAAGCTTTTTTATTCGGTAAATGATAGGAATCTCCGAAGGTTAACCGAAAGGCTTATCAATTGGAACAAGAAAAATTATGTTCGCTTATCCAAATATGGAGAAACAAGTTAACAACTAAAATCGTCCAATTTCAAAACCTCATAATAACTGTTTTCACCAAAAGGAATATCCGGCCCATTCCACTTTTAGAAGAACGGACCTAAAGATAATGATCCTTAATATCTATTTTCGAAGAACATTTCTTATAACAAACCTCCTGAATTAGCTACATTTTTTTTTTTCATTTTGGAATAACAAACCTTTGGACATCGGAGTAACGAATCTTTGGAAGAGCGAACGTATCAAAGAGCAACCTTAAATCTATTCTTAATCATTACTTTTTTAAACATGTGTTTTCAAAGTAAGCACAAAAGCACAAACAAATTGACGATCTCTCTTGTCTCTTAAATGTAAAATGAAAAAAAAAAATCTTGGAAAAAATTACAAATGAATATTGCTTTTCATTGATGAGTATAAAACAACACCATGTGATGATAAGCGGAGGATTTGTGTGTTTTCATCAGACAATAATTGTATACTGCATGATTTTTGTTCGCTTGTGACGGCATTTCGATGAATAAAAAACATAAACAAACAAACAAAAACTTCTCCAGAGGAATTTGGTATAACGGGAGTGCACTGGCAATTCTTTTCTCTGTGTTTTGGAGCTCGATCCCTTCTCTGTTTCTCAGTCATTTTCATTCAACTGCTTCCACGTCCTTTTGAAACTTTTCCGTTTCTTATTCAACACATGCTCATTACAGACTTCTTCCGTCATTATCCTGAATGTGATTGCGTAGCACTTTTCGGATTTGTTTTGGTTTGTTTTGTTTTGTTTTTGTTTTCTGTTTGGTCGCAGTATGTTCAGGCTACTGAGGGAATGAGAAAAAATCGTCATGAAGAGAAAAATAAGAATGAATTAAGGCATTTAATATCATGACAATTACAGCGAACGTCCGTCATGGAGACCAAAACTGGATGTGTTCTGTTTGAGACGGCAGCTACCATACTCAAAAGATAAACACTTAGAGCACCTGTCACTAAAAAGTGGCACTGATCCTCTTTCTCCTACTATGTAATCCATTGACTTATTCAACCAACGAACATCCGTGAAAAAAACGTTTTCCGTTTGTTATTACAGGTAAATTGAGTGCTGAACGCTATTCACTTTCGGGTATGAGCGGCTCGGTGATTTGGTAATATTTTCAACTAACATTAATCTTATGTGCAGTGATATATTTCAGAACCTGTAACAGTACAAATTGTCTCCAGAACCTCATTAAAAAGAAATTTAAACGCAAAGAAATTACAGATTACGCAAAATTCCATTTTCCTATAACTTTGTTTTGAGTGCTTAGCTGTTTTTCTTTTTGTATAATTAGAGGGAAAACAAGCGTAAAATTGTGAGTAAATTTTCAATTGTTTGTTCATCATGATCACATAACGCCTTAAAAATTCTGAAACTACTGCTCTAAACTAATTTTCTACTTTGTAAAACTTTATTTGTCGCTATTCGAGCCAAAAGTTTTAAAGAATACAGGACACTTTCGGGACAAGTTATCCCTATCGGAGGGATTGCATACGTCACGGACGTTCTCTGGAATTATCATGGACGTTCGTTCTACTACTAGGGTCATGTTCAAGGACGGATAACTAATCGACAGAGAGTACCTAGCCTTCCTATCTCTTTCAAAAATTTGAAAATGTATTGTCAATGGAAATTATAAGAAATTTGACATCCTTACAACATATGTATTGCTCAGAGGGGGATCAGGAGGTGAATTTTCAGAGAAAATATTAATTATTTGCTTGGTTTTTGGTGAATTGCATGGTCCAAAAACTGCGGACGAACCTCAGTCCACTCCAAAAATGGCATGCAGCTCCTCGGCTAGAGAGCCAAAGGTAAAATGCACCTTCTCCATCAAAGCAAGATGGTGTCCCACTCGAAAACGTTGTAATCATCACGGACGTTCTTTTTTTTTTCTTGGAGGTTCGTCTACAAATATAAATTCGGTTCCTATTTGAAAAAGGATGGACAGAAACTCAAAACAAACATATTATCGTGTTGCTAGATCTTAGTTGATTACGACTCAGAGCAATATCGCCAATAACGTTTCATGGGCTACGATCTTTATTAGAAAGTAGCGGAGGCACGTCCGTGACGAAAACTGAGTATAATTTTGCATAAAAGAATATTACGTCCCATGTACAGCCAGCAGACGTACAATTTTTGCAGGATATGTTCATTAGGTGGAACACCAAATTTTCGTATACGTTACAGTTGGGGCATGAAAGTAGAATTTGCAGCAGCGATAGAAATAAAAGCATCACGGACGTTCGTCTGTTTAGGACTTTGATATTTTAATTGTTCTCTGTAATTTTATACGTGCTCATAAAGTTCTTATAATTTTGTGGTACATACCCATGATATGTCAGATCCAAAACATGGTCAGATATTAGATGCCACGTACCATTAAAAATGCACATCATTAGTTTGAAAAACAAAAATTATTGAGAAAATAGCGTTTTTACCGTATTTTTACGCTTTAAGTCCTTGTGAAATGAAAAATATCAGGCAAAAGTCAACCAAACCATATATTTCCTGAATTTACCAATCTTTGAGATGACATGAAAAAATCTGGTTTCTTAGACCATCGTGGCGTGTTCTAAGGGAAAGAATGACATAAGGTACGAAAATTGGCAATTGTACATCGTTCAAAATTCTCACCCATATACATTTAGAAACATTGAACTCACTGATGAATTATCTTGCTATGAGACTGATAGATGTGTGTTGATGATAATATAGCTAAAATTTAAGCAACATGAATTGATTTAACAAAATGAATATGAATTAAGTGTAAGGTTGTGTTAACAATCCGTAATCATTCCACATTAAAATCTGTAAGATATCACAGCAATAAAGCGTTCGAAGGTTTATGCATCATTTCCTTCATATTATTCCGATTTTTTTAAGTGATTTATCAAATAACAGAATCCGACTGTTATTGGAGTCCAAGCATTCAGCTTTCCCTTCTTCGTTAAAGATGCTGTAAGTAAAAAGTCACACGGTAATGCATTTATTTTGTTTGTATCATTATTTCATGAGAAAAGTGAAAAAAAGAAGTATGCCATGTCATTTCACTGACAGCGTGTGTTTTTTTTTTCTAAACATCACTATTGAAAAGAATACTGTTGTGGGTTATGCCCTTTAAGAAAATCCAATTAAGAAATTGTAACCTCATTGTATGCTTTATGTATTTCTTTATAGATCTTGAAAATAAGTAGGTAACGTTGTAAACAATGTTAATGTTTACTATCCGATGATGCCCTGCACTTCCCCTGTTGATAATGACAATTTGACTCTAATTGACCATGAGTTCACCTTTTCCTTTCTTAAAAATGTCCAAGTTTCGCTGTAATGTGCATTTGTATGTTAACAAATTTGATGTTGTCATGAAACGGGTTTGCATTCTATTTTTCCTTTGTCTTTCTCTCGGTGATTTGTTGCATTCAACAAATCCTTCAATGTTCGTTAAGCCGTTCCGTACGGGAACCTGATGGTCTGTGTATTATATGGGGATTTCAGAATTCTGTGTGGAACAGGTTAATTGGCTAAATGTTTTTTTTTATTCTGTATGCAGTAACTTGGCTGTAAACAACATTGACTGGTTGCCAAGGGATTTCTTCGCCGGATCCAACATAGAATATCTGTAAGTGTGAGGGGCACTGCATTGATGCTGCGTATTTCAGGAAACGATTAAGACATGACAATTATTGCTTATTATTACATTGGATTTAATCGATGTACAAAAAAAAACAAACAAACAAACAACAACAACGCGTACGCTCGTCAACGTAAGAGAGAGCAATTATTTCCCCACATAAAACAAAGTTTGAATCAAAACCAGTGTTCTGGTTTAGACACACCCCACACAAAACATTATGAAAAAAATGGGCTTTAGAATCTCTGCAATTTGATTGATCAATTATCATGCACTAACTTTTACTGATCCCACTGAGCCATGCTTTCCGGTAAAATCCGACCGCACGGTCCTGTTTCCGGTAAAATCCAAACGCGAGGGTCAACCCTTGCATAGTGCTGTCGTTCTAGTGTTGTTGTAGGGGGGGGGGGGGGGGGTCGTGAATTTCAGGAAACACAGGCTTGTATTCACAAAACGTTTCTCGTGGGTCGGTGATGATTGACTGCTCTCGCTTAACTTCCTTGTGCCTTGGTTTAAACAATTCCAACGTTAAACTAGCGCATCCATTCTCCCAAATATACTCTGACATCAGTTGAATAAAAGCTACATTGCATCAATACGACACAACTGAACCGATTTGACAATCAACCTGGATGAATCCAACATAATCAAAATAGTATGCCAGTCTTAACCCTAAAGGGTAACTGATGTGAGAAACACAAACGAAGAGTGTTTACTTCCCTTCTTCTTTTTTTTTTTCGTGAACAGTGGTCTCAGTCAGAACAACATCAAGGCGTTTCCATCAGATTCCCTCACAATGATGGCCAGACTGTTCTATCTTGGGCTTGATTCAAACCATATCTCCATGGTAACGAGACGTAACGTCAAGGTCTTGGCTCCCAGCCGACTGCAACATCTGTAAAAAAAAAAATTTACTTATCTTTACCCTTACGTACTTCCACATAGATATACAAACACACAAACACACACACACACACACACACATACATCACCGTTGTTATAAATCACGATAAATGTAAAGGAATTATATGTAATATATATATATATATATATATATATATATATATATATATATATTACATATAATTCCTTTCTAAAATATCCGAGATATAAAACATGAAAAAGGAGAAAAAGTCTGATTTGTTTTTCACATGCTTTGAAGTATTTTCATGCTATGACTCTGTGCCACAGAAATGTGTTCGTGTGTACACTGATTTAAAAAAAAAACAAAAAAAAAAACATTTATCATGATTTATAACAACGGTGATGTATAACACGGAAATGCTGTTTGCGTGACAAGTTACTCTGACACCTTTTGTTTGGTTTGCGTACTTTGTGCCCACACGCATAAAAAAACATACTTACCATTAAAGTGGGAAATAGTTTAGGAAGAAAGCAGATGTATGTTTGCACCAACACATTGTTTATGATTAGCACAGGTTCATAACGAACTCTTTAGAGCAAAATTAAACAAAGATAATAATGACATTAAAAAAAAAATCGTTCATCATTTGAACAGTTTGTTCGTAAAAACCGATAAGTCCATTTTTGAAGATTTTGAAGTACGGTCTCCGTCATAAAGTACAAAATGATACCTTTTAAATGATATATTGGTCACTACATATAAAGGTAAATTTTTGAAGTTATGGTCAAAAGAAGCAACAATTTTCTTATTATTCTCTGTATTTTTCTTGACCTTTAATCGAAAATATGTCAATTTGGCAAATTGGACTTATCAATTTTTGCGAACAAACTCTGGATTTCTTTGTTTCCCCTTTTAGTAATTTGAGCATTAATGACGTTTCGTACATTGCACCAAATGCATTGGGGCAGCTACCTAATCTTAAGATCCTGTAAGTATTATCCTCCTAGGAGTCTTTCGAGTCTTTGGTCTTTTCCATTGAAATGACAGCTATGATACAATTCAAAATGCTCTAGTCTTCATTTTGAGAGTTGAGAAAATAGATAATGATTATGTTGGTGGCAATATTCAATGAAATGATTGATAGCAAGCATGTGTGTATTCCTATTCACGTTTAATAAAAAGATTAAAGATACATTCAGGTAAAATAATTTACCTCTGACCATCCTTAATCATGTCCATTTTTTCTTCATTATTATTATTATTTTTTTTTTTACAATTTCTATTCAATCCATTCCAAGCATTCCAAAGTGTTACTATCTACTGAGTACCTGAACACACATAATATATTGCTAACAAAGTATGGAAAATGCTTTAGCTTTACTTATAAGTTAGGGTTGCTAATCGGTATGAAATACTGCAATTTTCAGCGGTAGAAAGGCAGGTAATTTTGATATAAAGCCATCATAAATCAAAAGCAGAATGCTTACCCTGGCATTCCTGCAATCAAAATACACAAACAAAACCGAAAACAAATAAATCAAAAGCTGTCACAAACAAGTCATGCTAAAGTTGAAGAAATAGTTGATCAAAATAACTTGGATAAATATTTGTTATAGCTATCAAAGTTATTTGCATTTGTTGCAGGGAACTCCAAGGGAATCAGATTTCGCGAATTCCTCCGAAAACGTGTTATAAGATGCCCAATGTCTTGCATATGTAAGTAGTGTTTATGAATTTATTTTACCCCTGCAATGTGAATTCCACTGATTTGTTCTTTCCCTGAATAATACTTACTCCAACTGAGTTGAAATGCATAAAACTTATTAATGGTTTGTGTCATTTCATAATCCCTGACATTGCTCTTCCGTATTATAGAGCAGAATGTATACCAGTGACGATATGTTCCCAGGGAAGATAACATTGAGACAACATGTGTCTATCAGGCAAAACAGAGCCACTTTCATTAAACATGAAAGCTAAACCCTATATCCTCGGAATTTCTCCATTAAATGTCGACCTGCATATTGTAGAAAGTGGGGGTATGAGAATAACGACCAAAGCGTTCGAATCATGTTCCAACTTTATTAGCGAATATAGTAAATGTGGCAAGTGACAATTTACAGGAATCACTTCTATCATGAACGTAATATCGATCAGGTAAGTGCAATGACATATTATTGGGAATATTGTCATGATAAACGGTGAACGCTAGTAAATCCTGAACAAATATTTTCTATTCACAAATAATCCGTTCGGTAGGGGATCAACGGAGGTGGATTAAAGCTTTATTATTTTTGTTGTTGTTGTTGTTGTCGTCGTCGCGTTTATACTAAAAGGGGGGGGGGGTGGTGTTGTGGCCAATCGATTATTGATGATGACAAACCAAACAAACTAAAAGGCAAAGTGAAATAAAAAAAAATCAAAACAAAATGTTGTTGTTGTTGCTTTCACAACCCTCTCTAAATGAGAAGTACATAAGATAAAAGATCAAATGCAAAAAAAAAAGTCATTGGAAGGTTTTTAACTCAATAACCCACAAGAAACACACACACACACACACACACACACACAAACACACACGTATACACACAAAGGAACCCCCAAGGGGGGGGGGGTTAAACCTTCTTAGCTTGTTATGATCATATTGTTGACAACTTGAAGAAAAAACAAATTGTGCTTGTTACTCTTACATGTCTTATTGACTTACGAGCAGTATGGAAGGAAATCAAAATCGAAATCGAATTGAACATTTATCTTCCTCTATCTTTCACTGATTCATTTTTTTTTCCAAGTGATCTCAGCGGCAACAAATTGTCAAGACTAACCGGACAGTCATTTACCCACCTGCCGAAACTACTGACACTGTGAGTTTACTGAGAACAGTTAAAATTCATCTCACTTTGTTTATGCATATATACCACTCGTGGAGGACTGACATATGGTATAAGAAATAACACAATAATCTGCTTATTCCAACAACGCGCTCTCTAAGGGTAGGCCCTACATCACTCATTCTTTAAATAGTAACTATACTCATATTTGTATTTTCATGTTATCATCCGTATGTGCATTGCGCGTCTAGGTAGGCGTATGGAATGAAATCATGTGAAAGAGATTAGAAAAGTATCAACAGAAAGGAAGATGGCATGTCCAGTGAAGTACGTGATTAACAATGGACGGAAATATTTTATTTGATTACGTATAATGAAGTTTATGAAGTTTATGAAGTTTGCATGTGTATTAATCCATTTGTTTTGATTTTCTTGTTTACCTTTAAAAAGGGTATTTCAGTCCCAGAGGCAACACCATTCCTTGGCCGTGATCGAGTACAACGCATTTCAAAACATTGGACCAAATTTCAAATCGCTGTATGTTCAGTGCCTACTAGTTCCGCCTCCTATGAGGTTCCGATTAGACATGTGTGTTGCCTTCTTTCTGTTATACAAAAGCTTACGCAGGCCTATATCTGTTTATTTTCACATGTTCATACTCATATCACGCCTTTATTTATAATTTCAGTGAAGGTTATAGGTATAGTATATCCAATGAATGTGGATAAGGGTTTGATATTATTTAACTGAAAGAAAGAAGATCAATTTTATTTTAAAAAAAGTTTAGAAATCTGAACTTGATGAAATATTGTCAGAAATTGCTCAATGACAACGCTTCATTGATGAGCATAAAAGCATTGCTCAAATATAATGTGTTTCTAAATGACCTGTATCAGTTTATTGTATTATGACTTTAATACATAGGAGGTGCAGTGCTATGGAGGAGTTGAGTAAGGTCCAACTTCAAAAGTTGAAGATTGTCCAAAGTTCAGCAAGTCACTGTTTTTTTGTTTCTCTTGTGGATGGTTGATTTTACCAAAGTATAATAGATCTATATTTATTTCATCATAGACATCTATATGGTTGAAAAACTTGTGCACAAGCAAGCAAAACAAGCATTTAGGCATATAATTACAGAAATTAGATGTTCCTATCTCTCAAAGTCTTTACCATATACACTAACACTAGTTAGACATAAAGAAGTGAAGTGGCAGTTGCTTGATTCGCGTGAATATCTATTTTAATGGTTACAGGAATCTTTGGTTTTTAGCTAATTTATGTTCATTGCAGTAGCATGATCGGGTACCTGGAAAAATGTAACTCGAAGTCTTTCTAAAGGGCGCTAATAGCATCAATCCAAATTACGTCGAAATTGTAATTCATGACCCACCAGCCCAAAGTAATCAGAAGGTTTATGTCCGTAATCGTTTTGCTCTTTATTATTCTTCATGACCACTGTTTTTTTTTTATTTTGCATTTCCAGCGCATATTCTAACAACTGTGATTGCGTGTTTTTGAACATTTCCGATAGATTCCTCGGCAAGAACCAGCTACGCACATTTCCACACGCAGTGTTTTCAGACGGGGATTGTGCTAACCTGCGCGATCTGTGAGAACACACTTTTTTGGAGTTCCCTCATCGCAATTCAATTCCATGTCTGTAACCCTTCTGTGCCACTTAGTCGAATGTGCACAGATTTCAGACAAAAATCAATGGAGAAGACACTAATAGTGCGACAATCAAAGGGTTAATCACTGTTACGTTGTATATAAAGAAAAGAACAAACAAATACGGTTGCTGTGGAACGTGTACACATTATCACATTACCAAGACGCAGATGTTTGTATGAAGTGGGTTATATCATGTGTTAACCCATGTTGCACTTCATTAATACCATTGTGTAACAAACCTTTACATTCACTCACTTCACTCTAATTTGCACATAATTTATTATGTTTGTCAGGTAGGGTAGTATGCACTGCTTAATTTCCTGTGTGATTAAAGGTATAATTAACCATTTGCATATAAAAACACAACAACTATAATGCTTTAAAATAGTTCTGAAATATGAGTTATGGATAGAAGTAACTTATGTAAAACATGTTAACCGGTATAACCCATGTACCCTTATAGGTATAGGAATATACAAAAGGTGAATAAGAGATTATAACAAAAATATTTCTAGACTATGATCACTGCTACGAATGGTAAATGATACTTTCCATAGTTCAAACTTTAGTCAGAAAAATGTAGGATATTGAGAAATGAGAGAGACCTCATTAGAATGAAAAAAAAAAAACAGATATTGAGTGGATGAAAACAAAAGAGGACAGACAAAGAAGAAAATAGTTCAGGGAAACAGCCAGCAGTACGTAATCTACGAATAAAAGGGGAGAGGGGAACACTCTTGAGGGTCACAGGAAATCGACTGGGGTATCGAATTTAAACAGTAACAGACTGAGGTCGAAACGAAATCATCAGTCCCCGGAGTGCTGAACTGTCACACTCTCTTTTGTCTTTCTGACTTTGGAAATAAGCAATCGTGATTGACAGGACGAGAATGATTTTTTTTTTCAATTTTAAATTACAAACAGGCACCTGGATAACAATATGATCACAAATCTAACGGAGTTTGACGGAGATTCCTACATAAACCTCAACGTGGAGAAAATAAACAGCCGAAAGGATCACTTTGTACCATTCGCCGGACTAGCCAACGTGACATATTTGTGAGTAGGACCAACCTGTTTTGCGTGATCGTATTGATAGCAGCCATTCGAGAAGTGTTTACGGTATTTATTTGCGTTCATCTTACGGTAACAGTTAAAATGTCAGCTCCGTTATGTGCAGATTCTCAACAACAATTACCTATCAATTAAAACAAGTACTACAGATGAAGCGTTTTGGGTCTCTACGTTTGACATCAAACATATTTTGTGATAAATATTTTCTTATTTGTCTTCCCTTAATGAGATGAAATCATCCATTAAAATCATGCACTGTTAGGACTCGATGTTTTCCAAGGTGTTTGCATAGTTTGTTGACCTTAATATCATATTGAAAATAAAGAAGAAATGAATACCAATCCTGATATTATGTTAAGAGTATTGCGTTGTTTTGTTTGTTTCTTATAGAGGACGGTCATTCACAGTATGGCATGTTGACTGCGACCTTCAGTTGACTTTTTCGATTTTTGTTCTCCTTTGTGTCACAGGGACTTTCAAGAAAACAACATCAAAGGAATTAACGACGGTGATTTGTGTGCGTTGAGAAGCCTGACTACGATACACTTTCAGTACAACGACTTCGAAATTGAAGGCATAAAGCAAAATGTGTTCGGATGTCTCGACAAGTTGACTAACGTGTAAGTAGCGGTTTCGAGTTGTTTTGTATTTTCCGTAGGTAGTGCGAAATTGCTTTGTTTGCGATTATAGTATTACTTCATATCTCTATACCGGAATACAAACATAGTAAAAACTAGGTATAGATATCAATTTTAGGAAATGGCGCTGAATAAAATTTATTAACAGCTTTTTAAAGTATAGCACAACGAACATGTATGTGAGTAACAGTGATAAGCATTCATTTTGTTTCAGTGATAAACAATAATTTTGTTTCATTTATATTCTTAATGATATTGAAATGAGATTGAGTTTATCGATATTGATTAACTGCAATCTAAAGTATGTATGGGAAACATAAACAACTTAAGAGCATTATGACATCATAATGCGACAGATTACCTTTGGACAGGAAATGACAAAACCACACCCAAGTAAATACTCTTCAGTATATATATATATATATATATATATATATATATATATATATATAATATGCTTTTTTGATATTGTTACAAAACTCAGAATAATCATTATCATTTACATACATTATCTTCTTTACATATATATGTGGAGAGATAACATAATTATTTTGTTTGTTAATACCCACTGCTTCGTGTTTACATATTGTATTACCAGCCATCTGAACACATGAAGAATTTGTTTGCACGAACCGATAATTCAATTCTTAATACAAAAACAGTCAACATTTACTAATGACTTATGCTATTGTGTGGACACTGCAAATACTTGTATAATCAATCGTCCTAATGGCAATAGAAAACTCGACTTATAGAAATCAATGTTATTGATTTTATTAAAATCATGTTTTTATTTCATTATTCGCCACCTTTTTTCTTGAATAGGAGATGGGACAACAATAAAATTTCTGCTGTTCCTGCTGTCCTGAAAAGCGAGAATGAAAAGTCATTCTTAGTTTCCATGTAAGTACTTCCAAAATGTCATGAGCAATCTGAAAAATACTCTATAAAGAAGAAACAACATGTAAAGGCATATTTTACCAAATGCAGATAAAACAAGAATACAGCTTAACCTGTTGAGGACGGACTGATTTTGCTACAACACGCATTTCCCATAGACACCTGAGCGAGTATACTCGGGACTCGTCCTCGACGGGTTTTCAGTGCTTTAAATAGCGCTTAAATGCGAGATTGTTTTTTCATTTCTATCTAAGAAGAGATGGGGATAGAAACAATCAATGTGAAAAAAAATGAATCAGTGTAATTGATGCTCAGCATTGCTAGATGTACAACATGTGAACAAATGATTTTATCATAAAATAACACTGTTTCTGGACTAACCCGTCAATGTAGTTCAAATCAATTCAATCAATTAATCAATCAATTTCCAATCAACGAAAATCAAAACATAGTACAAAGTATACATGCCATTAAATAATATTGCTCAAACATTTGCAGAAGATTCATGTAGTATACACGATAAGTTATGATATAATAAAAACAATAATTAGGAGGAACACTGTATATTATACTTCGTGGGCATGCGGAAAATAGATTCGATTATGGAAAATAGTGATCCACTAAAAAGCAAAGCTTGTGGGACGTGGATCGCTAGATAATTAATGAGTAAACAATTATTTAAGATTCTTCATAAATATTGTATGTAATTTACATTATTTAAGTCATCTGCAGTAATCTACATAATTATATTGTATAGTTACTTTAAGATACGCAGGTCTGAAAAAAAGTAAAAAGTAAAAATAAAGAATCAATGCTAATGCCTAGACACTGCTCATTGAGCCTCGCGTAGCTGGAAAATATGACAAGGACAGCACACTGGAACACACATTCAATTACCAAAACACATATAAGACGCGAGACAGTACCGAGAAGAGAGAAGATGATAACAATACAAGTCTGCGAAGAACAAAAGACAGGAAAGGAAGAGGAGAGAAGAAAGAAGAGAGATCTGCATACAGAGCACGCAAAGTGCTGTGACATCAGGACAGGTGAAAGCTCAAGCATGAATTAAAAGAATTTGAATTATCTAGAATTATTATTAGAGAGTAGGTATTGTCTGAATTTGTATTTAAATATGACGAATTTGGGGGAATCTTTTAAACTCTTATCTAGATTATTCCAAAGTCTGGGTCCGGTATAAAGAAATATATTTTGAGCATGTGCGGTTCTCATTAATGGAAGATGGAATTCATCAGATCGTCGAGTGGGGTAGTTACGTGCATGGCTGTTTTGATTAAATGAGTCTTGAAATATTTTGGGTAAGAAATTGCTGTTATAATTAAATATGAACTGGCCAAGTTGAAACACATACACATGTTTTATTTTTAGCATTTTATGGTAAAAAAAAAACAACGTCTACAGATGTGGTTTGGTAAGAGAAACAGTAATATATCATTAATCTATGGACTTTATTGCCAAGTTTTATACTGTATGACCTTCACATATGTATCCAATGTGATGACTCAACATTTGCTTTTATAATCACTGTTCCCAATGGTAAACAATGCATTTAGGTATACAAGGTAAAGTTTACCCCTGTCAATTTGAACTAAATAGATATTTTCTTGAATATTTATAAAAATTAAGATAAGGCAGCTTTATATATTAACTTGATAGCATAAATGTCAAATGTAAACATTAAAAGCTGATCAATCCAACTGATTGTAGCAGATATAACACAACATAAATTGTTATACAGACACAATTTATCTCGTAGACCTGTGGATGATTTCATCCTGGAGCATAAGGGGATGGCTAGTAACTGATCAGTGGGGATGCTGGAGGATGATTGTTCCAATCCTTGGGGGATTCATTTAAGAGTATATTATATATCTATTGTTGTGTGAAAATAATTTGCTTCAGAATGGTCTCATATTCGAGTAATGTGCAGTTTATTGCTTCCAGGTTAGAGTGCTTGGTCAGTGACGAGGCATTAATCTGCACATTACTTGATTATGAGACCATTCTAAAGCAAATGATTGTCACACAATAGTCGATATATAATGTACTCTTAAATGAATCCCACAAGGATTGGAACAATTATCCCTCAGCATTTCCACTGATTCCCAGTTATCAGTTACTAGCCATCCCCTTTAACATTGGCAGTATTTGGAAACATCTTCTGCGTTGACAAGAATAAAGATCATAAATTATCATCTGAAATTCCTAATTAACATAGTTAACAATAGCACTTTTAACATTAGAAATGTCGAGTTTCAAACTCTTATTTGCCAAATATTTTAGTCATTTTTGTCAGAATTCTCACGTCTTAAGATGTCGTTACTTTTGAAACTCGCCCTGCCCAAGTTCTGCATTGAACGATTGCACCGTTTAAATAACATGCTTTTCCGGTGCTCATTGAGAAAATGAGATATAATGGATACGCGCCTCCACCTCTTACAGACAACTTCACAGAAACATTTTAGGTGTGATTGAGACGGGAGGCCTTGGGCATTGCGACAAGCTTGAATACCTCGACTTAAGCAATAACGTGATAATTACAGTGGAGAGAAACGCCTTTCCGCACAGCATCGTCGAAATGTAAGTTTCATTGCTGTTATGATTGTTTTTCTTTGTTTTTTTCTTCTATTTCTTGATTTTTCTCATGTAATTACGTAATGAAAGTAACAACAACAATGCATTGAAATATCGTATAAAAGTATAAATAAAGAGAAAGATCCGACGTCACAGATGCAAGACGGTGTCCTGATTGGTTTGCATAATCTCACAAATGACCTGCGTGAAAAAGAGATAGAGACTTGACATTTGTTTTCGTACTGGGTGTGTGCACTTAAATGTGTACTGCGTCTTAGCACGCTGGTACGCGTGTAGGGTCCCTACGGCAAGTTAAATACAATTATAATAAGTTCATTCCTTTATTTTCCACACCTGAAAACAAACAAAGAAACACAAAAGAAAGGACAGTGGAAGGTGCACTTACAAAACTTAAAAACAAAACTTACCTACATTGACGATATGGTGTTGTAAATGCGATGACATTTTTAAGACTGAATGTTTTGATATGTTTGTGATGCACATATGGGCTGGCTGAGGCCCTCGGTTACAAACCGAGAAGACTGCTGAAGTCAGATTCCATGCCGCCCGTAGGCCCTATTTGCACATATTTTCCATGACAAAAATACCCCCCTCAAAAAAAAAAATAAAATGAAATAAAATAAATTAAAATGTCTCTGTTGTGGCTGACTGACAATCATAGAAGCATTTGCGTTTTATTGACACATCATGAACAGCTACACTACGTTTCGACCGAGTTTAAAAGTCGGACTTTTTTTTCGGCTCTGTGGATGGAGTTGGGTTTGGACTCGCTTTTTGGCAAGTCCTTGTGGCTGAAAAAGAGACTAACTGCGAGAGAATGGACGTGAACGCGAGACCGATGCTCAGCGGTGCAGCGTGTGGCGAGTTAGTTTCAATATTCAGCCACGAGGCCTTGTCAAAAGGCTAGGTTTGGACTGACACTGTTGTGCCACTGTCCCTGCCGAGAGGATTTGCACAGCGGAGTGTAGCGATATCGTATTATTCTTGCTGCCCCCACATCTACCCTGCACCGCAGAAGTCACATTCGTTTGGTGGAAAAGTACTAAATTACAGTAAACTTTGAGATAGAAGAAGGAGCAATTATACGAAATACCACGATTTTCCTTGATAACTTCGAGTCTTCACAGGATAAACTGCACAGTTGACAACATTGGTAATAGCAGTGAGGCGTTCTTGTCTCGTCCCTGGTAGTAATAACATGCGCGGTTAAAGGCATAATTTAAGGGTGTTTAACCCAGTGCAGTGGTCCCACCTCACATCCAACTGGACCCCATGGAAGACCACCTTAAAGGGACGCAGTCCTCACGAAATTTAAAAAAAAATATATATATATATTTTTTTTTTGGTTGATACCTCCAATGAACTACTTTCACCAAAAACAAACTTTCAAATCACCAAATAAGCTCGTACATTTCGGTTAAAAAAGTGTGACTCTTCAAATGAGCAAGTCTTGGCGGAGAGTCATACGTCATCAATGCACAACTCTTTGCAGCGGTGTTCTGCTCGTCATCCCTAGTTATTTATAAATACATGTTGACTATTTATTTTTATATTAATTGTATATATGAATAAGCTTGAAATATTTTGTTCGAAATAATAAAATCACATATTGTCACATTTTATGAAAAGATCAGATATGATCATTTTGAACACTTAAATTGGTTTTCTGATTCACGGCTGTCAACTTGAGAGTAGGGCATCAATGACGTTGCACCTTTTGGCAGGCTCCTACACGATCGCTTGCAGGAATTATCTTTTAACAAATCGCGTCCGGAGACAATTTTTGATGTCCACGCGTATAAATTGGTGAAAGATTGTATTTTTTTACTCTTCTTAAATATCAGTACGGTGAAAATCTCAGGACTGCTTCCCTTTAACGTAGCTGAATATGGGCTATCCAGCCATCTCTCAGATGGAAATAAACAAACAAACCAACAAACAAACAGACATTTGCAGATGAAACGAAAACCCAGCTTTTGTCCTTCAAAATCGTTCTAAAATATGAAATAGGAATAGACACAGCCAATGTAAAAATATGAATCAGTATAATTATATATTATGTATTGTTAAATGTAAAAAAAAATGTGAACAAATATGACAAAGTTTTTGTTCGCAAAAACCGATAAGGCCATATTTGCCAAATGGAGATATTTGCGATTAAAGGTCAAAAAAATAAAGAGAATAATAAGAAAATACTTGCTTCTTTTGACCATAACTTCAAAAATGTACCTTTGTATGGAGTGATCAATATAACATTTAAAAGGTAACATTTTGTTCTTTCTGACAGAAACCGTACTTCAGAATCTAAAAAAATGAACTTATCTGTTTTTGCGAACAAACTCTTCAAATGTTTCCAGATTAAACTGTTAAAAGTTATTGTTATTGAGAGAAAAAAAAATGCGTTATCTCCGTATATATTTGTTTTTTGTTGTTGTGAAAATGTTATATATTATTGTAGGATGTTTTGTGATAAAACTGACATACACATACAGTATGCATCAAATGTGATATCTTGAACATTTTCAAAATCAAGGGTACCAGGACCTTTAAGTGGTTTATAGGCAAACTGGTACCCAACACGGACCACACATTGTTATGTTTTTGATGATTATGGCGATTTTGAAACACTTCAATTGCTTTTCTTTTCATTCAACCAGGGAGTTCCGCATCACCTGCGTTACAAATTAGAGTCTGGTCTCTCAGAATCTGTCCTTGAAATACAAATTCATGTCTGGTTATTTTTGTTGGTTTGACATTACATACAAATATGCGTATCGTACGTCAATACAAATTATATATATATATATATATATATATATATATATATATATACATATATATATTTATTTATTTATTTATATTACGGATTTGTGCGTATTTCGATAACAGACTAATGTCAGGAAATCGCTTCAAGTTCACGCATTCGGAACCGTTCGCCAATCTCCCTAATCTGCAATTTCTGGATCTGACGTACAATGACATTGCTGTGTTGCCTGAAGGTGCTTTCAAGGGGCTTTCTAAACTCCGGACATTGTAAGTATTTTTTTTTTCAAGCTTTAAAGACGAAGCCATGTAGTATTGTTTTCTAATCTCTGCAGCCAGCCATTTGCTCAAAATATGTCATGTTCTTTATTATCCCTACCATTTTTTTTAATGGACCTGGGGTCAGTTTGTTAGTCACAATAGGAGGATATTCACACCAAAAAAAAATAAAAATAAACATGACAATGAAATCTTATAAATGATTAAGAAACGATTGCATTAAGAGCAGTGGAAAATGTGAATAATAACAGATGTTACGTATACGCTGTGATGGAAATCGACATTGATATTCCGGACAAAATTTCGGACTTTCGGATCTTTTTGTCGTTGCGGGTCACTAACCTTTTATACATCTTCTTCGACAGTGAAATCTTTAGAATTATTTAGAAACGATTACATTAAACGCAGTGGAAATGCGAATAATCACGTTTGAATAACATATTTTACTTATATAATTTAATGAAAATTGGAAGTATGTCCAACTGACACGATAATGACAAACAACTTCGAGCCCTTCTTAAAAAGAATGATTTCCTCTCTATTTAATCCAATGATATAATATTTAGAAATATCCAAGAGTGAGATAAAAACGAATCCCAATCCTAAAAGAAAGGAAATCGATAATAAAAGCAGAATATCAACAGACGAAAATGAAACTTGATCGCCCTTTGGAATTCAAATTTGCTGACATTTTGTTGAAAGAGATGTTTCAGTTTCAGTTCAAATTTATTTCATATTTCCATTTTCTCAATGATGATATTACAAAATTATTGACAACAAAACAAGAATACAAAATACAATCATGTCTTTTGATTGTAGAAGAAAAAAGGAAAAAAGAAATTATACTTGACACAAATGTACATGGTCATGTCGTGTGAAAATGTCACTACTAAGTAAAAGAAATATGATGGGGCCTACATAAAAGCTTTAAACTTGTAAAACTGTAGGTTCCCGAGTTCATAGGTATATAATTTGACACGGATAACGGATATAGTTGTCTTGACCAACTAAAATTACACCAGAGCAAAAAAAAAAAAAAATCGATGAGTAATAAACTACTGAACCACATAGATATCGCACAAACCAGACTGCATACAAATCTCGCGGTGTTTGAATAACAAAAATGCTATATTAAAGATGTATTGGTACCATGAAATAACTTGAATAACTTGGTGCTGCGGACAGGGACAAAAGACTGGGAGCATAAAAAAGTTGCTAAGAGCTTGGTAGCGTGTATCCACTAAGTAACTGTTTTAATTTGCGTTTGAAGGTGAATAAAGATAAGGAAGAAGTGATATCTAGAGGGAGATCATTCCAATATCTGGGTCCAGTACATATAATTGTTTTCTTTGCAAAAATAGTGCGAGAACGGGGAAGGTGATAGGCGTCACTCTGGCGAGTGGGATAACATGCCCCCCCCCCCCCCCGTTAAAAAAAACAGTGGATAGAGCGATTCATTTTGAACATGTGGACAAAAACAGATGGTAATTTATTAGTTGGTAGTTTATACATGAAAATTCCGAGATTGTAATAAAATAAGTCTGACATTTTCAGAATTCTGTTTTGATGGAAAAAACAATTGGTATAAGCAAAATATCCGGCGTGGTTTATGATTCTTATTGCACGCTTTTGAATACGGAGAAGGGAATCTAGTATTGAGCGAATTGCATTTCCCCACGCCAAAATTCCATAATTAAAGTGTGGAGATATAAATAAACAAGAATATATACTCTGCAAAATATGAACAGGAAAGAAATGTTTGAGCTTATTCAAAATTCCAATATTTCTAGACAAAATTTTGCTTACAAAATTAACATAAGTTTTCCAGGATAATTCTTGGTCAATCCAAAGCCCTGAAAACTTTGTGTTATTGACCTGCTTTAAACATAAATCATTTATTTTGATATCATATGGAACAACATTCAAAGAATTACTGAATAACATAGGGCCTATAATGAGTTTTTTCTATGTTCAAGGATAATTTGTTCGCATAAATCCAGGATTGCACTGACCTGAGCTCAGTATTCATCATATTTATTAATGCATCAGGGTCTCGATGTGAAAAAAAAATCAAGCTTGTGTCATCGGCAAAATAATTGAATGACAAAATTTGCGATGATTTTGGAAGATAGTTTATGTATAAGATAAATAAAAGTGGGCCCAAGAGGGAGCCCTGCAGGACTCCATATGAAATAGGCTTTAATTGCGAATCATGGCTATTGATATTAACAAATTGCTTTCTCTCTGTTAAATAACTCTAAAACCATTCCAAGGGGGTCCCGCGGATTCCATAGGGACACAATTTATAAAACAAGATTTCGTGATCTATCGTGTCGAAAGCTTTAAAAAAATCAAGAAAAACTGTAATTGTATGTTCAAAACTAAATCTATAGCATGAGCTACCTTGCCTATAAAAGTAAATAAAGCATGGGTTGTGTTGTAATGTTTTCTAAAACCAAACTGAGAATCCAACAGAATGTTATGATTTGTGAGAAATTTTAATAATCGTGTGTAAACCACCCTTTCAAAAATTTTAGAGATTGAAGTCAACAAAGAAATTGGTCGGTAATTATTCACCAAATCTTTTTGTCCCTTCTTAAAGATAGGGACAACTTTTGCGACCTTCATCTTATTGGGGACTTTGCCATTAAATAAGGATTGATCGAAAATGTATGTAAGAGAAGTAATGATTTCTCTTTAAACATTTTTTAAAAGAAGATTTGTAATTCCATCATATCCTGAACTTTTTTATCGTTCAAATTTTTAATAATATCTATAATTTCTTCTTCAGCAATATTTTTAAAAATATTAATTGAGAATTCCTATTACCTAAATATCTATAGAATTCAGTTGATAATTTCGGGATTTTACTGGAAAGATGTGGACCAAGATTTGCAAAATAATCATTGAAAAATTCCGTCATAATGACCGGGTCGTTAATCTGGCGGCCGTCCACTGAAATATATTTAGGAGGATCGATATTATTTTTATGTTTGAGCGCCTCATTAATCACCTTCCACGTACTCTTCACATCAGATTTATATTAAACAAACTGCCGGAAAAAATAATTTCGCTTGGCTATACGTATTATGGATGTCAATATATTCCGATAGCGAATATATCTTAATTTGTTTAAAGGGGATGGATCTTTACGATACTTATGAAAAAAAAATGTTCTTGCGGTTAATGGACTGGTTTTGTAACCAATGGTTGTCGTGGTATTTTTTTAATAATTAGAATGGTGAGGTCTTCGGAGAGGAACACAAGAATCATAATTAGCAATTAAAATATTCATAAAATTTTCAAAGGCTAAATCAATGTCGCTTTGACTGTACACGGTGGACCAATCCTCTGAACTTAATTTCTCCCTAAGTTTATTAAGGTTGGATTCAGACATTACACGAATACCTGGGTTGTGGGTGTGAGAAACATTAGCAGTCATAAAACTGGACACAAGGGCGTAAATTGGGAAATGATCTGTGATGTCAGAAACTATTATGCCAGATGTGATGTCAGAAAATGAGTCATTTACAAAAATGTTGTCAATAAGAGTAGATACATCATCAGTTATTCGAGTCGGTTTTCTTGTAAGGGGAATAAGTGATTTCGACGGCATAAGGTTAAGAAAATCTGCGCATAAGGGATTATCACTGTAATTAAGGAGATTGAGATTAAAATCACCCATGACAAAACATGTCTTACTGTCAAAATAAGTGTTCGAGATAAGGCCGCAGAATAACTCTAAAAATTCAGCCGGGTTTGAGCTTGGGGGTCGATAAATTTCCCCAATTACAATATTACCTTTGTTTGGAATTTTGACCTCGATAAATACACTCTCAAATGTAGCTGACATCACGCTGTGTTTTTCTAAGAAGACACAGTCTAAATTCTGTGACACATAATGTAATAGTAATGTAATAGTAATGTGACACATAATTTAATAGATGTAATACTAATAATAGTAATAATAATAACGATGAAAATAATTATGATTAATTTTTGTGATGATTGTGTTTTCACTCGTCTCGACAAGAGGCATAATAGACCTTCTTCACCCTCCTTGACTGCCTTTTCTTTTCTGTCCTCTCTTTTGTCGTTCGTCGTTGTTCTATAAAGTAATTCTACTCTCTCTTTCTTTCTCTCTCATGTTGTATTGTTCTTTGTGTAATATGAATGGATATGCTCATTATGTGTGTGTGTGTATGTGTGTGTATGTGTGTGTGTGAATGAAAGTATGTGTGTTGTGTAGTGTTGTGTTTTTCCGGGTACATGGCTCAATCCAAGTGTCTGTATAGTGTCACAGTGTAACACCGTACAGTTGTCAGTTTAATAATTTGCGATGTTTTTTAATTGTATTGAAAAATAGCTATTATTTTTTTTATTTTGTATTTTGTTTCGTTCTGTTTTGTATTTTTTTTTAATGAATAGATACATTCCTGATGATATTTATCACAAATTCCACAAATTTCTTTCGGGTCCCATTCTTTGCACAGATAGCGTGGCTTGGTAAGGATTGTGACTTGGATAGACCCTGTACTTCAGAGCCTCCTCTCTTTGTTCATATTTTCCAGAGTGTGTGCTTTCTTTCCAATATTATGTAGGTTAGGAGAGTCCATATGAATTGAGTTATAAATCACGTTAAGGTAAGAGTCTGCTCACTCTTAATTTGCTTTTAACTAAAAGTCCACATCTGGTGATTTTTTTTTTCGTTTCTGTGGGTGTTGTGATGCATAATATATGTTTTATTGTTTCGTAATTTCCCCAAGGCGTCTAACAGGGAATCGCGTCACCAGAATTCTTAGCGTCCATTCCCTCTCTGATAGTATCAATCTCCAGGCGCTATGGGCGTCGTTTATGGGACTCACACAAGTGCAGAACGGTTCCCTCTCTCGCTTCGCCATGCCGGCAGTGTTAAGCATACGAGGCAACAGTCTCCATGAAATTCCTTCATGCTTCGGCTTTACAGATGAATGGCGTGGTTCTCTGATGTTAGTCCCTCCTTATTGTTTTATACACTTTCATTTACTTCGCATTGTTACATTGTTTTATACCATGCTTTTAAGTTCGAATTAGACGCATTGTCCTGACACAAAAGTACCATCGTGGATGATCTGTGACGAATAGATCAGAAAAAAAAAACAAAAAACAAAAGGAGATATAGGTATTGAACTTGATTGCAATTATGGTTCGTGTAGTTTATTTATACAATTTACTGATTAACATTAAATTCAAAACAGCACTGAGGGGAAATGATCAAGCATAGTTCTTTAAGGAATGTCAAATACTAGATGTGTTGACGGCAGTTTTTGTTTTTGCAGCCTTTGGCTATTTTCATCATGATCATTTTACTACAAGCCATGATTAAAAAAAAAAATAAAAACGTCTGCTCTTCGCTTGCGTTTAATTATAGCTTACCTTGTTTGTAGTAATAAAAAAATGAATCAGAAGAGATTAGCAGGTTTTGTCTGTGGGACTGGATTTAAAACATAATTTAAGATAAGAATGCTTGCGAAATATACTCTTTAAGTGCTGCTTCATGAAATGCATTAGGTTGTTATTATCTTTTTACGCTATTTTTGACGTTTGTGGATTGATGCCATTAAACGATTTTTCTCAGAAATGTCTTTATTACTTGTGTTAATCCATTGTGCTCTTTCAATTGAAATTGCGAATCAGGTACATCTGAATTAAATGTCATACGGTATAGAAACATATTCTAATTTTGTGTGAAAAAAAATGAACCCCATGAATGCTAGACTGCTCTGAAATGGCAAATTTGATTACAAGTTCTCGAGTTGAAAATCTTATGACATAAAACTACAATCATTTTTTCTTTGGTATATTGGCCAGTAGTATATTATCACCCAGGTCTTGGATGCCTAATATAAGTAAACTCAACAACTATGTTAAGAGGTAAAATCTGTAAACAGAAAATACCAATGGAACGCCGGTTTTCAATACGTTCAAACATTATTAAGTTTCTTTGCGAGGAATGAAAACTTGAGTGACGGTTTAAATAAAGTGTGGCATCTTTGAGATATGCATTAGGTTGTCCCTTAAACACAATGTGCAAACATGGTAAACCGTCAACCATGGCATACGAAGAGTTAATGAATTGGAGACAGTAATTTGCATTTGTTGCCACCAGGCCGGGGGGGGGGGGGGGGAGAAAGTCAGATCTTACTTAAGTTTGGCTTACGCAAGTGATGACTTCATCTGAGGCCCTAAATGCTTCAGTGCTCTTTGTGGTTACTGTTAAAATCAAAATCAACGCAATTGGCATTTCTTTGCGTCAGGCAACGCCAAGGAAAAACAAAGAGAGGGGAGGGAGACTAACCTGTAAACAAAACAGTCGATTTGTTGGCTCTTTCCGAACCTGGACTGCCGAATCAGGGGCACCCTGAACTATCCATTGTCCATTGTATTATGTGATATTGTTATGTGTGATTAAATATCAAAATTGATTAAATAAGTGAATAAATGAACAACTAAATCAAACATAATGGTAATAATGATGATCATGAAAATAGAAATAATAATAATAATAATAATAATAATAAATTAATAATAACAATAATGGCAATGATAAAAATAACAATAATATTGATAATGATAATTATACCAATAACAATAAAACTACTAATAATACAAATAACAACACAAACTTCAGCGACATTTTATGGCTGCGGTAAAGTTCGGTATTTTTTTCTCCTATGAGCGTGGGAACGAGGTTAATAAGTTTTTGATTAACTTACTTGCTTGTCCTTGGCACCAAGTATTAATGACGATATTTGTCAAGTTCAGGAAGTTTTGCATTTGTTGAAGGAACTTGATAACGAATTTAGCAGCTAACATGATAGATAAAGAAATAGGGTTGAATATGACAGAAAAAAAGTAATTCAAAACTCTTGTTTAGTTGATTTTTCCCCCAGTTTTCGTTTTTCATATTTTTTTTTTCATTTGTCTTTTTCCCTTTCCTTATCAGTATATATAAATTTACAATTGACATTATCGTCAGTATGATGGGTTCCATTTTAACAAATTTGAACTATTCTCTTCTTTGTTCATTTTCATCTTTACAGGGACATGACTTCGAGTGTGTTAACGATAATACGACCAAACACGTTTGTCAGACTGAACGGTCATAATCTGTAAGAGCCAACTCAATTTCAAGTCTATAATACAGAATGTAGTAAGGGACACATAACATTATTTCTTGCAATTCAGACTTTCATATTTTTGCAAGAGCTGAGCAAGAAAAATATTTTGCATGACATCATTCAGCCTATAAATCGGCTTGTCAGACCTACACGCGTGCTACAGTGAAAATCGGCATTCGACTGCGAAAAGAAAGTAGAACCTACGTTTTTGTTAAAGTTTGTCTGATTCTCTTGTCTCTTACCCGCGATCCAAATAAACAAATACACAATCAACGATCGTCGGTTCTCGGGGTCGAAAAAAAAATGACTATACACATGTTAAATGATGAAAGAAAAAAAACCGAAAGTATTCGCGTACAAATGCTGAATTTGGAGTGTTCTATCCAGTAGATAATTATAATGTTGCACTATCATGTTTCTGAGTATAAACACACTGAAGTTCTGCATATAAGCATTTGAATATATGTGAAGGGCATCATCGTTGCTTGGTTGACAAGACCTTGTATCTCAAACTTTGGTGAAAATGACTTTTCTTTTTATAAATGGTCAAATAATCAGTTAGGTGATGTCCTGTCCAAATCGTAGCTGTCGTACCAAAAGAAAAGTCATGTAAAGGCATGTCAAAGAAAATACTTTCCCATTTGAAATGCTTTGGATGTCATGCTTTCTGATCTCCTGAACATTTTACATTTTGTAGATCTCCCCTCCCCCAAAGTGACGATATATACTTCTATTGTGCTCTACAAGATTTATAGGAAAGAATCTCATTCACCGAATCGAAGCTTATGCGTTCAACTCAGTGCATTTTAGCGGGTAAGATCATTATGTATATATCATATTATGAACTCATCTCTGATCTCCTGAACACTTTACATTTTGTAGATCGCCGCTCCCCCAAGTGACGATATATATTTTCATTGTGATCTAGATTTATAGGAAAGAATCTCATTCACCGAATTGAAGCTAATGCGTTCAACTCAGTGCGTTTTGGTGGGTAAGATCATTATGCGTATAACATACTTTGAACTCGTTTCCAAAAGGTAATTATCATTTTTTGATACATTTATATACTCACTTTTGACAACTTTCACTTCTACTAATAAGATAGTGAATTTCTGATTAGAAAGTTATAAAAGTGGAATGCAAATATAAATTTCCATTGCATCCATTTTAATGATTTAGTTCAAATAAAGTAATACTTACCATGCTTACCTTACCATCATAGCAAAATGACCAGAGACCATTATAACTTGACCATCCATACACCTTCTGCACTGGCTTTTTCTTTTTTTCAATTTGCGTTTATGACAACATACTTTTTTTTTTAAAATACTTTGCGTCTCTATATAACACTTGTAAGTTTGTATGTATGTATGTATATATGTAGGCCTATGTATAATTGAAACAAGTGCATGTCTTCATGCGTGCATACGAGGATGTCGCTGTGTATTAAAGAGTATGCACACTGTGTGTTATAGCATAATTATGCTTTTGTAAAAGAGAGGACGGTGTGTGTGTGTATGTATGTGTGTGTTTTCGCTGTATGCACAAGTCGTGTACGTGTCCTTTAATTGCCCCCCCCCCCCATTATATTTGCCTTATTTATCTACAAAGAAAATAAATGCAGGTATCCTTAAAATAGTTAAATAAAAAAAAAGATAATCCCCACTCCACCACAAGCATCCTCACACTTTTTTCTCTAAAAGAAACTATTCAAACCAACAGAGGGTTACAACCCACCCGTTCTAAATGGAACCAGGATGGGCCAAGTGGTGTCGGGGGGGGGGGGAGGGGGGCGAAGGTGGGAGCATTTGCCAGGGGCCATTATTACCTCTCGCCAGCCAGTCCTAAAAATTTTCGGTCAGTGCGGGTGGCGGGTGATCATTCTGCATGCTTTTTGTCGTTTGGCCACTTGCGGAATTGAGGAGGGATGGGGGATGGGGGCAGTGTCGTTCAACTCCCCCCCCCCCCCTGTTCCCCTCCTCACCCCTGATAAAAAGTAGAAGTCTGAACAAGTCAAGCGTCTAACAACCTTGTATCTTCCCCCTCAAAAGAAATAAAATAAAATAAAATAGAAAATGTGTGTCAATTTTTTTTTTTTCTGGAGACTAGTAACTTGATACTTTTACTTTACAATTGGGGAAATCTTGGTTCCAAAAGGTACTAAAACCAACTGAATAGAACAAATACAACATTAAATGTATGGTTGAGGTGTCTTCTTACACCTACCAACACACACACACACACACACACACACACACACACACACACATCAATACTGCAAAGCATGCAAGCAAACAACGAACAAGCAATGAAATAAAACAAAAAACATTAAAACTTTGCAAATGTGTGTGTTTGTGTGTGTGTGTGTGTGTGTGTGTGTGTCTGTGTCTGTGTCTGAGTTTGTGGTGGGGTGAGGCAATGAACAAGGGATTTTGTAGACTCAATACTTCTATTAAAACGAATTTGGATTCCTTTCTGTAAATGAAACATTTTTTTACCAATAAGTACTAAATTATACAGAAAATAGAAAACAAAAACAATAATTTGATATCGTCCATTCGTCGCCTATACCATGATTCTTTTCCCCTCCCTTCATTTCTCTGATAGACAAATAAATTTAGAAGAAAATCCATTGGATGTCATAGAGCAGCATGCTTTCAACTCTGTCTCAGCAAGTAAATTGTAAGTACCCCAGAAACACAAACAAATAAACAAGATAAAGACAGCAGATAACCAGCCTCACGATACTCAATTGACCCACAAATCATTCGTTGTTTAACTCTTTTCTGTGCAAATGAGTCGTATGTGCTTAAATTTTGCACACAAACATAATATGGAGAAGAAACTAATGTGGCACTCACTGGGTTAACATGTGCCCACTCAGATAGAGCGAGGGCAAACAGAGGATTTTGCAGCGTCATCCACACCTGCCAAGAAGATAAAGACCATAACATCCTTTAATTTGTTGGTGCCACTACCAAATTGTATGTTTGTCAACTACCGCTATACAATTTTAGATGTGGAGGGAAAAAAAGCTATATTATTTGCCGTGTTTTCACTGAAGGGTGAAATATTAGTTTTGCTATCACATAAAATAAACAATCAGTTATAGGTGTATTCATGCACATGACAAATTCAGCCTTCTCTCAAATTTGTTTGGCTCACAGAGGGGTTAATGATAGTGACTGTGCTATACCAGAGCGTCTTCTTATACATCCCTGTGCCTTTGATGCAATTTTGTTACGTTGTATGAGCAATTGACACGAATTGATGCATTCTTTTCGCTGTGTACAAAAGCATCAGAGACAATGTCAAAACTCAATATAATAAGAAAACAGCTCTTCTGAACAGCATGGTATGAATATCATGAAAATGCATGCGCTTTGATATGCAAATTCATATTGTCTTCATCTATACTGTGTGTGTGTTCATGTTATAATTATTATGCTTTGCAAGCGTGTTGTCAGTAACTTCTTTTCCAAGTGCTATATTTCTGGGTTGTTTTATTTTTTTCTCGTTTTAGGTTTATGATGTCTACGAGTTTGAAGCGTTTGAAGTCGCGCGTGTTCAACTATGTTTCTGTGACAGAGCACTTGTAAGTGAATGGTGATAATATTGGACAATTCTGTTCGTTAGTTGGGACATTTAGGAAAGACTAGTGCGGGTCTCCTTCAAGTCAACTGACCATGCCGTATCGATGTATCCACCTTGTCAAATTCAGATAATGGCCGAAGCCACGTTTTCAAAAGTGTGTTTGTGTGTGTAGGGGGGGGGGGGGGGTTGAATCCCGCTTCATAAGCTAACGATTGCGGGTTTCTTCGGGTGACGAACACAAGGCCTTACTGCGCTGAAAGGTTTCATGTTTGGTTTGTTTGTTTGTTTGTTTGTTTTCCAGTGCTATTTCCTCTAGTGCTACTTTAAAAGAAAGTGAGGGGGGGGGGGGCAAAGTGGTAACATCTTATGTATTCATATGTAAAGGAGCGAGAAAAGTCTGTGTGTGCAAGGGGGGGGGGGGACGAAGCCCCCCCCCCCCCCCCCCCCCCCTGCAGAACTTAAGTTGTATGCTGCTGCAAATAGAAACACTTTAGTAATCAATGCACGCTGCGTCATAATCGAGCAGCAATAATTGTAACATTGATTTCTGAAATATTTCAACGTTGACGATTCTTTTTTTTTTTTTTAGACTGAAGAGAACGTTATTGAAGGGCGTTCAAATGACTTTTGAATGGTTAGAAAAATGAGGAACGATAAGTTGACGCATATTTTTCTGAATACACGCTGTAAAACATTTGGATAAAAAAAAAATGAAACATGCATTCTCTCCACAAAATTCAGGAATTTATTAACCCGTTCCACACTGAATTCTGAAATGCCCATAGACTTAATACTGCAGACCACCAGGCTCCCGTACGGAATTGATTATTTTTTTTATGTTATGTTATGCCGTAAGGTTACCCGCTAGCTGTCACAGTGTTCTGATTTGTAGCATAGCAAATGTGATATTGTTTGTTGTTGCACATTATCTCGTAATCTAATAGGTTAATCATTATCCTCGCTTCCTCTCCGAAACAGTCATCTTCAAAACAATGTCTATCTGACAGATATTGAGGAAGAGGCGTTTTACAACGTCAGAGTGTCTAGTTTTCCGGCAAGTATTCTGTGAGTACACACCGAACTTGATAGCCGGTACTTGACATTCATTTCATTCTTTATTACTCCCATCCATGTATGTATTTTTTTTCAAGGAATTCACGAGTTGAGGGGAACATTGTTTTGTGTTCATGATGAATTTTACTTGTACTTGGCAAAAGAATAATAATTGTTTGTTTGTTTTTTGTTTTTTTTGTTTTTTTTTTTTTTACTAAGATAATAATAGCTCCGTCATTCCTCACAGTTCTCTTGGGCTTTATTTCTACCCAGCGAATGGTCTTCTTCCCAGCCAGTCTTATTTCATTCCACTCTGGCAGAATTAACCTGTACGACATCTCCCAAGAGAACCCACAAATTGAAATCTTTTAAATCATTATTCACAGCCAGAATTTTTGCGCTTTAAGCTGAACGATAAGATTTATTACAAAAAGACAAACAAAAGACCGACTTCCAGTCATGCATCTAACTCTCAATTCAACATGCTTCAAATTGATTAGATACCAAAGTCCAGCGTGTACACTTTTAACGTGCAGCAGACCAAAATGACAGTTGTATTTATGTTTGTATCATTTCGGTCATTTTATCGACATCTCTAGCAGGGTCTTCCTTGTCATGTTCCACATTCAACCTTTTGTTTTTGTTTCTATTATACTTATAAAAAACATGTACCTTCGATCAAATTAGTCTGCATTTAGTTTGAACATTACTGTTTTTTTTTTCCTTTTTTTTTTAAAGATTGATATTATCAAGTCAGAAAATTTTGTAGGGGAATACAAGCAACGCAAGCAACGCAATAAGCACTGGTTTATCTTCCGTGTTTTAATTTCGTTCTCATTAATACCACTGATTTTTTTTTTTTTTTTTTTTTTTTTTTAAGACAAGAATATCACTGTGCATCACAAAATCAACAAAAAGTCACATGCGTGTTAGGACTTAAAGTAGGTACATCTGCTAAACCTAGACAATCTTAAGTTTTTTCATATTTTCTGAAATAACGATTCTTCTTCCACATTATGTCAAATTTGTCATCATTGTAAAGTCCAAGTGGAAATTGTGTTTTTGAACATTTTTTTTTCTAGAACCCAATTTGTAGTAGAGTTTGTTAGTTTCTTGGATTACCTATTTACACACTCTTCACTTCAACTTTAATAGCTTTTGAAAGGATGATGCTCTATATTTTGTTATTATTTTTTTATTATTATTATATTATATTCCAATCATGATTTCTTTCGGTTGCACTATATTTGCCTCCCCCTCACATTAGTTTAGTTTACTTTTGCTTTATTTTCATTGTGGCTTTTGAATGTGGCAGACGACTCGACGGTGGAAATATTTCAACAATTCACGGCCGCATGTTTGGTGGAGACAGTCACATTACCTCACTGTAAGTATAAAAGTACAAAAGCGTCCGTGCGGGGAATATTTTATGTCTGAAAATGAGTTATCGAATTCGTTCCAAAGGGGATTTCATTTTTCAAATTTTTGAAAATGTTTTGCAAAGCCTTGTCATTGGTCTGGGGCCTCAGAACCACTTATGACAAGGGCGCAGATAACATAGTGTGTTTTGATTGAGGACTGTATCATTAACCGTATTAAGCCCAACCTACTTTGACGCTTCGGAGGCCCATAAAAACAAAATAAACAATAAGAAAAACTTTCCAGGACCATAATTACCTCAAATTTTGCTCCTTCAGCAAATTTCAGCCAAGAAACACCCATTTCATACACTGTAATACTGTAAAATAAAATGGGAACAGAAAAAAACAAATCTGACTGACATGGTTGTCAGTTTATGGTTGCCATGGCAACCAGCAACATCAAATATAGCTAAATTATATATCAAAATGTTCGCAATAAGATTTTAGGAAAAGTCAGCAAATGTGAAATTTGATTAAGGGCGAAGTAGTGACAAATGAAAATCTGGTGAGGAGGCAAAATGTGCCCCCCCCCCCCCCCCTTGGGCCTCATAGGGTTAATGTCATTTAGAGGAGATTGGCAGGGGTGCGAAATTGGGTGTATATATTGGTTGTTCGTAGAGAAGGTTGTTGGGGATTTGGGTATATCATTTTTTTTTTCTAAAGAAGAGTTATATTTTCTCATTTACATTCAGAATTTAGAGGTATAATGCATTTTGTGCTCTTGTCACTTTAGTGCTGCCTTGAGTTCATATTATTAATGCATCCGTATATTATGTTTTAACTGCTTCCAGAGTTACACACGACTTTAGAAGTGGAATTAAGTAAAAAACATAATAATGTATTACTGCTGAGTTCAGCTGATGCACGCTGCGTGACCCTTGAACCGTCTGCATTGATTGCAGATATACTCTCTCTCTCTCCCTCCCTCTTCAACAGGAATCTTAGCGACAACGCCTTGAAATTTCTGACCGAAGAAGCTTTGTATGGCGTCAAGTCACTGATGACCCTGTGAGTATTGCTATTTTACTCATCTCGACTCCTTTTTTTTTTTTCCACTGGTGGCTTGTTTTGTTGTATAATTGATTTCTTCTTTCTTTTTTTTTCGGGCGAAATACATTCTCCTATATGTGAGCGCATGAATCCAATATGTTAATAAAGTACTGTATTATTAGTGGTTCTCTTCCGTACATCCAATGCGTTATCGCGATCGCTTTTAACTTTCTTTGATACATTTCGCTCTGTAGAAAGAACTGGCAAAAAGAAAGAAAAGTATTCTGAAAGTGAAATTCGAACTCGTTACCCAATGTTTACAAGTTCAGATTCTTATACGCAGTTTACCACAGAGCCGCCGCAGTAAGTTTTGAAATAACCGAAATATCTTGAACCTATTTAATATTGAATTTTAAAAAGAAATTGGAGATCGCACAAAGGGAGTGTTGAGGCGGAAAAAGTCCCCTTCCCCCCTCCAAAAAAGAAGGTAGCGAAAAATTATCACAACTAAGGAGTATTGGAGAAAGTCAAACGATGACGATAAGCCCTAATTTGTAACATATCATCCTTCTACCCCCAATTGCTCTGTTGCTGTTCTGGTGGTTGTCATATTATTCTATTCTTACAGATTATGCGCCCCGCCGGCCAAAATATATTAAAAAGTGTTTCTTAATTTTTGTTGTGATATTTTTTTTTTTCACTACTACAGGAGAATTGCTGGTAATCAACTTGAAGATGTGCCAAAACTTCACACTGTTGACTTGCGATCTCTGGATTTGACGGAAAATACCATCAAGGGCTTATTCAATGAAAGCGTATTTGAACATCTCATTGCCCTAAAGTATTTGTAAGAGGATTATCAATTTTTTTTTTCGAATGCTGTACTCATACCAGATCTTATTGTGACTGTGAGAAATACTACAATTTACTTGCTACAGGCATGCCATGATACAACTTTCAGCAGCAGCGCATTTCTTTGTGCTAAGTATTGATAGCCAGAAGTCCTACGCATATAATTTGTGTGTGTTTCACAGCAAGTTTTCGTCTGACTTAAAGATCATGACAACAATATATTGATCTTGTCTGTGTTCGCGGGCACATTCGATACAGATATATACATTTATTTTACACATGATATTAATCTAACCCTACTTGATTTTGTTTCTTTCTGTAAAATTATTTTGAAGATTTCCTGCTGTCTTTTATCGTAAAATAATCGATTATCATCTCTTTTGCAAATAATTTATTATGTCCCTTCCTGACAAAAGGGAACAGACATGGCAAATTGACATGTAATGTTTGCAGGTTTGCAAGACGTTTATGTTGCAACCGGATTGACTCTGCGCTTTGTTTTAACCTGTATTTTCGAGTATGTTTGTTGATTCGTGTGTTTTTTGTCTTCATGCTTAGATATCTCAGTAAAAATCAGCTTACCAGAGTTCCAGTGGGTGTTCTCTCCTATATGAAGAGTATTTTAACAATGTAAGTGGCATATCATCTGTGCAACTAGATAGTTTGGATGACTTCAAGACCCTAACACTTGTTTGTTTGATAGATACTTTATTCTCTGCAAATCAATATACACTGTACATAAAATTACATAATCATGAACATGGGAAACGTACAAAGTATATTTGAAACAGAATCGTTTGACTTGCATAAACAACGATATAAAAGGAAATTAATGTTATAATATTGCAGTATGCATGTCTATGCAGCAGGGATAAAATTTTGATTTAATAATAATTATCTTTGCAACTGATTGACAAATTGCCGTACATCGACGTATTTACGTCGATGTAGGGCAATTTGTCAATCAGTTGCAAAGAAAACATCTCGACGGAAGAATTTCATGAATTTGAATAACAACAATATCATATTTAAGAAGTGATAATGCAGAGGGCCGCCATTGTAAGCATTGCTTGAAAAGATGGCCGGCCCGATGAAAAGGTAGGGACGTATTAGATTCGCAACGATACAAATTCCGCTGCGAAGATAGCAGGTGAAAATAAACTCTAATGTGTGATGGTGGTGAATGTGCGTGCAAGTGCTTGAAAGTGCACAGGGGCAGACAGTCTGGAATTTAGAATAATAGAATTGTATGCTGAACGAGGGAACGACATGCGTCATATAAATTGTTCGTGCTTAATTCGTATTTGAAGTATACTGTAAGCTTCTTGAATTGAGATGAATTAAACTGAAATTAGCACAAATCTGATTTGCCTTACTGACAAAAATTGAAGTACTTTGACTGGCTTGTGTGGTTGACGAGCTGTTGGTCATCTATTCCAAAATCAGGATCCGTTTACATTTAACACCAAAATAGTTTCACAGGGAAAACAAAAATGACACATATTATGGAAAAAAATGACCAAGTTACAAGATTGCACACTGAATCCTGTCTTCAAAATCAGTACAATTGTGACCGTGCACCTCAAAACAAACAAAGTCGCACACACTGATTTTGCGTAGGGACTGAAAATAAGTGAAATGGGTCAACCTAGCCGAACTTGACCTTTTCATATTTTCTGAAATAGCGGGTCTTCTTTTACATTATGCTAAAATTTGGTATCATAAAACGGGCAGGAAAGTGTGTTCTTTTTTAGCAGTTTATCTCGAACATTTTTGGTACAATAGTGTGATTAGGTGTGTCTTTAGAATCCCTTTTTCATTTCTGAAAAACCTTGTCCACACTCTTCACTTTCAACTCTGATAACTTTTGAAAGGATAGTGCTACTACTTTGAAAGTTGGCATTGATTATGGACAGAATTTGTTAATGAGGCATGCTTAATTTCAGTTTAATCTAATAATCTCGTCATTGTTGTTACTCTGGTGGTTTACTTCCTGTTTTTTGTGCAATTCATTGCACAGCCAGCACGGTTTGGTAAAGATTAAGCGCTTGAATAGACACTGTACTTCAGAGCCTCTTTTCTCAGTTCACACTTTTCCTGAGTTTGTGCTTTCTTTCCAATATTCAGATAGGTTAGGAGAGTACATTTGATTTGAGTTATACATCATTTTAAAGCTTAAAGTTTGTTCTTTCAGAATACAGTCTTAACTAAAAATTCATGTCTTGCGACTTTTTGTTTGTTTTGAGGTGCATGGTCACAATTTACAGGACGTAAACCGACCGCAAAAGTCTCACAATTAGAGGTCGGTGATATCAACTGTACTGAAATGCAACGCTCATTTTGCAGTCAAAGCTTTGTTTTAGTACCAAATGTGTGTGAGTACCAAGTAGAACTGGCGCAGGTCTTTTGCCACATCTTACTCAAAGAGGGCCACACCATAACAATAGTGGTGGATCTACATACACTCGAGTTATCCATCTTGGAAGTTCGTCGGACACAGATAATATTCAGGGCTGATTTAAGGCGGGACAGTCAATCTTGTTGCCGGATTTGTTACTGTGTTCTTTGGTATAAAATCAACCATCGTAAAAATATTGTTTTATTTTGATATACATGTACTCGAAATAAGAGTAACTTAAGTGCCCAACGTACGCAATAAGAGGTCGCGTAGGAAATCTGAAGTAATGTCCGTATCTTCTTCTTTCTCCCCCCCCCCCCCCCCCCGTGGCTCTCTAACAGAAATTTGAACTACAATAGAATTCAGGAGATCGCGGAAGGAGCGTTCGACAATCTGACGTCACTAAGAAAACTGTAAGTAACATAAAATAGTTTGACTCTTTATCATGCGGTGAGTTAGCTCAGTCGGTAGCGCGTCTATCTCAGCTGGATCCAAAGGACCCGGGTTCGATTCCTGGGTCCCACTGAGCAATGTTGTGTGTAATCATACCGTCTCCAATAGTAAGAGGCAAAACAATCCGCCCCTCGGATAGAGCATAGAATTGAAGCCCCGTGTGTTAGAGTGACACAATTCATGCACCCCGCCTCATTATTTGTTTATCATGTAAAATCAATATGTTTGAACCGGTGAGATGGTCCCGCCTATAACATCCAACTGGACACAAGAAGACAAGCTGTCGCAGCTGAATATTTTCTCAGATGCAAATGAAACAAACTACTCGGAACAACAAATCTACGGTTTGTATATATAGATTTGATTTGATTTGATTTGATTTGATTTAATCTGAATTACACCCTGTATTAGTCATTGCTTTACAATTCCGTGATTTCAGATAATAAATACAGCCCACCCCTTCTTCATGCGATAAGATTTATGTCGGAGATGATATCTTCACAGCAGGAGAATGATACTTATTTCGTGCTCAGCTTACGATTATAATGGATACGAAATACATCCGTCAAAAAAAATGCGTTTACAAAGGGTATATGTGACCGTGCATCACAAAACAAACAAAAAGTGGTAGCCCTTGATTTTACGTGAGAACTCAAAAAAAAAAAAGATGGAATGGTTCAACAGAGTCAATGTTGAGTTTTCATATTTTCTGAAAGAGCTATTCTGCTTCTACATTATTCTTTAGTTTGGGATCATAACATGGATGGGAAAGTGTGTTTTCAGCAGTTTTTCTACAACCCTTTTAGGGGGAGAGTAGAATCAGAGTGAGAGTGATCAGGTAATTATCTTAAAGGCCCCTCTTCATTTCTTGAAATCGTTTGCACATTTTTCACTTTCAAGTCTAATAACTTCTGAATGGATAATGCTACTGCTTTGAAAGTTAGCATTGGTCATGGATAGAATGTGTTAATAAAGCATGCCTAATTTTAGCTTAATTTGATAATCTCTTCATTTTTGTTGCTCCAGTGGTTCACATCCTGTGTTTTGTCCTTTTTATCATACAGCTAGCTGACAGCACGGCTAGGTAAAGATTAAACACTTGAATAGACCCTGTACCTCAGAGCATTTTTTCTTAGTTCACACTCGTACGGAGTGTGTGCTTTCTTTGCAGTATGCGAGCGGCAGAAAAATAAAGATTATGTTGCATGCTAGGTCATTAACATGCTTTTTTATTTTTTTAATTCATTCTAATGGGGATTATTTGCAGACGTCTGAATCACAATCTGTTGACGTACTTCCCACCTCTGCGAGGAGTTCCTTTCTTACAAATAGTGTGAGTATTTAAATAGTCTAAATTTTCGCTGTCTTGAGATTCACAGATATGAGTGTTGATGGTATTACGTCAGCTTGTAGATCTTGAAAACCCTCCTCCTGCGATTCTGTTATGATAGACTTTAATAACACAATTCTAAATGAAAATTACACCAAATTGTAGCGGGTCACATATTATTTTGATTTTACATTGAAAATTCGAGCACATGTCTACCATACATGCAAAACAAAATACTTGTATGGTAATGTTTAGATAACTATTTCAGTAAACGGATTACTTTTTTTTTCTTTTACTTCTAATCGTCATACGTACAAACCAAATTATTTCACAGGGTTTACATGTAACATGTGTTCTGGCTTCCAGCCAAAAAGAAAACGCGGTATTAGAGAAACAAGTGGATGTTAAGAAGTTTTAATTTCGCATTCATGGAGCATGTCATGAATTTTGTACGAAGTGGATACAGCCTGTTCGGACAGCGTTGGAAAAAAAAAAAAGATGGATTCTGACAAGACAGGGACGATGTCATGTGAGGCGAGGGAAGAATGAAGTTTTTGTTACTTTTACGTTTGATATCATTGGTGGTGGAGATTTGTTTTGGCGTCAGAATGTGTGATTTGCTGTTGGCCTTCAGAATTGCCCTCCCTTCCGTTATAAGCCTAATAATGTTTTTACTTAATACATACAATAATAATTATGTTGAATTACTCATGGCGTGTGCATTGACTAATCTCTTCAACAGGGAACTTCATTCAAATCGTATAATTGGACTTGGACGTCAGGCGTTTCATTCGTCACGATTCCTTCGATACATGTGAGATACAGAACACATTTTCATCTACTAGTACACAGTGTGCAAGAGGAAATATCACGAAGGCACGCAATAGAAGGAAGGTGTGTCCGGCGGAACGACACGAACGCATGCAATGCGCGTAGTATGTTGCGCGCCTGCTGCAGCACGGCATGCGCCTGTGTCGTTCTGCCGGGCATACTTTTCCTAATTGAATCACTTGCGTTCGTAGGGTTTTACTGAGCAAACTATACAGGTATAACATTTTTTTTTTCTTTTTCTCATCCACTGGAATTAGGCGACGGCATCAGAAACCACCTTTTCTCCGTTTTGGATCCTGAACAAATGGAAATGCGTGTTCTTTTTTTTCCAGAACACATCTTTTTTTTTTTCTGTGTGTGTGTGTGTGTGTGGGTGTGTGTGTGTGTGTGTATGTGTAGAATAATGCGATTAGTTAGGTATTGCTTAGTGTCCACTTTCCATGTCCTTAAAGGGGATGGCTAGTAACTGATCAGTGGGAATCAGTGGAAATGCTGGGAGATGATTGTTCCAATCCTTATGGGATTCATTCAAGAATTCATTGTATATCTATTGTTGTGTGAAAATGATTTGCTTCAGAATGGTCTCATATTCAAGTAATGTGCAGTTTAATGCTTCCAGGTTAGCGTCCCTGGTCAGTGACGGAGCATTAATCTGCACATTACTTGAATATGATACCGTTCTGAAGCAAATCATTTTCACACAACAATAGATATACAATGAACTCTTGAATGAATCCCATAAGGATTGGAACAATCATCTCCCAGAATTTCCACTGATTCCCACTGATCAGTTACTAGCCTTCCCCTTTAAAACAGGATCCCTGCCCTTAACTAAAAATCCATGTCTAGCGACTTTTTGTTGGTTTTGTTCGGCAGGGTCATAAGGTATATGTTTGTTTGTGCGTATGTGTCTGTGTGTCTGTGTGTGTCTGTGAGAGAGAGAGAGGGTGTGTGGGGTGAGGGAGTATTCTTATGTTATTATTCACCCGTCTGACTAGTATATCACTGAATGATTGTGACCAACACCCTCAAATTCTTAAAATATACAGACAAAAATTAATTATCCTAATCTGTTATGAGAGAGTAAACAATACACAACAAGTGCAAAATGTATATTTTTGTATAACTTCTAATATGATTTTGATAAAACAGTTCCTTAATTTTGTTGGTTGTTATTTTTCACTTCCAGTTTATATGTAATGGCTATAATAGAGTAACGCTAAACAACGAGTGCAACCTACAACTCATCCGATCTGGAATAATACAGAGTGAAGCAATGGATCAGGACTACCATATATGGGGCGCTGTGGTATAGTGGTATAGACTCCAAAATCCCAATCGGACGATGCGAGTTCGATTCCCGCCCAGTTCTTACGTCCATACAGTAGATAAGATGTTTTACCCACACTGTTCCTCTACCCAGGTGTATACACGTACATGTGTACCTAGTAACGCTAGGTGATTATAATGACAGGGCCCTGAACCTGGAACAAGGAGTGGCAGCACGGAAGGGGCTTCCCTGGATAAACATAAGACCTTGCTATTTTCATCAACATTACCTCTAATCTGCGTCAAATCATTTATTTATTCATTTATTTATGCAATTAATAAGTGCATTCACACATGTCATTTAAGTCACAAGTTCTTTCACTCGTTTGTTCGTACTTTCATTTTTTTTTTTTCGTATTCTGCTCACGCAGAGATTTACTGAGCAATCCTCTGTCATGTACATGTGACATGTACGAGACGCTGCAGGCGGTTCACCGAGCCGTTGTGGCCGAACACTGCGCGTCTCCTGCGCATTTGGACGGGGTGGATTTAAGCGTCTTCACGAGGGACATGATTGGCTCTCGGTACTTTATGAAAGAATCGCCGGAGCTTTTCATATGTGGTAGGTCACCAGCATCCATGGACGTCATAAGTGAGCAGTATGTATGGATGTATGTATGTGTCAAAGGGTTTCTCGGAAGACGACCGCAATAATAAACTGAACACAACAAATTATCTTTTCAAATCAATTGTGTCATCCGACTCTTTTATTTAAACAAAGTCGGTGCAATGTGGGATGTTGTCTCCCGAATGTCAATACAAAGTCACCGAATGAAAAATGTTTTCGGGAAGAAAAATGCAAGACAAAACTATATGTATATAAATAAATGGTTTTATGGTATCCTCATTTCTACTAAGCCACTATATGAGCACGTGCAGTACGTATGAAAAAAAAAAAACCCTATGAATTAAGTCCCTACATATCTAAGGCACTTTCACGTTGTCGATAACCGCGCGATGACTGTACAGTGTTGCTCAGGCGAAGCCGGATCCTCGTGTCCTCGGACAAGTCCGGATACTCGGTGCCTGGATACGGACGGAGCTTCTCGGTCCCTTTACCTTTTTTGAGTGACGGCCAGCGGTGTCTACGGGGAATGCACCAAGCGACGCAGCCGAATTCAATGCAATGATGCTCAGGCCCTGTTCTTGGCTTGTCAACCCGTCTGCGCATCTTCTCGCCAGCAAGCCTCAAATGCAACTGTTCACTCTCACTGCTCACTCACTTCACACTCACAACCTAACCATACATTCCTGTCACATACTATTCAAATCGTATTTAAATTATTGTTCCAAAATATTTGTCTACTTCTTACTAGCTCCCTCTATTGACACCAAAACAAAATATACTATATCACCAATGTCAGATTCATTTTGACAGTATGTATGTATGTATGTATGTGTGTGTGTGTGTGTTGGGAGGGAGGGGTATGCAGCTCTGCTGCTGCATCCACCCCTTCTAGTTCTGTATCAAGTGCACAAGGCATGATTATGTAACTGTTATCCCGTTGATAACCCTTTCTCATCCAATCTTAAACTTTTTTTAAACTTGATAAATCTTAAAGCCCGTGTACAGTAGTCGATTAGACACCTGAATTGTCGCCAAAAGCCACGAACGCGATTGATTTTCTCAACGAGACATTGTAGAGTATTATATAGCATTCTGACATTGATATACATGGATTTTGAGGGTTGAAATTACTGAAATTACCTGATCACCGAAGTGCTTCAAAATCTAGTTTCGCCAGTTTCGCGGTCAGTTTTTTCTTTCGAATAAGTACGATCGGCCGTTACTTCAACAGCACCACCATGCGGTGTGTTTGTGCCATCCACAAACTTTCCTCCCGATTTTCCGCCCGATCGAGAGCGAGTGAGACACGATAGTGCTACAACTGTACGCATAGCTACAGTAATAATTAAAGCAATCGCTGTCTGTTGTGTGACCGCGATAAGTCGCGCTGAGCCGTAGCACTCAACTGCCTCTGACCGACCAGACGCTGTTACTAGTGTACTACGCTGTGCGAATACACGTACAGCGACTGGGCTGTGTACAGCCAAGGAGGTATCTCATACACACCGCCGTGGGCTACACCTCCAACTGTGCAGTTTGTGACACGTACACGTTCATCCACATCGGTGGGAAACGGTGGGATCAGTCGGCAAGGAAGCCCGAAAATATCCAAAATATCCAAGTCCTCGCAGGCGTGACCTCGAGTTGACCCCGCAGGTCATGGTATGAGAGAGCGCGATTGCCGAGTCGTTTTGAAATGCTCATATCTTGGTCACTGAATTACATTTTCACATGATTTTTCTTTATTTGATAGGTAAGGGTTAAAACTTGGATGTGATCATGTTCATTTTTCCAAGAACGACATGAAAGACTATCAACTTCGTGGCTAATTAATTGCCGATGTTCCGGAAATAATGGGTACAGATATTCTTCTAAAATCCTCCTAAAAGTCTTCTTCTTCATCGTAAGGCACCAACGAAAGTTATACCATGTAAAAGAATAATTATTCAGCTTTAAGATGATACCTAGAGTGTAATGTGATGATTTGTAGATGGGTCAGCAGCCAGCCGAAATCATGGGGATGTCATTCCTTTTTTTCTCGGCACAAAATCGCGAAAATACAGTATTGTCCCACATATAGAAATTGACGTGTGTCCTCGATGCCTTTGTTCGTGTGTTACGAGCGACCCCATGCAGGCGTGTACTACATGTACTCGACATGGTCCAGTTATGAGCGTCTAGCTGTGATATACATGTACTGTACTTGTGTCTGTCATTAGATATTAGGTACTAATAGTCTACTGCCTCTTGCTGGGCCTCTCTCCCACTCCCTCTCTTTCTTCGATTACATGGAAAGAGTTCCTTATGTCCCCCCCCCCCCCCACTAGTTTGCTCAAAATGGATAGATTGCTATTTTTTTAATACTAATACCAGTAATGGACTAAATAAAGGTTATGCTATTTATGGGAAGACTTCCCATAACCTTTATTTAATTTGTTATTAGTGAGGGGGAATGGTGGTTTGTTTATTTTGTTTAAATTGGTGTGTGTGTGTGGGGGGGGGGACATAAGGAACTCTTTCCGATTCCATGTTTTCCCTTGTTCTTGTAAATCATAATACAAAATGTACAAGTATGTTTATTTGGTTTGCTTTTGTCCACCCTTCTGATTTCGTTGATGGGAAGTGCTGTCTGATTCTCAGTTTCATTCTGCCATCAATCATTCAGATCACTCTCTCTCAATTCAAAGCATCCTAAGCATTCACTCAAATATACTATAACCACTAGTTGTACCCTTTACTCCCGTCAAAGTGAACACAGTTACATTATATCAAAAATTCCACTTACAACATTATCCACTTTTTTTTTTTTAATTTGCTCAGTTATAACAAGTGCTGTTCATTATTCCGAAGGTCACTGTTCAGAAGGTTCGTTATTCCGAAGGGTTGTTAATCCGAAACACGCAAATTCCCTATATAACCTAGAGGTTCGTTAATCCGAAAATGTGTAGCGTTATTCTGAAGGTTCGTTATTCCTGAAGATTGGTCAATCTGAAAATGAAATACGAAACAATGAACCTTCGCAATAACAAATCTCAGGAATAAAGAGCCTTCGGAATAACGAACCTACGGAATAACGAGCTGTTACCTAACATTTTGATATAAAAAAAGAAAACTGCTGATCCTAAAGGACTTCACTACAATGGGAGGCCATAGTGCCTATTCTCTCTATTACTTTAGGAGGCTTACCTAACTAGGCAAAGAACTTTCGATACATTATTGCACATGTCATTTTCATCAATTAGTAAAATACCTTCTTTATGCATTAATAACAACAGAGAAAGGAGCACAATCGACAAGTTCTCTTTCCTTTATAAATGTATATACATCTCCACATATTACATGTAGGTGTTGAAAGAACTACATTGTAGTTTAGTTTCAAGGTACTGTATCCATCACTCTTCATGGCAATGTATCACACACAAGACAAAAATATGTACGTTACCAAAAGCAAGAGCTGCATAAGCAGTCTACAGTTTTATCTACTTTTTAGCATTATAGTCAAGTGCAGTTTAGATTATTTTATTTATTTATTTATGTATTTATTTATTAATCCATTTACTTATATATAATATATATATATATATATATATAGATATAGATATAGATATATATATATATTTTTTTATTTTTTTTTTTTTTGTGGTGGTGGTGGAATTGGTATCAGTCTCAGGCCAAGTCACATGTAAGAGACCTATGAAAGGTACAACTGTCAGCGGTCTTTTGAGTAGGAACATGAGTAGGAACAGTCTGTCTTGACTGTGATGTACAGTGAACATTTCAAAAATAATTCTTCTGGTGAAGCTCAGTAAAAAGACAAAAGCAAACGCATGTACATGTACCAGGTACATGTAGTTTGAACAATTGCAGAGCTACATTGTATCAAGCAGATCTGTATAAATAATTTGCAGGCAAGTTTTCGAACTGGCAATAAACAAACTATACTGGTACATGTTGTACAAACATGGAAGAGTTGTGAATATTGCTTGAATGTTTTGTAAGTGAATAAATACTAGTAAAGCTAGAATAACACACATGTTTTTGAGGCAATTGTACTCTGTAAATTACATGCCATCTACACTTTTGGCAAGGTTTCACTCAAATGATACAGAGATAACTTCATTAATAGTCCAAACTGCATGAACGTTTGAGGGTGTACAAATGTCCTTGAGTACTCTGGAGGCAGGTACACAAACATGTATCTACTAGTATTCACATCACCAAGGCTTCACACACATGAATAGAGGGTCACATAAACTCGCAGCTGCAAAAGCAATTTGAAGGTGTACATGTATACATAATTATAAAGTGTACTTATTGGAAACAAAATGAAACATGTACAAACTAGAAATGTCGCTATGGCGACTGGTTTGCCTCCACCATAATGCATGGTTCTCCAAATAGGTCTTTACCACAATGTCTTGACAATGTGTGATGACAGTTTCACATAACTACTGGCAAAAATATTAAAAATGACAGGTTTGTCACAAATGCAATGAATGTTCACTTTCCTTGAACTAGGTTTATTTGGTTGAATGGCTATCGAGTCTAATAAGAGTGCAGGTATTTGGGGATTTGTACCCAACTTTTGACCCTTTCATAAGTTTAAAGAAGAAATGAAATTTAGTGCTTTCACTTGACCTTTAACCGTTTGGCCTTTGACCTTTTGACAAGAAACTTCCAAGAGAATACGTGTTGGGTAATACTTGTGTGTGCATACACTAAGTTTCAAGAAAAAATCCTGCAGGCATTGCATATGTAGATAAGAGGGAAACAATGACAATTTAATGAGTTGCAGAGACTCCAACTCTCCCGTTTTCGACGGGAGATCTCCTGCCGAAAAACCCACTTTTGCAAAATCTCCCGTTCTCCCGCTTGAGAGCTAATTCCTCCTGCCCTGGCTCTGTGTCTCCCATTGGAAATGATTTCTTACTTATTGCTACCGTATGTTGAAAAAACAAGCCTTGGATAGCACCAGAGAGCATCTAGAACCATACGAACTTCGCACTGATGAACTTGGAGTCTCCCGTTTGCTAGGGGTTTCGGGCGGGAGAATCTCCAGATCAGAAGGTGCTTGGGGTTGGGGTCTCTGGAGTTGACCTTGACCTTTGACTCATGACCCCTTCATTCCCTACATGATCACTGTCATTCATTACATAAGTTCCATGAAGATACCTTGAAACATTTATGGAGAATTAAGTGACATTTTCACTTGACCCTTGACCTTCGACCTCGTGACTCAAAACCTCCCTGGGGAATCTTCATTTGGTAGTTATGTACAGTATACACCAAGTTTCAAGAAAATACCTCCAGGCATTGCAGAGGGGGAAATAGTGAAATGTTCAGCATTTGACCTTGACCTTTTGACCTTGAGTATGTGCACTCAAAAGTTGATAGGCACAACTTCACCCACTCATACATATACACGTAAAGTTTCATTTGATACCTCTAACGGTTTTTTAGATACAATGTCCACAAAATTGATTACAGACGGAAGGATGGACGGACGGAAGGACGGACAGACGGACAACCCGAAAACATAATGCCGACGACGACACTTTGTGGCGGAGGCATAAAAATATAAACTTGATCAACCGTCCAAACAGCAGAGAATGTTTTGAAGGTGTAGATGTACATGCCCTTAATTACAATTGTACATGTACTTTGAAGGCAAGTATCTATTGGTCACTGCCAATGTTTCAAACTCATAAACTGGCAGCTGCATCAACAATTCAAAACTGTACGTACATGTACATAATATAAAGTATGATTATTGGAAACAAAACAGATATAACATTTTGAATACACTTCAAAACATCAATATTACTAAAAATCAAAGCAGACAGATCAGAACTGGCCCTTATAACATCTTGCAAAACATCTATGTGAAGAAATCTTTCATCCCCAACTTTAGCATGGCTGTACAGTGTATACACATGTACCGTACAATCTTATCTGAAATGTCCAAAGGCAAACTAATCATCCCAACATCTCGTGTCAACTGGATACATATGTATCAGTACATCAGGGCTGCCAACACTGGAAACTAGTTGAGAGTGAGACTCCCATAGGTCAATGCTATAATTTAGGAGTCAAAATGTGTGAGATCAATAGAAATGCATGCAAATGAAATAAAGTTTTAGGGTGAGAAAGGACCAAAATATGCGAGTCTCAGGCTCAATGCGTGAGAGTTGGCAGCCCTGCAGTACATGTGTACAAGCAGCATCATACACATAAAATATCTGTGTGTCACTCTCTTCATGGTTATAAATGAATGAGTGAATGATATTCAACCCCCTTACCAGTAACAATTCACTCGACCACTCTGGTGTGGAGTATTGGCCAACATGACCCCCCCCCCCCCCCAGGTGGTATAAAAATCTGCTCATCTTACCTTTCACAGGGTCCACAATTTTTCTTGATAGGTATCTGATAAGAGCATGCTCGGTCATGTGAACATGTACAAATTTCGGCCGATTTGGTGGAAGTGCATGTTGTATCATCATCTATCTAACTGCTGTGTCAGAATCTTCATCTTCCTTATCCCTTCTTGACCATTCAATTCTTTTTGATGACATACCTTGTGTACCTACCTGATCAAACAGAATTCTTAAATCTTTGAAACCTTTTCTGAAATATCACAACCAAAATGTCAACAACAAAACATGTATACTCACTAAACCTCTTATAGTGCGTCAGTGGTGATGTACAAATTAAATTCATAATTAGGCCCCCTGTTGAGTAATGGCTGGACATCCAGATATTACTTCATACAAAGTACTTGGTTCCCTAACATTTATCAAGAATATCATGAAGGATAATATCTAATTTAATGAGGGCAGGCAACATTTGAAGTTTCATCCCTCATACTTCTGCCATCTGTACAGACTCCAAAGGAATTTACATGCACTGATTTAACATATTATAGATTATTGCATACATTTGTACATGTAGTTCCATACATTGATTATCTGTATTCGTTGAACTTCGCATTTACTACAACACCCTTGCTTTTCAAAGGATAAATGTACCTTCGTCTTTACTAAAAGTGTTACCGTAAAGATGAATGAAGAATAAAGTTGATATAGAATAATATGTTATATCAACTTCATTCTTCTATTGTATCATACATGTATCACATTAGCACCTTTCTGAGTTAGGTTATCATGATGACATACTGCTCTAGGTTTTTCAATGAACTGAAAAAGTCTACTAATCAGTTGTTCTCTTGCAACAGCAGTGCTCTCCTTGATAAAATCTGTCAGAGATTGAATGGTGCATCCAGGAAAAAAAAACAGAACTGTGCAAACGATAGCTTGTACAGTGTAGATCTCCTCGTTTATGTCATGCAGATTATCCTGGAGGCCACGGAGAAGAGAATCACCAGAAATATGCACGTTCCACCGATGTGATGTCAGGTACTGGGGATACCTACGTGTACAAAGTGACACAAGAGAAAGAGATTAGAGAAAGGATTAGAAAATGCATAACAATTTTCCCAGCCATTACTCCAAATTAATAATGGATGATATTCTAACCCATTATTCACATAACATGTCTGAAAGCATTATTATGATGGAGTAAACCCCAATACAAGCAAAGAGAAACTACAGAAATGCACTGTACGTACATGTGCACATACATGTACACACATTGAGAGAAAAAATAATGTAAGAATCGGTAATAATTCATAACTCACACACCTTGTAAGTAAAACCTCTCTGAGAATAATTCAGACTACATCCTCGTAAAATTTATTGGTAGATGTGGAAGACTCTGCATCTCCACTACACTGTATTTACAGACAATACAGCTGTACACTTGTACAGTAAGTTGGATACCAACTTGAACAATTCAAAAAGCCTGGTACTCTGTTCGTCTTAAACTTGCAACAGGGTCAACTCTTGATGATTTCCTGAAAATTATGTTTATATCAGAGACTCTTGTCAATAATGTCTCGCAAGTAGGCACAATAATATTGAATCTATTCTAGGGTTAAGGGTAGGAGTAGGACAGGTTCTCGTTTGAAACCCAATCATAGGTCACTGCAATATCCACAGCCAACACCTTCAAGAAGTTCACTCAGCAAAGCATCTGGGGGTCCATCTTGACAGAAAGCTGAATTTCAACACACATATATGGAATATTGATGCCACCGTCAAGAAGGCAAACTCTATTTGTGCCTTCTTCCGTCGTATCTTTCTTCAGACACTGCAATCAGAAGATAAAGCAGGCCACCTATTTCACCTACATTCGTCCAGTTGTGGAGTATGCCGCAACAGCATGGGACCCACACACCAGGAAAAATGTGAACAAGATCGAGATGGTTCAGCGACGAAGTGCATGTTACGTGACTGGCAACTTCAAATGTCACAGCAGTGTCACCGCCATGTTGGACAGGTTACACAATGGCCATCACTTGCTAGCAGGCATCTACAAAGCCATCTTGTAATGCTGTATCGCATAAGTTATGATCTGGTGAACAATGACTTGCAGCAATACCTACAAAAGTCAACATCTTCCACAAGAGGGCATGATTCCCGCTTCAGGACAACATTATGCACCAATCTGGTGTATATACATGTATAGCTCATCCTTCTTCCCCAGAACTGCCAGAGACTGCACGGAACCACCTACCAGCAGACCCAGCTGACTCATCCTCCCTCGAGGCATTCAAGTCCTTCTTGAGGGAGATGTCACTGCAGCTCATGATATGTATGAAATTATGGATTTTTACTTGCACTCCATACGTATATGTACTGTAAAAGTGGAAATTTTCGCGGTGTTGAAATTTTCGCACAACCAGAAACTAGCGCGAAAATAAAAGCACGCGAATATTTTTGCTTGCCAAATGTTCCTGTGTGGGGTGTCTTGATTCCGCAGAATTAAGAACACACAAAACTCTTTTCACCCGGCAAAGCGCGAAAAATTAGTCGCGCGAAAATATCCACTTTTACAGTAATATGTTTTGTAAATATACTAGGCCTACTTGTGGTATTTGACTGGCACTGGTAGACCACACATACGGCTGCACACTCTCACACACTACAACAGTGCGTAATCTTCAAGTTCAAGCAGGAAGCTGCACTTAACAGAAGAAGAAGAAGAAGAAAGAGTAGCCTATACAATTGGGCTACTCTTTCAAACGAGAACCTGTCCTACTCCTACTTGTACGAGAACCTGTTCCAGAACCTATGTTACTCCTACAGCCACGCACAGGCTGGAATCCTACCCTACCACCTTACTAACTAAACACAGCCCAGTCGCTGTACATAGGTACGTCGCGACGTACCATGTACAGTGACTGGGCTGTGTATGTAGTTACCACCCTACAAGGTTGTAGTGTATAAGGCCTACCGTGTAGTAACACACGTTAGAACATAATTTTCAGGAAATAATTAAGAGATGAAGATAAAGACTGTTTATTATACTATAATTTATAGACAGCGTCATCCGATCACTCTTTCTTGAGCTGTAAAATCCATACTCCAATATAATAATCCAATATTTGTACACTGTACAATTGTTGTAAATTAGCTCAATAGCTGTAACGTTACAAACACAACTGCCATCGCCATCGGCCATCGCCACATACACAACACACGATCACGCGATCACGGAGTTTCACTTGACCGAATGAACGACGCTAATTTCAATGTATGGGACTGACCCCGCGCCTCTGCAGAGATGCGTCAACGGTGCATCTACGGTCCGAAAAAGTCCCCTTCCGCACTAGATGCGATCACGTGACCTTCCGGGGGACTAGAATACATTATTTGGCCTCTAAAAGTACAATCTTCAGGCCTAATTTTTAATAAATTATGCTTTAAATTGTCTTTATTTACGTCCTAACTTAGATAAAATAGCGACCGGCGTCTGGTTCGCATAATCCAACTCTGTGGGCTACGTTACTGATATGTATGAATCCCTGTAACCTACCCGTATAGACCGTTTCAATTTCGATGGCCTATTCACCTACCGCCGCTAGCGGCGCTATAACGGCCGCCATAACTGGGGGCCAACGGACGGGGGCTCCCAGCGAGCTTGCTACCCAGCGAGTTGCACTTGCAGCTCAGCAGCCTAGCGTACCCATCGCGCATAGTTACCCGGGCGCGGCCGCATGCGCCGCCGGCGCGGCCGCTGGGTCGGCGACCGCCGCGCTAAAATTGTGATTGTTTTACTCACTGTGGAAAAGTCATTCAGCGGCATTTAATGCCTTTTTTTTTTTTGGATAGATTGAGTAATTCAGACATATCGATCTAAAATGAAAGCTTCAAAGGATCAGAAAAAAAAACACATATTGTGCAGTTGTTTGGGTGCACAAATGACAGGCGAAAAACCGGAAATGGAAGCTGTACGTCAGTGTGTGAAATTCAGACACTACTGACGCATGAATATGTATCACTTAGGTGAAACACAGCGGTATGAAAAATGCACAGATTTTCGAAACAAACTTTGGCCTATGCCTAATAGATTCTCTATTTGATATAGGCTTAATCACTGCATATTCATATTCGTAAAATAAAGTTGTTCATTTTAGAAGACAAGTTCAGATCAAAGATTTTGAGATTTTGATAATTCATTTTTTTTTTTTTTTTATGCTTGGTGCAATACTTACCAAAGTTAGAATACACTTCCTGGTTATACTACTGTCCTGAGTATATGACAAACATTTTAAAGCCTACTCTACAGCCAAATGAATGTTTCAAGATGTGCAAAAAATTCTTATATTGTAAATTTTTACTTCTTCACTAAGCGTTCAGCATTAAATTGACCACATTAAACTTAGGCCTGGAACTCTGAATTTGAGTTAATTTTTGATACAATGATACCTATAGTCATAGATATTAAACTGCTATGAATGGTGGCAAACATCCGTTTCATAAGCATAATTCATATTTAGAAAGTTTGATTTGAAAATCACTTTTGTAGATTATAATTTTAGGCGTTAGCGCGATGTTAAATGCAAGGTTACTTAGACCTTAAACAGTAGAATTTTTGGGTTGTTGACATAAGGCAACATAAATTAACTTCTTAAGTTTATACGGCTTAGAAACGCCTAGATTTGCCTTCAGTTTGGTTAACTTAGGCTTGCCGGAAGTTAGTGACAGCCGAAAATGATATAGGATGTAGCTAGGGTTCTAGAAGTCAATATAGGTCTAGACGGGTCTAGATCTAGTCTGGACTGTTGGCTAGAATTCTAGACAAGATCTAAAAAAAAAAAAAACGTTAGACATACTCTACCCCGCTGGTCCGAGAAAAGCCTAAAAAGGTTAAAGTTAACTGATATTATTATTTACTAATTGATAGCGCCATATCTACTATCTAGCTTAAGATTCTGATTCATTATTTGTATTTAATTATATCAGTTAACTGCTCAACAGTCTAAGCTCACTATCTAGATACGTCTGTCTGCGCCTAGCCATAGTTCTTCCCAGGTGTTTTTATCCTCTTACACAAATGTAAATAGATCTAGTGAAGGGGCTTACACGCGAGTACCCAGGTCATCGCAAAAGAAATAGAGTCTACAAACACTCACGGATCGTACCGATATTTACCTTGAAGTTCAAGTTTGGGCTACAGCCATATACGCCATCTACCCATTCGCTCATAGTCGGTATAAGTTGTTTAATTTTATTAATTAGCTAACGAAAAAAAAAGTAGACTCTATAGTTGTCACAAATCCAGATGTGTCGATCGCTGCCAGCGCCAGAGATAGCTAGCTGGCCGGCTGGCGCCCGGTGGTAAAAGCACTGGCTTTCGCTGGCACCCTTGCCACGCACGCACGGCGCTTGCCGACCCGGCCTGGTTGGCCCCCAGTTATGGCGTCGCCTTAAGAGGGCGCACTTCCATGAACAGTCACTTGAATCGGTCTATATCGCGGCCAGCAGCCCCATAAGCATAGCGTAATGGGTGTGCGGCAAAGGGATTTTTCTCCTCCCCACCCACTGGGGAAAATCTCTTTGGTGTGCGGCCAGCAGCATACTCAAGTACGCTATGCGTGTGGGGCTGCCGGGTAGCAGTTTGTTTCCCTAACCTAATCATGCTAACACAACAGTAAACACAACAGTTGAGTGAAACGCTAAACGAATAAACTAACGCAGTATAAACGGTAGGCCCTATGTTTACAATTACAACCCTCTAGTAGTCCAGATGGATATATTCTAGACATAGAACAAACTGGTAACTCGTAACTTGCTGGTAACTTGTTGGAAATGTGGGTCGCATTTACTTACACAGTCAGCAGCAGCCCTGCGAAGTCCCGTCCCCGCCATTCGAGACGGCACTTCCCTGGCGAACCTCCATCGACGACGTGTGTAGTAGTGCAGACTCAATGTACAGTGTACATACTTCTGTACTTCTGCAATACGATGGAGTACGATCGCAGCGCGATGTAAACTTGTAACCGTTTCATTACCATTACCGTTGAGGGAGCTAAACAACTTTTTTTTCAAACCAAATTCGAATAAATTCGGATAAAGTTGGGGCATGTCGTCTTTTTTCCGTTCGTTCGTTTATTCATATTTTGGCCATTTCTGACCCAATTTTCTTCAAACAAACGGCACCTGTGCTTTAGATTCATAATTTCACATCAATATGCGTAGCTATTTTGCTTCCAGCTGACGAAGTAGTTAAAATCCCAAACGCCACCTCCCCCACTTCTGTACACGCCCTTTAAATTAGTATTGATAAGTACTCACTGTAAAAACGCCAGTACAAAGAAGCTATACTATTGCGATGTTGTAATACATAGTGTAGTAGCAATTCATATGTCGATGTGTAGCAAGTATATAATCAACATATGAAAATAGTTTTCTTGGACATGTTTCAACATACATCATGCAAAAAAAAAAATAAAAAATGAAATGTAGTGTGGAACACAGAACATCTATGTTTCGTTTGTCCTGTCTCTCCTGCCATAGCTCCGAGTACAATTGACGCCTCATCGATTCGTCAGAAGTCATTTACGCTAACATGGACCCCTCCCGATGTACCTTACCCAGGGTATAATGGAACAGATATTGGTAAGTTTGCGCTCAAATATTAATTAATTTGGTCACTGCTTATCACGCACTCTCGCTATCTATCTATTTTTTTTTTCACTCAAACGCAACTATGTCCGAGGCTAAAATCCTCGTACAATTTCACTGATCACTGTTCTAAAGTTTCCACCAAGAATAACATCATTATAGTCAGACTGCAGTGACAGAAAAAAAAAGAAGATTTTCGTCATTTTCTGTACACGATAAAAGGAAAATTGTGAGGTTATGACATGGTTAGCTCACTCATTTGCATGTTCATATCCACTGTACAAGAAGTGTTTTGGAGAAATTTAGCAAAACTTCAAAATGTCATAACTTCATTATTTTTCATCCAATACCAGTCATTTTGTGTGCATTGAACTCGTAAGATTTACTCTTTTCTTTATCAAGCTAACTTAAATTTGGACTGGATTCCCTCTTCAAACCCATGTATTAAATCCGCAAACTGCAAGCCGGACAACAGCATTTGTTTAAGTGTTTACATTAGCGAACGCATCCCAGATTTATACGAACGTATAACCAATGTATTATATATCATATGACCCTGCATAACAAAACCGCTTCAAAAAAGTAATTGATTTATTTGTTAGTAGCAGATTCTGAAAGAGCAAAGGATCTATAACTCGACACGTAATGGTCTGTTTTTAACCTGTATAAATGGCAATGGTAAATACACAGCGTGGAAAAAAAAAATGTTTAATGAGAGAAAAAAAAGAAAAGAAATGGCTTTGAAGGTGTAGAGTTTAATTCCTCATGTTTTACGCTCTTACGTCCGACTCAATCGACGGCGTGTCAACTTCCTCAAACCCTATTTTCACCAAACAGTGATTTGCGCAGTGATCAGAGAAAAAAAAAAGTAAATTCCCCAGGATATCCAAAGGGATTGCCAGGTAAAGCTGGAAGTTTTGTGAACTCTATGAACTCCTAATATTTATGACCAATGATAACATCAATTTTGTCATTTATATACAGGGTATTAGGGGTTTGTATATGAAGCCTTTTTGGCCTACCTATATCAGGTTACTCTACAAAATAAATGAAAAACAGTCTAAAAAGAGTAAAAAAATAACTTTGTATTTTTAACAACCAATTAGTTAAGAATTGCTCTCACAGAAATTATCAAAAAGTAATCATTGCATTTTGTCCTATCATCCGTCCTCGAGTAAAGTCTGCTGCGATTTTTTATTTTTTTTATTTTTTGGATGCACGGGAACATAATATCATAATCATACCATCAAGGTATTCTCAATTTAAAAAAAAAGGCATTCTCGAAAACTTTTCTCTTGTTTGAATGCTTCTTAGAATTACAGAAACCAGCAACACTGACAGCTTACACCTTGTTGGCAACGGAATTGTTCGTCACCACCTACCATACACCTTTTGATGTGAATGGTACTTTACAGGACGACGCGGTTAACATCTCCCACGGCACGATGTTAGATAACGATTCTGTAACCTTAAACGAGTAAGATCTCCATTACTTTTCAGGTGATCCTTTTAATTCAAAGAATAAGAGATCAACATTTTGCTTCATTTAGTTTTTTTTTCTTTAATAGATAATGGTTGATCTTTTCTTGTTTTTCTACCCTTACAAAGTCGGAGAAACATTTCAGTTGTAAAAAAAAAAAACAATCAAATCAAAAACAGCATGATGAGTTTATAAGTATAATCTATGCAGGTATTTTGTGTATGTTGCCGTGTTTCTGTGGTTTTGGTGGCTTACAATGATTTTGTACGCGATTTCATTCTGACGCAGAAATTATAATATTATTATATCATATCTCGGAAGAAACCCATCATGCTATTGCTCAGCAGTGTCTAGATTAGAACTTGAAAGCACGTTGCAGGGTACCCCTCATCTGGGTAATTTCGATCCCCCCCCCCCCCAAAAAAAAAAACATACGCGCACACACACACGCACACACACACACAATCACACACACACAGCATTTTGCCTATTCAACAACTGCCTATTCGTCAGTGTTCAGCATGTCTTTTTGAGTGGAAATGAGGAACACGATATTTAATAAAAGGCGATGTACTTTTGGACGTAGGTGATAGACCAAATTGTAGGAGCACAAAAAGGGGAATTATTTATACCTACCTACCGAAATTCCCCCCTCCCGAAAAAACAAAACAAAACAAACGTAGTCTCCCATTATTTTGATTAAAGAATGTGGAATAGTACGAGGGATACTAAAACACTTTTGTTGCGACACGGAGTGTCGCCCCTACACGGATTGTCGCCTCCTGCTCGGGGCGACAATCCGTGACGGGCGTTGGCGGCACAGATTGTCGCCCCCTACACGGATTGTCGCCCGCCCTCGAAGCACATTTTGCTGGGTAATAATTATCGTTCAGGACATAATAATTGAAATACTAACACATAACTTACATGGCTACATCCATGCAAACATGCCATGTAAAAAGTCATGGTGAGGTTTCAAGGAAGTGTGTATGTGCGCGTGCACATGATAATTTAGTGTCCGTTTGTGCGTGTGCGTGTGTGTGTGTGTGTGTGTGTGATGGAAGAATGTGTTTATTATGTCAGTTTTTTGCGTATGTGTTTTTTAGCTGCGCGTGGGGAGGGATACCTAGTAAGTTGTTGCTGGTATAAACATTGATATTGATTTTATCAGCAGCTTTGAATTTGATGAGTTTGTTTGGCAGATTTGTACAGGTGTATATGAATTCGGAGTGGAGCTTGCGTGCGGGCGGATGCTGCTTTTCTGCATACGGTCCATTATGTCTTATTTATCAACATTGGGAAATCGTTTCATCAGGAAGGATGTGGTATCGGTTCGGGTGTGCGTCGGTATGTGGGAAGGGGGTTACATTTCGTTATTGCAAAAGTTTGTTATCCTGAAGGCTCATTCGTCCGAAAGCTCATTCGTCCGAAGGGTCATTATTCCGAATTTCATTTTTGGATCAACGAACCACTAGGTATAGGGAATTGTGTGTTTCGGATAAATGACGCCTCGGAAAAAACGAAACTTCGGAATAACGAACCTTCGTGTGTGTGTGTGTGTGTGTGTGTGTGTGTGTATGCATTTGGGTCGGTGAATGTGGGTGTGGGATGATTTAGGTTTTGTTTAATCAGGGGTTCGTGGGTTGGGGATTGGATTTGAAGAAGGATAGTTATAAATGGTATGACGGATGTTGGTAGGATTTAATATTTAGGATAGATGTAGGCCCTAGATTTGTTTAGGTTTGGGAGGGGAGGGGGTGATGGGTTTTTTTATGACTGATTTCATTCTAGATTTGTGTAATATATTTGTGTGTTTTTTATGTATATGCCCTTGTAAGTAAGAAGGTGTTACATGATCCAAACCAATATAGTCAAGGAATATAGGTTTGGTAGGGCCCTATACATGTCAAAACTTTCTCGTGAAGAAATTATTAATAGGGTTGGTCTATAATCGAGTTATCTATTTTGAAGTGAGATTATTTGTGGTATAAATTGACAAATGGATTTGCTTTTGTTTCGAATTGCCATTTGTAACCCTTTTTGTTCATGTTGCACCCAGAATGGGTCGATTTATGAATGATTTGAATGAAATCAATAAATATCAAGGAAAAAAGTGTTGAGTTGGTTTGTTTGCATTATGAGGTTTGTTTGAGTGTTTGTTGGTGTTTGCTTGTATTACGTATGTATTAGCGGTGTGCAATGGCAGTTCGTTTGTGCTAAAATCAAGTAACGATTGACAATTTTTTTACGGCGTGTGGAAATTATTCGCTCATGCATAAAGTATGCCAAACCTATTCTGGGACAAAGAATAGTGGTATGGACGTTCTAGTTTTTAAGACTGATGGAAGAAAATGACTGCAGGGAAAAATGAACAAAGACAAATAACATTTGGGGAGGGTACCTCCCTCGTATGTATTTTCTCTCTCTCTCTCTCGCGTAGCCCGCCTCACCGCTGATATTTGGTTGACACACCCATACTATTTTTAGATCAACGCTGGTGTGAATTCTTTAAACACGTGCTCATACACTCTAAAGGCGTTTGTATTGCAACAGTAGCGCCACTATGTTCCACATACACACGTAAGCATACAGGCACACGTATACACACAGACAAACAAACCACTACCGCTATGTAACCACCACACATGCACAGTTTCTACATATTGTATTATTATACTCCAAACACACACACAAACACACACACACACAACAAATCATACACATCACATATCATGCAGCTCACAATACACACACACACACACACACACACACACACACACATACGCATAACTTACCAGTCATATCACCCATCCCACCAAAGCTTAACACCGGAGGAACCACATCGAGCCCGGGGCGACAATCCGTGACTGGGCGACAATCCGTGTCGCAACAAATTTTTTGCCAACACGGATTGTCGCCTTCGAGGTCAAAAACTGGGAACTGCACAAGCGTCACGGATTGTCGCCAGGCGACAATCCGTGACGGGGGCGACAATCCGTGCCGCCAGCGCCCGTCACGGATTGTCGCCCCGAGCAGGAGGCGACAATCCGTGTAGGGGCGACAATCCGTGTCGCAACAACTTTTTTGACTGCAGTGAAATCCGCATGTTTTATATCATACAGGGCTTTGGATTGGAAACAACAAACATTAGTTGTTCTTCTTTCCGTCCTTTCTTACATTTACTTTTAATTGATTCGTTAGTGAATTAGCAATAATTATGGTTACAGCTCGTTATTCCGAAGGTTCGATATTCCGAAGGCTCTTTATTCCTAGGATCCGTTATTCCGAAGGTTCGTTGTTCCGAATTTCATTTTCGGATTGACCAATTTTCGGTTAACGAACCTTCTGAATAGCGAACCTTCGGAATAACGAACAGCACCCATAATTATTACCCTTATTTTTCATGCAGATATTTTTTTTTTTCTTTTTACGTTTATAAAAGTATGTAAAAGTTAGACTTGTATAACCATTTTCCTGAAAAGTTTTTTATTTGCGTTTCTCCCGCGTATGTAAAAATTTCAAATGGATAGTTGATAGAACAGTAAGCATGTTATGTAGGAATGTATGCATTTTTGATGCCATGATTACTGTGTACTGTCATTTATCTTGCTCTTGAGTACATTGTGAATAAAATGCCTTGTTGTTGTACTTTTTATCTTAAATTGTTCAATATCTTTCTGAAGAACAGAATTTAGTAAAGCGAGTGACCGTTTCAAAACAACCCAAAATCAATTCAGAGATTCACTTTATGGACTAAACAGCCATTCCTGAAGCAAAATGCTACTTTGAAATGAATTAAGTTTAACTATTCAAAAATGAACCACTCTACTCTGTTGTGTTCACACAGCTCTACAACATACTGGAAGTTTCAAGTTACGTGTCGCAGCCGAGCTGGTAGCGAACTCATCGCGTCTACGCCTTCACTGTCCCACGAGTTCAGAGCAAAGGATGGCGTGGAACCCGGCACCACCTACTACTGCACAGTGGCCACTTTATATGGGAATCGACAAAGTGGTCATGGCCGACTCCTCATTCTCACAACTAGGCATGAGAAAAAGGAGGTCGGTAAGTTAAACTACTGCCTGAGACGCAGTGTTCTATGATAAACCCACAACTCGCAAATGACGCAGGTTATTTTCTTCCCTATACGCATGGGAATTATAAGCCGGAAAAAAGAGTGTCCCACAGTGTCTTCACAATGTGTTCACATAGTCGACTATGTGAGACCGCTTGTACACAACATCGTGAAGATTATCTAACTTTTTGTGGTGTGTGTGTGTGTGTGTGTTTTCACAAATAGTTCTATTTAGGTTCTATTTAATGAATATAATATTGGTAGTCACCGTCATATTCAGCTTTATAAATTATATTGTCCAAATCCATGCTCCGAATAAACTCACCAGAGAGAGTGAGGGATAAGGGGAAGGGAAGGGGAAAGGAAGGGCAATGAAGGAATTGTCAGATGTCAAGCAAACCTATGCCGGGTGAATGAAGAGATATCGCCCAACAGCCTGTATTGGTCTCATGCTTTTAGGATCCAAGAAGCACTAAAAATGAATACAAACTACTAAAACAAGTCACAGGGAACTATAAGTCAATAAATTTTCGTAAATAGGTTGTGATAATGTTGTATCAATTGAAATCGTCTCTAAATATCAGAGGACGTCAGTTAAAGGTAGGGAATCCCATTTGCATGCCTTAAATGAAGAGTTGTATAAACACGGTGGTATGTTGAAGAGAGTATCATTTTAGAAACTCCCATTAAGTATTGAAAGTGGAAGGTAACATTTAGTACATTTTTATTGACCGTTAGATTTTGAATTGAATTCTTTTCGGGGCTCACCATAAATTCCAGAACATTACTAGGCTACCTTTGCAGACCCATGCACTGCATGTGTGTCCATCATGTAGATTTTGTGAATAAAGTTCATCAAAACTTACAAACATTTCTATATACATTCTTGCCACACACTCTATATGTTATTACATCAGCTCTTGTACTTTTAGATTTGTGTTTATAGATAAAAAAATACAGAAGACTGCAACAAAAAGGCTTAAGTGTGGCTGACACACAGAACTACTGAGTAGTTGAGTTTTGTGCATGTTTCAAATTGTAGATAACTGTTTACTTCCAAATTTCTAAGCAGTGGCCTAAACAAGTCCCCTGAGGTTCATATTTAATGTTTTGCTGCATTTTGGGAGTTCTGTAAAAGGTATCCCCTACCTTTAAAGTACCTGAATAATTGTTAAACTGACAGAAATTGCATTTTACATCCTATTGAATAATTTGTGATGAAATAAATTAACAATTGAAAATACAAGCTGATTCTTTCACTCGTCAATTTCTTACGTTACCTCGCAATTACGTTAATCAAGTTGGCGGTTTTAGATCTAGTAAACTACTGAAATGCATAAATATTCAAACGTCAAGAGATATTCGTCTGGGTCAATATGTTTAGTCCTACCATTCATAGTGGAGCAGATAAGCCGAAGAATTGTGCAAAATTTGACTAAAGCATGAAAATTCACCATATCATATTCGCACAAATAGCTAAACGATTATGTTTGTCCTGCAATAATAACAGAAAGCAAATTACAGAGTCAATGGACGTGAATGCATTATTGTCACTTAAACGTTGTATTATCGTGTTTTGTGTGTGTTGACAGTTACTACTAATAACACAACGACCGGTATCTACGTGCCTGTAACATATTATGATTTCAGGTAAGTATGTCCTCTTTAAGATAGAAGCAGTTTAAAAAAAGGGAATTTTTTAGACAACTGTACTATCGCAAGACGTGTTTTTGTAAACATTTACACAGTGGTATTGGTTATATCTTTCAGGGTATATACGGGGAAAGACAGAAATGTGCTTTGTTGACCAGCCTGTTGTACAGAATTTAAGGATTCTTCCTTTTTGATGAACTTACCGGGCAGGCTGAGTTGCATAAAATAATTAGATAAATGAGTAAAGAGGTTGACTCATATTCAATTCTCAGTGTAGAACAACCCGACTTTTCCTGGTTTGCGAAAGAGCTGAAAAGGGGTCCCTCCTTTGTGAAGAGTGCGTTTTACCGATCCTGGTTACGAGAGAGCGAGCATCCCGAAGTTGAGACATTCTCCAAATGGTTCCGGAAGATTCAAGGTGACAATGTTGTTCACGACACCAGACTGTTCTTGGAAGAGGGGAAGAATGAATCGCTTCCAACATACTACAGGTGAATGATCAGTCGGTTTCCTTTCTTTTGTTCGCTATTTACAAGTTCTATTTTATAGAAGGCCTCTTCCAGATGGAAAACAAAAACCACTTTAGAAGAACAGGTGAAAAAAAAAATGTTTCTAAGTTGTATGAAGTTCGTAATTGATTTAAACTGACCAAACAATAATATCTACATAAGACAGCATTGTTCGTCAATAGACTTATCGACTGATAGATTTCAACGATTGCAACTTTACACTTCATTCTAAAACGGTATCATTTGACACCGCTGAATGAGGAGTATTGAATTATACAATAAGCATGGGAAATGAGACTTTACTACATGGCATCCTATGTTTCCGCGATAAAGAAAAAAAAAATCCTTCCGGGCTTTTGACTTCAGATGTGCCGAGGATATTGTAGCAAACATGAAGTTTTGATAATTGCAGTTCTTTATGGTTGTATTTTAACTCTTTATGTGCCATGGTGGAAACCCCCTGTGTGCCACGTTATTCTGAGACAAGAAGGTAGTCATGCTTTGAAAAAAAATTCTGTTTTTCCAATTTGTTAAACTTCTACAAATTTCTGTTAAGATGGGCATAATAGTAGGCAAATTTAAAGAGGAATGCCAAGCTTTGTTTCGATATAAATTGTATGACGAATCTATTTTCAATTTTTCTTTTGAATGACCAGTTGCTACATTACTGTAAAGGCATGACTTTTGCACATAAAGCTGTGACAGAAAGTAAGAATGTACGTACATGCAAATCTAGTCGGGAATACCGCTTGATAGTGAATCACCACATAGAATGCAAGCCGTATAAGAGAGGAACAAAAGGACGAGAAACGCTTTCATTGTGCCACGGGATTAGCAGTGATTACCGATTTATCGATCGGTTTTGGCGGCTTTGTTTGTTGAGCAATATGCGAAGTTAGCACGCCGTCGACTGAGCCGGGACGTGCGAACGTGGTACATAAAGAGTTAATCTGCACGGGCATTCAATTCGTAGTCAATAATTCAGTTATATGAATACACGTTACCGAGCAATCACGTGCAGGTGGATACATGATAATTAATGTAGGGACAGGTAACGGAAGATTAGTGTAGTGAATTATGGCGTAGAAGTTTAGGGAAGTACATGGTTGACATGAATTGTGATGGTATAATGGAATGAAAATGCACACTGTTAAAAAAAGAAGAGAAAATCTCAAAGGTAATGCCAGTGAACCATCTGTGAGACTGTGTATTTTGAACTTTAACTCACGTAGCATCCACTCCAATTTGATTAAACTAACGAGCGAATCAGACAACGGAAGGACATCAAATCGGTAAGACTGTCAAGCCGTTAGTAATCCGTAAATATAACATCACTTTGTCGAAGGTATTGGAGCCCAAATTTCTATCCCATGGATGGCAGAGGGTTTCTCAACGAGGATCAAGAAGATTGCAACGGTGAAAAACATAATTTCGGGTAAGAGAACGATCACGGACCCTCACAACGGTGCTGCAGAAAAGAGGAACAAAAATAAACAAATACCCCCCCCCCCCCAAAAAAAAAAAAAAAACACACATCGAACAATCAAACGAACACAATGATGTAATGGCAATGAAAGTATGTTACATGACATTAGGGAAAATATATTATGATACATTATGAAAACTTGCATTTCCCACACGTTTTCGTCTTGTATGTAATGCATATTCATTCTGATTAAATAAAGAGTTTGTTCGCAAAAACCGATAAGTCCATATTTGCCAAATGGAGATATTAGCGAATAAAGGTCAAGAAAAATAAAGTGATAATAAGAAATATTTTGCTTCTTTTGGCCATAACTTCAAAAATGTACCTTTATATGTAGTGATCAATGTATCATTTAAAATGTATTATTTTGTACTTTATTACTGAGACCATACTTCAAAATCTTTAAAAATAGACTTATCGGTTTTTGCGAATAAAATCTTGAAATACTTTAGTGCTTCTATTACGTCGGTTATCTTGCAACTTCTTGAAGTCAGGCTTTCCGTTGGGACTATGATTGCAATGGAACACAGACTCAAATTTAATACATAGAAAGCATTGATAAAAATAAAATCAAACGTTGCAAGTTCTGCAGACATGAACCGCGAGCAAAATAAGAGATAAACCTTCGTTTGTTTGGTTATTTGTTTTGTACTTTAATTGCAGTTTTACCTCGGCGATTCGGACGCGATTTCTTTACCGTGGTAACGGGAGCGTGACGCTGGGAGGCGGTGAAGAAATGTGGTTGTTTGTCGACGAAATACTCTTACTCGAAGTTTTGAAAGAGGATCCAACTGGGACACCGTGTGGCCGAGTCACCTTCTTCTACGACAAAGGTATAGGAGCAGGGATGCTGATGAGCCATTTCAGAAACTTAGGACAGAGTATATACTGCTGCTTTGTTGTTGCTGCTGCAGCTGTTGTTGTGGTAGTAGTAGTAGTAGTAGTAGTAGTAGTAGTACAACAACTACTACTACCACAACAACTACTACTAGTAGTGATAGTAGTAGTAGTAGTAGTAGTAGTAGAAGTAGTAGTAGTAGTAGTAGTAATAGTAGTAGTTGCAGTAGTAGTAATAGTAGTAGTAATAGTTGTTGTTGCAATCGCCTCTAAGACCAAACCAAACTTCAAATATGTCGCCTTTCAGCCCATCGTATGTCACTGATTTGCCATAATGCTTGTAGCAGTCTTGGCATGTATTTGTTCTTTGTTATAGCCTGCAATTCGTACATTGTTTTATCAATAACATTGCCAAATAAATGAATAAATGAGTGAGTGAATAGATGCGCTAATACTGACATTGATTACGTTTCAGCTGTTTATGAAAACTGCCAAAGACCACACGATATAAACTAAAGAAATTATTCATGATTACACTCACATTCAGCAAAAAGACTTTGCATACCGTCAAACTATTGAGTATTGACATTCAGTCGTCTTATCTGCCACCAGGTTCGCCTAGATGCTGTTCTAATCTAGTTTATATTTTGTTTGTGATTTGTTGTTTTGCTTTTTTATGTTTTTTTCAAGGTTTAATCTTTAATTTCCTTCCATCTATAGACACCCAAAACGGCAGCGTTGTCCTGCAAGAAACTGGGGTAGTATCGCGTGACGGCCAATGCGTACTCGACGCAACGCGTTCAAACCACTTAGTGCTTCCCGCGTTGATGGTAAGAAAACTAAGACTTTTAGACGTCATTTTTAGTCTCAGAGTGCATGGTTGAACTAAACGAATATTAATCAAACACATACACACACACACACACACACACACACACACCAACAGCAACAACAACAACCATGCAACATGAAGAACGTATCATTGAGAATTGAGGTAAGGCTTGGTACAAATACATTCCAATCAAAAATTGCATGTTGCAAAAATACCCTTCATCGTAAATATGATATAAATTGCGGACGGGCCTTATTCGGCTCATAATAAGAACGGGCATTATGGACGCAAATAATAATGGATAAGAGCCTATCCATGCATATTCTTCGGCCTGAGAAGAACAAGAATACTATTCCTAAAAGACTGAACTGAAAATTTCTACTGCAATTACAAGAAAAGAACTAAAGTACATTGTAAAAGCAAAGCCTCGAAAGCAGAATGCCCGAATAAGACAGATAATTGATATTAATGCTATTTGAAATAAAACATACACGAAAGTTATGACAGATGGAAGACGGTTATCGTTACGTATTGATAGAACTAACTGCAAACGGGTATTAACAATGGTCAGAAGCCAATTTGAAACCTACGAAATGCAAAGTATTACACTTTATCCCAGGAAGAAAAGAAGAAAAGAAAATAGCAAGATGCACGATCGTACAAGGATCGCTTTGATAGCGACTTAGGAAAGCATCTTTGTTTTCAAATCTGCCATAATTACGTCTATACATCCATTTACAAATTTGTAATAGACGCTTGCTTCAGGATCTTGTCCAGAATTGTACTATACTATACACTACGGCACACCAACACGCCATTTTCATCTCTGCCATTCAAAACGCAGATGAACCACAGTTACGCCTTTGAAATTTTCCACACCGAGCGTGAACACTGCACCTCCGAACTGCTCATCGAAGTATCGGACATCGATTTTCAACCGATAGATAGACCGGTCTATTACTACTCCGTGCCCTTGTCCGAAGACGCTCATATTGGGAGCGTTGCGAAAGCTATCGTGATTGAAGAGTATCTAGTGGGACATGTGACCTACAATGTGTCATTCGTCAACAACAGCGAAACGACCGGTATAAAAGAAGGCAATCGTTTAACCGATTGTATAAGCCAGTTCGGTTTTTAATAGCAAATTTGAACATTGGTATAAATAATCTTTCTTTTTCTCTGTCTCTCAGTTGGTTAGACACTTTGTTTTCAAAAACATTGTAATGAATAAGCTTGGGCGACGTAACAATTTAAAGAATTCAGAAGTCACGTGTTAAGGCGAAGGATGAGCTATCGTCGACTAGGTGACCAGATTCAATGTCTCGTCGATTAACACTTTGGGGAACCACTACTAGTATTTTATTAGCCTATGTGCTTGTGTACACAAAATTTGTCTATGGTAGAAAAAAGGGCCTGTTTTTAGGTGGATGATGCTGGAAAACATCTCTTTAGAAGGACTATTTAGTTTACATTAATGATCACCTTATCACAGATACTTATCTCTGTGAATGTACAAACTAACACGCCAGTTTGGTACAACAAACCTCTTGCTCGTACGTGTAGTGTAACTCCAAACTGGCTTAATCTGATTTCGTTGCGATTATAGCGAATTCGAATGAAATTCGGGTAAAGGTAGAACAGCCATAAGCACCGACACAAGCACAGACACACACATACAGCCAGCCAGCCAGCCAGCCAGACAGACAGACAGACACACACAAAAAAAAACATGTCACAGATTAAGTATGCTGAATAGCAAAGGCAAAACACACAAGGTGAATCGAATTTAAATCTGATTTTACAAATTGTCCGAAAAAGAGCGATTTCACTTCTCTTTAGTTCGTTCTTTGCTTCTTACTTTTTCTTCTTCTTCATTTGTTTTCTTTCTTCTTTTACAGGTTTTGAATCGAATTTATTTTCGGTCCGAAACATGACTGACGAAGAACACACTTCGTCCGAAGATACGGCTTGGTTTTATCGGTACCGAACGGTGGACGGGGCAACATTCCGCATATGTGGCATGGGTTCGTTGTTTCGCCTAAAATTGTGACCCTGCACCTCAAAACAAACAAAAAGTCGCCAGACATGAATTGCTAGTTAAGGCCATATTCTGAAAGAGCAGACTTTAAGCTTTAATTTGATGTATAAGTCAAATCAAATGGACTCTCCTAACCTATCTAAATATTGGAAAGAAAGCTCAAACTCAGGAAAAGTGTGAACTGAGAAAAGAGGCTCTGAAGTACAGTGTCCATTCAAGCGCTTAATCTTTACCAAACCGTGCTGGCTGTGCAATGAATGGGACAAAAAACAGGAAGTAAACCACCAGAGTAACAACAATGAAGGGATTATCAGATTAAACTGAAATTAAGCATGCCTCATTAACACATTCTGTCCATAATTAATGCTAACTTTCAAAGCAGTAGCACTATCCTTTCAAAGGTTATTAGAGTTGAGAGTGAAGAGTGTGGACAAGGTTTTTCAGAAATGAAAAAGGGATTCTAAAGACACACCAAATTACACTATTCTACCAAAAATGTTCGAGATAAACTGCTAAAAAAAAAAACACACTTTCCTGCCCATTTTATGATACCAAATTTTAGCATAATGTAAAAGAAGACCCGCTCTATCAGAAAATATGAAAAAGTCAAGTTCGGCTAGGTTGACCCATTTCATTTATTTTCACTCCTCACGCAAAATCAGTGTGTGCGACTTTATGTTCGTTTTGTGGTGCACGGTCACAATTGTAAAATGAAATTACCTGGTCAGAAGCCTTGGCCATCATGCACTGTATTACAGAACAACGTCGAGTGAATACCATAAGCAGCTGTTGATGTACTGGAAATAAGATTGTCTCAGAGTGAGAAAATGATATACAGATTCATGAAATCAGATTTGCAATATAACCCTTATTACCGATACAGGATGAAAACAAAAAATGGCGGGAAAGCAAACTTCGACAACTGATATTAGTAATGGTCAGAATGACAACAATCTACGCGAATATTATATCAATATTAGTAAGGCAAATATAGGCGGCTTTGTATACAAAATACGTACTGTAGTTAAATCAAAATGAACAGTTAAAGATAATAAAAAGATTTGGTACCTCAAAAGTTTCCTTGAATTTCCTTGTCTTAGTTTGTGTTTCAGGTTAAAGTACCTTTCATAATTTATAACTAACACTGTCAGCCTTACTCGCCCCAAAGTGCTCTCATGTCTTAGTAATCATGCAATTAACTTCGACCAGCAGCCCCATACGCATAGCGACCAGCAGTCCAAAAGCATAGCGTAATCGGGCTTCGCATTGTAGCATTCAGGATCATGACAGATTTAGTATCGAAGGATAAATGTCAACTTAAAATCCCAAAAATTCTTCAATTTGAAGACTTACCAATTAAGGTGAAGTATTGAAAACAAGCTTCGGGCAATGTTTGGTTCTGCCTATAGTCCCTTTCTGTTCGAATTGATGACTGAATGTGACTCGGTCGAGAGGACCTTGGGAGAGCTACCATACACTGAATACTACAGCCAGTGCATGCGAACACATCACATGCGCACACATTTCAAATCCATCAACGGATAAGATGTTTGTGTGCGCATGCGCAGGCAGTAGTAGTCAGTGTAGTAGCTCTCCCAAGGTCATCTCGACCGAGTCACATTCAGTCATCAATTCGAAAAGAAAGGGACGATTGGCAGAACCAAAAGTTGTTCGAAGCCTGTTTTCAATACTTCAACTTAATTGGTAAGTCTTCAAATTAAATTCAATTTAAGTTGCCATTTACCCGTGATACTAATTCTGTCATGATCCTGAATGCTACAATGCGAAGCCCCATTACGCTACGCGTATGGGGCTGCTGGTCGCAGTTAGCTATGCGTACAATGGGCTGCACGCTGCTGGTCGGACCGTCGCAGTCAGTGGTTTCGTACAATATTTATCGACGCCGTACGGCGACGGCTCTGGTACGAAACCATTATTCCACAGACAAAGTACTTTAACGTGAAACACAAACCAAGGCAAGGAAATTCAGGGAAAATTTTGAAGTACCAAAACTTTTTATTATCTTTAAAAACAGCAATTGCCACTACGAAATACACCCTCGATCCACTGCGATGTAGCTGTATGATTAATTGTGAATTTTTCTAGGAAGCTACAGACATTTTTTATTATGTTTCTCTTTCGGCTTTTCTTATTTCAAAATGTATTATAATATTTAATATTTTATTAATATCCAACGTTTGCTTGCTGCACAGATGACGTCTGCAGTACTGACTTGTGTCGCAACAATGGCTCTTGTCAGGCTGAACAAGATCGATATGTTTGTATCTGCGAGCCCGGATGGACAGGCATCAACTGCACCGAGGGTAATGGACAGTTCACTTTTTCTTTGTCCGTGAGTTCTTCATTGCCTTGCTCTAACCTAATTCTCCCCATCGCATATCTGATCGGTCGCTTTTGGGACGTACACTTCCGGTTTTGTGGATCTGGAAGATCGCACCAAAGAACCAACGTACTCTCTAAAAAACAAATCGAGTGAAAATATTCACTCTTGAAGGCGTGAGTACCAAAAAAGAGTGAATTTCGAGTGAAATTAGTGTGAATTTTGAAAAGGCTCATTTTCACTCATTTTGGAGTGACCTCTGGGATCACTCGAAGATTTTGGAGTGATCCCTGAGGCCACTTTAAAACGAGTGAAAATGAAGATTTTCACTCGAAATTCACTCCAATTTTACTCTAAATTCACACTTTTTTGTATTCACTCCTTTAAGAGTGAATATTTTCACTCGATATTTTTAAGAGAGTAGTATAGGATCTTTGATCGTACATTCCTTTCTGGAAATGTCTTGAACAAAAATGTGCGAGTTTCACTTCATGTCGAAGTGGTTTTTCCCTCGAAGCAGATTTTCCCACGCTCTCCAAAATTGTTCGGAACTTCACCCACGTCACGTCATTCATCTATGGATATTTCCATAATTTCGTTGTTTGGCATCATCGACTCAGTATTGGGCCGCTTCGCAGAAGAATCCCATTGATGAAATGTAAACTAATAGATTAGGAAATAACTCTATTATTCGCGAGTTTATAAGACAAAATTACATACGATCTATGAACACTAGCGAATACTTCGGCGTTCAATGTGCATAAAGGCGTACATTTACACATCGCGCTTTCAAAAGCGGAAGTTTATCCCAAGAATTACTGGAAGTTAAAAAAAAATAGCGCCACACGCGTCCGGATTTTGAGAGCTATACTATGCGATAGGGAGAAATGAGGGCGGTGTGTGTGGTCAATTAAAGGTCGCCCTCAGTCTATTAAAACAAAGGCGATTCTATCGAATCCAACTAAACATATGCAGTATAATATGCAGCGATGGGATTGAAACACCAAACATCGCGTTCTGGCACATAATTAATTTTGTTATATAATTGAGGCTACAGCTGGAAATGTAGCTTTAACATTCACACTTTTTCCACGAGATCAGAAAGAATCTAATCATCATGATTGACCATAGTCCCAATGTCTTATCTGAAAGAAAGGTTTGTGTCACACACACTAGCTCACACACACACACACACACACACACACACACACACAATGATATACAGAGTATAATTATAATAATGGGATCATGTCTGAATTTGTTGCATTTACCACCTGTTCATGAGACGAGCGATAAAATGAGATCAACCAAATCATATGTGACCGTGCATCACAAAACGAACAAAAAGACGCACGCATTGACTTTGTGTGAGGACTGAAAATAGGTGAAATGGGTCAACCTAGCCAATCCTGAGTTTTTAAAATAATCTATGTTCTAAAAGAGACAGTTTTTCTTCTACATTATGTTAAAGTTTGGAATCATAAAACAAGCAAGAAACTGTGTTTTTAGCAGTTTTTTTTTTCTAAAACACTTGAACAGTGTGATATTTACATGTTTCGAAGAGAGTCCACTTTTCATTCCTTAGAAAATCCTGTACACACTCTCCACTTTCAGCTTTAATAGGTTTTGAAAGTATAATGCTACTGCTTTGAAAGTTCTTTTTAATCGTGAATAAAATGTGTAAGTGAAGCATGCCTGATTTAAGCTTAATCTGATAATCCCTTTATTGTTATCGCTCCGGTAATTAACGCCCTGTTTTTTGTCCCATTCATGGCACAGCTAGCGTGCCTTGGAAAAGATTTGGCGCTTGAATAGACTCTTGACTTCAGAGCCTCTTTTCTCAGTTCACACAGTTCACAACATTTAGATAAGTTAGGAGAGTCCATTTGAATTGAGTTATACATTATTTTCAAGCTTAGAGTCTGCCCTTTTAGAATATGCCCTTAACTAAAAATCCATGTCTGGCGACTTTTTGTTTGTTTTGTGATGTAGAGTCAAAATTGAAATGAGACCATGTCTTGAGGAATTATGTTGCCCTCGCCTAGACATTGTGCGATGACCTCTGAAACATGGAAAAAATGAATTGAGCTTCCTGACCGGCGAGGGAGTTTTGGACCTACCGATGAGAGTTTGATTTAACTTGCCTTACCCGTAATTTGATATTTGCAGAAGACCAAACAAACTTCTTCGTAACAACTTCATCGTTCAACCTAGTAATCATTGACCGACTGGACTTCGAAAAGCAAAAACGACACGTGATCGCTATGACCATCGAGGGCCTGGACGATGCGACTGGTCTTTACGGCGAAATCGTCATCGAAGTGAGTTTCTTCGACCGTTATTCTATTCGGGCTGTCTTGGGGTCATTCATCCTGATTACCACATGTCATGATTGCATTTTCACAAGAGGTGTTTTCAGAAATTATATCCTTGATGAACATTATTCCGATTAAAAGACATAGGCAAAATTAGCAAATACAGTATAATAAAGCACAAAGCCCATCGTTTATGTAGATTATACACGGTATATGAATGCAAAAGTACCACAATGATCATCATAAAATGAAAGCAAGCTTACATGTGCCCGTTCCTAAATTCTGAATTCCGTACTTCTTTTAGTTCTTTAACTACAGTGTATATCAAAATCATGGCTTTGTTTAAACAATCAGTCTGAATACGGATCTCAAGGTGTTATCAAAGAAAGTCATGAACTCGTGTGTTAAGTAGATGTCGACAGTCGCCATCGTTATTATATCATGGTTGGAAATAATAATAAATTATAGGAAAGAATGGGTCCCCTTGTTTGTGTCCTTTACCCCCCCCCCCCCCTTTCACTTCAACCCTCGCTTAGTGGCACTGTATACATACAACAATCTGTAGTAGTAATTTGAATTACACGTTTTTTTCTTCCTTTTCCGCGTCTGTACAAAATAATTTATATACGTCGATCCCTGTTACCAGCATGGCAATTCTGTGTCCACGGTTTCTGTGATTCTATGCAGCATAAGCTATAACAGTGTAAGCAATGAAACAACAAGGTGTTGGGGTGCAAACACGCGTACTGCGACAATCACAAACTTGCTTCTTTCGTTTCTTTTATTTTTTATGGTATGTCCTGGGCTATCACCAGACAGATGATCAACACGAGGCTATGGAGACCATAGACCCAAGTATTCATGAAAATATACAAGAACGAAATGCGAGAGACTTTCAAACCCAAGACTTGCATTGTCACATCGGTGTGCGATTTCATTTCAGATCCTGGTGGAAAATGCCAAGGACGAGTGCCCGACCTTTGACCTCGGAAACAGCTTGTTCCCCATCCCACCATTCCAGAATAGCCTCATGAATGTTCATGCCATTGACAGGGAGCAGGCACAGGGTGACCCAGTCCTGTACTACTCAGAAGTTGCTGAAATCAAGTAAATCATTATTACTTTTTTCTTTTCAGAACAAAAAATTGCTCTCGCAATGATGTATACTGATTGATTGTAAGGCCCTGTACAAGTAATGCTTAGGGTTGATAACGACAGTCACCAGCGTCAATAAGCGTAATTTGATGGAAGAGAACCAACAATCTGGCGTTCCTAACGTAGATGGCGGAATAAATTATAAAGTGACTGAGTCGACGCCATATGACGTACATTGAAATTGATGTCTCGCTCTCCTGGTTCACTTTGGACGATAAGTGGAAAAGGATAAGAAACATGTTGCTGCAATTTGATTTTACATGATAGGAACAACAAAAACATTATATGAGCCCCACATGTTTTTGTTTGTGTGTATGGTATTCATAATGCATCATGCTGCTTACTGTCAACCTCTTTATAAATTCAATTGATACATAGTCCAATAGCGAATGCAACGGCCGAGCTTTACGCCGTCACAGTCAATGTAGCTGCCGTTGACAGTGGGACGCCCTCTCTCGGGTCAATCGCACGAGTCAACGTCATCTTCAGTGAAACCTGTGTCTACGACGTTCTTGAAAACCCGACAGACATCGACATTCGTATTGGCCTATACGACGGTGTGCTCAGCACTACTATACCGAAGTACTATCACCCGTTACCCGGTAAGTGTGGCACCCGCTATTCGAAACCATGGTTGCGGCGTCTTTCAATGTAACGGCTGTTTGTTTTATGTGTTTAGCTCTTTAGAATGTGATTGGCAATCAACGCTTGGCCCATAAGATGGGATAGAACGCAAATTGCTTAATAGTTGCTTTGACCTTTGTGAATGACGATCATTGTTGATACAATCATCAATGTCAATATCAGTGTAGAATCAAGTGGTACTTGATGTTACAGGGAAATGTATAAAAAAAAAAAAGGTCTACCACATTTATTTAATTGAGGAATATTAAAGCAATGCTTGCAATAAAAGAAAATGCTACGTTAACAGCATGAATATTAGGTCAAGATAAATGTAATGGTAGAGATTCATCTCGCGGATGTCTCTTTTAATACAGAGTTTGTTTGTTTGATGTCTTTTTTTTTCTGATTGACGATTCATTAGTTTCTGTTTTTATTTCTATTGAGGGGCTTTTTTGGGGAAAGGGGTTCCTGCAACTGAGATATTGGATTTGTTGTATATTGTTGACACGAAACAGGTGAGCGCGCGTCCACACACACACACACACACACACACATATGCAGGCACACATACACACGTGCGCGCGCGCACACACACACACACACACACACATAATGATACTACCGTAGTAGATTTGATAACCACCGCGGAATCAGTAAAATCCTTGAATCGATCAAAGTATAAAAAGATGACAGGTCTGAATTATGGAGATGTATAGTAACTAAGGTGCGGATTGTATTCAACTCTGAGTCTCAACTAAATTCACTCTAAATCCAATATTCAATAATCAATAGATCGCATTTTCATTGTAACGGATATCAGATTCTAACAAGTCGAACTGGTTTCAAATTATAACAAATGATTTATTATGCATGTTATAAACTGTTCAATATCACACTGTGGAAACGGATGTGCAATCAGTTGGACTAATGGAAATGAATTCGGACTTGAATTATCATAAGAAAATAAAAGGAAACAACAGCAACAACAACAACAACAACAACAACAACAACAACAACAACAACAAACGCTCCCGGGCAAACACACATACAGTAACGCACAGATATAAATCAAAGCGTAAATTTCCCTGCATGCAGATTGCTCCGAACCTCTAGGACTTGAATTGAAGCTCATAGCAGATCATCAATTTGAGGCTTCCGATGAAGGGGTCAAAGGTCACGGCCCTTCCTCTGCCCGTCTGAACTTCGAGCCTTTCTTTGCACAATTACCTGGTAAGAAGAAGCGTACTCTAACTGTCATTTGATAGTGGTAGTAAATGGTTATAATTAGATTGTTATGATTACAACTAATGTTATATGCTGTTAATTGCATTTATTATGATAATTATGATTTCAATTGTCATAAAATCCAGCCCTTCAGACGCAAAACGCATTTCCCGCCTGATAGTCAAGATAGTAGAAAGATATTCATATTTTATTCAAATTCGTTAAAAATCGTATTCATCTTAAAGCGCTATTGAAAGGCACTTGAATCCAATCCCTTTGAGGGAAGGGGAATAATAATGTCCTTGATCCCAATGTTCTTGGTAATATTGAATTCTCGACGTATTTTTGTAATACATAATATTGTTTCAATTTACAACATTTCTGTATTGTAACTTACCCATTCAGCCATAAACGACTTTGATCAACATTTCAAAATTATTGAACAAAGTCTCTGATTTTCAAGTCAAACGAAGTTCTAATGTTGTTGAGGTTATCATGTATTAATTGCTTCGCATGCGTAATTTTTAAGGCTATTTGTTTTCTTTTATTTTCTTTTTGAGTCAGGTTGGATTCCGACAAACTCAACTAAAGGTCAGTGGCTACAAGTCGACTTTGAAGGAACCATGGTCTTTTCTGGAGTGCAGACACAAGGGGTGGATAGTAAATGGGTTCAAACGTTTCATCTTAGCGTCTCCAACGATACCACGTCCTGGACTGACATCGTCGACTTCAATGGAAGTATGGTAAGAAGACGTTCAGGACTTGTAAGCTTGGATGCATATGGGAAATTATGAATGCAGCAAGTGTTTACACTTACGAAGGAATTTTAGATTGTCAAACCACTGTCTCTAAAAGTCATGGAATGGAGTCGAAAAGAGCGGAAGAAGATTGCGGTTTCTGTAAATTCCAAGCCACGGTTAACGCATAGAAAATACTTTCTTCTTATTAAATTGTAGATATTTCCCGGCAACGAAGATGGTATTCACATCAAGACTGCACGATTTCAGGAGAAGTATGGCCGAATGTTTCGCCTCTCACCACTAACGTGGCACATGGCTATAGCTCTCAGGATGGAAGTTCTTGGATGCGACGCCTCGAAGAAGTTTAGATGTAATACACAATTCTTTCTTCTCAACGCATATCGCGTATTTCCTTATCAAAGCCGACAAACATTTTCTCTGCTAAATCATTAGGCTACCCATGTAGTGCTCGTCCTAACTTATAACCGTTCGATTATTATCATGGAATTATGCATGTTGTAAATGAATAAGATCAGGAAACAAAAGAAGTGCAATATTCCCGATAAGTCGACAAGTGTTATGAATTGTAAAGTCTTCCTCAAGACACCATAATGTTTGCTGTAAAGGCGTTATGTAGTTAAATTAAAAAGCTCATTGAAACAAAAAGAGAAAAAAGAAACGATTCTAGGTGTAAGTTGTGAATATCTATACGAGGTTATCCCTATTTACTTGCTTTCGAATAAAAATAGTAATCCGGTCAGGGTTGAATGTTTCTCTTCTCAGCTCTCATTGGGTGCGAACGCTGTGAGACAACGTATTATTGTCCTGGAGATGGGAATCGGTACATGTGTGGTCGATGCGATTCCGATCAGAACTCTACCTGCAATCGATCACAAAGCGAGCACTCATACGGACACGCAGCGGAATGCAGTCCCTGCCCCGAGGGACATGTAAGAATCTCGTCCTGACACAACTCGTCCATTCATTGCTTATAATAAATTCTGGTATATCTTATCATAGCTGATTGAAGCAAATTCCAGCACGTATTGGGCCACATTTGCGTACATCTTCTACGAAGGAAGAAAAAAGAGTGTTTAATCTACGACTGACACCCAGGGGTCTTAATCCGCTGACTCGAAATACAATTTCGCCTTTGTTTATTCTTCTTGTTATTATATTTTTAATTCATTGAGCTAAATTAACACATCGACAGTACGTCGCTAATAATCGCTCGACATTGTCGGTATGGATTGCATGTCGTATTTCGTCTCACTCGTAAAGCAAAATGGACATTCAGAGTCTGAGTAATGTATTTCAGAATAGCAAAAAGAAGTGGTTCATGTAAACTTGTTTCCACGTAATCTCGACGTACCAACCAGATAATTCCGTAACGTATATACCATAATTATATGCATACAATTATTTTTCTTATCTCACGATCGGTAATGACTCCCTTTTTGTCTGTATAGCAAAAGTGTCAACAAAAAATCAATATCCATACATACTCATTCACTTGCCCTGTTTGTGTGTACACATGTACGTGCGTGTTCTTATAGATGTTTGTGAAGGGGGGGGGGGGGGCTGTCCTTCCGCTGTGATATGATGTGAAAACGAAATACATACTATGTACATTTGTATTTCAGATTTGCCACGAGGGCTATGCTACTTTGTGTCCCCAGTATCACTACGCAGTTTGCAACGACACGGTAAGGGAATCAACCAAGTGACTTGGAGGTATGAATCCAAGTCCATATTCTAATTATTTTTTTATATGATTTGCACAATACCTAATTTTGACATTTCTGCAGACTTTCATAAAGACTCTACAGTTTTATGTATTCAACGTGCTGATTGCACTATTAATCACCTGACTTTCCTAAATGTAAAGCACAATCCCTACTTTGAGTGTGTCTCTTCAAAGGCACTGTGTAAAACCCTGGACCCTCATGTTTACACAATTACAATGTATGTTCAGAGACTCGACTATGTGAACACACAGTAAACGAAAATGAGAACACATTATACTCGCAGTGATTACACTAAAACGTTTTGAGTTTACAAAGTTTTTCACTTTGCTTTTTCCAGCGGTTTTTTTTTTCTATTCTCTAATCATTACGATGTCGTTTGAACGGGACTAAACTTGAAATATCACACAATGTCTCGTTTTATTCTCCCTAATTAGCACTGCGCAGACGAATGTATGATGTGCGAGCCGGGCACGGCGTGTTTCGACGGGGTGCGAAACGAGTGTGGGCCGGGCACATACTCAATTGGCTACGGGCAAGGTGGTGATCTAAATCGTCTGTTATTTTTTATTTTTATTTTTTATTTTTGTAAAATCAATATTGTTTCCATTATAATTACTGTTTAACCTGTCATATATGTATTACAGAAACATTTATAGATGTATGCATTATAATCATATGAAATTATGTAGACCTTTTCTGCTGCGATCAACCTTATCGGAATGGTTGAAAAATGGACTCCTGTTCCTTGTAACTGTGTAGGATAGGCACTTATCTGAAATCTGTGTCCTTCAATTAAGAGAATCACATTTCTCTTTAACTGTAATTGTGCAAACATGTCAAGCCATATGATAAAACATTACTCAGTTTCCACAGTTTCAGTGTCTGCGACGTTGTCCTGGTGATAGGTTGTATAAGTAATGATTATAATGTGTATCTATTTTTATTTTGTTTCTAATGACTTTAGATGAATGCTACCCGTGCACCCAGGGAGCATACCAGCCTGCTGCCATGCAAGCAAGCTGTGATTGCTGTCCTGCTGGTTTCTTCAGCACCGTGGGCCAGCCTCAATGCTCCCCATGTGCCACCAACCAATACTCTGAGGGGGACTGCGGGGATTGCCATGTCTGTGAATCATCAAATGGATGTGCGTTTTGCAAACAAGTTTGATCGTCAACCAAGAGATTTAGAATGTTTGTTTAAATAATTATTATAGTTTAATTCAATTCAATTCAATTCAATAGTTTATTATTATCATAGTTTAATTCAATTCAATTCAATTCAATTCAATAGTTTATTGAACACCTAGGCCGAGATGATAAAACGCTACAGGAAATCAGCGTATGTGGCAGTATAGCATAATCAAATCATTGTTTTTTTTTTATTATTATGTATATGTTCATTATAATGGCGCATCGTAAGATGAGATAACATTATAATTGTTAGCGATTTGACTCTTGATTTGACTCGCGTACATGGCATAATGCATGTAAACCTTCAGCGTTGTATGGTTTATTAACATCAAGGAGATGGGACTTTAAGGAAATCAACCAAGAAGTTATTTTTCCAGTGCACCACAGGAATTTGTATACACTTTCTCAAATATATTCAAAGGAATGCTTAATTCCCACAAAACCCAAAATCGCTCTCGAAGACATTATTAGCACAGCATTGCCGACCTTGTTGGCTACATGGCGATGAACTGTGTTCATGCCTTCTTAAATGAACGGTGGTACATAATTGCCAGCGGTTTTAGCGAGGGGAAGTGCCGAACTGAACTTCTGATTACGATCACATGGCAATAACCGCTATAATAGCTCTTTCACAAGCCTTTTCTTTAATTGTACGGCTCCAAATAAACTATGGAGGGTAAAATTTGTCACCCCATTCCTATCATCTTGAGTAGGTATATGGTTAGCCATATTTCCAGACTTCCAGCTAAGAGAGTGATTAAATATTGAAAAAAAAAAAAAAAAAAAAAACTGGCCATATGCGTGTTTTCTTTTTCTTGTGATGTCAATGAAAATATGCGGCTTTGTTATGAATGCCAACACTTGCCATTCTGTGTTACAGGTCCGTGCATGAACCATCCGAACCCGTGTTGGACTGGAGTGCGGTGCGTGAACGCAGGAGGTCGTGGTGACTACACCTGTTTGGAGTGTCCGGATGGATCCGAGGGTACCGGGGATAACTGTACTGATGTAAATGAGGTGAGTGCGCAGTCCTAGCCCTATATAGGCTCCTAAAGCTGTAGCTTGTCTAGCCTTTTTTCAAGACCCTCTCGCTGTATTGTGAAGAGAGACTGGCAGAGCCGGTTGGGCTGGCTTCGTCAAACCTGTAGTGTACATCACCATTCAGTTTGGTTCTCCAAACTTGACTCATGATTGTCTTAAAGGTATCCAGGTCATGCGGGCATAACAACATGCTTTGAGCAGTCCCACTGAGTAGACATGATGACACAAAACGGGCAAAGGAGAGTAAGATGATTAGATACTCCCCATTTATTGGCAAATGTGGCTTACAGACACTTGTATGCTAGTGCTTTGACCAAAGCACAAAATGAGGAATTCATGTCTTTAAGAGTATTATACACTGTCCTCCTAACGAAAAGTCTCTGTTCCAAACCCTTAAACAAAGCACTTGAATGCATAATCAAAACGATCCATTTTGCGCAGATTTCATATACGGGTAGGATGGAAGCTCAGCGCTGCTGATCAGGATTGATTTAGCATCGGCACTTGTGTCGCAGTGTAGCTGCAGGCTGACTGTGATGCTTCTAGGGCGTCGGGTCAGCAAATTGTGTTTGCAATTTAGACTTCATTAATGGAAGTGGTATTACATTGTAAGCTGCGCGGTGGACTAACCTAGCGTTGTAGTTAAAAAGAAATATAGTGATACATATAATCATAGAACGCTCATAATAAGAAAAAAAATGTTTGTTGTTAGTCATTTGAGCACATTTGAAAGTATTGTTGTATATCTAAGATTAAAAGAAACAATGCACGGTCATTTAAATCATGCACTCACTTATCTGTTCGGTTTATATGAATTTTCTTATTTTCTTCAGTGTGAGGTGGCCAATCCGTGTTGGGAACCAGCATCATGTATTAACCATGTGCCTGGATATTCCTGTGGAAGTTGTCCGAAGGGGTTGAGTGGTCACGCTCCCCATGGTTACGGACTTGCACACGCCTTGGCCAACAAACAGGTAAAACTGACCGGTGGTCTTTATATTAGACTCTTAACTCATCTTACAACTTCAGCAGCCATGCGGCAATACACTCTACCTCCGTGCATCACGTATTTGTAATTTACCCTCGTTCCCGCACACGACACTATGAACATTATGTTAAGTCTTTCCCTGAACTGTTGCCATTGTGTAAAACCTCAAAAATTCATGACTATACATATTATTTCTGTCAATGAATTGTCACTCTCTGTACGAAAGTATTACCCCCCCCAAAAAAAAAAAAAAATATATATATACATATATATCTCCCCGCCACCTCCCCTCCCCTCCCCTCCCCCCCCCCCCCCCCCGTCAACTATTTACTGATCATCTCTTTGTTTCGTCAAAATTCCAGTCAACCTATTGCCTATATCAAATCAGAGAGATTCGAGAGAAAAATAAAAATACTTCGACTGGCGTCAATTTCAAGTGTTATCATACACGGTATACTATAAGACATTTATATAGATTTACAGCTGTTGGGGTATAACATCTCTCAACTTACAATTGTGGGAGGTCAGTTGAGGGGGCAATTATATTTCACGACTCATTTCACAACTCATTTCTTCGAAACAGTCATGTACATAACTATTCTACGCGACGACCCGACGAATTCCATCTTCCATTAATGAGAACCGCACATGCCCAAAATACATTTCTTCATACCGGACCCAGACTTTGGAATAATCTAGATAATAGTTTAAAAGATTCCCTCTTATTCCTCAAATTTAAGTACAAATTCAGAAAACACTTACTATCTACTTATAATTCTAGATAATTTGAAATGCTTTAGTTCATGCTTGAGGTTTCACCTGTCCTGATGTCGCAGCACTTGGCGTGTTCTGTATGCAGACTTCTCTTCTCTCTTCTTTCTTCTTTCCTCTTCCTTCCTGTCTTTTCTTCTTCGTAGACTAGTATTGTTATTGTCTTCTCTCTTCTCAGTACTGTCTCGCGTCTTATATGTGTGTGGGTAACTGAATGTCTGTACGAGTGTGTCGTCCTTGTCATATTTTCACGGTACACGCAGTTCAATGAACACTGTCTGAACATTAGCATTGATACTCTATTCTTATTTTTATTATTGCCGAAGCCAGCGTATCTCAAAATAACTAAATTTCTACAAATGACTTAAGTAATTCATATTTGATACAATAGCTGGAAAAAAAAGGAAAAAAAAAAACCCTTGAATAATATATTGTTTATCCCTTATTCATCTAGCGATCCCCGTCCTACAAGCTTTGCTTTTTTAGTGGAATGCTATTTTCCAAAATTGAAGTTATTTTCCGAACGCTCACGAAGTATACATGCATTGTTCCTCGTAATTATTGTACATAATTATGTTGTTGTATATAATCTATTTCCTATACTACATGAATCTTTTGTAAACGTTTGGACAATATCATTTCATGAAATGTATACTTTGCATTATGTTTTGATTTTTGTTGATTGGAAATAAACTATGATTAAATTGAATTGAATTGAATTGAAACTAAAAAAAAAAAACAACTCGAAAGTTTCGAGAATTGAGACATCATCCTATTAGTGAGCTATGAATTCAGTTTCTTGGCACAAACAGAAGTGAAAACATGACGGTGATGACGATGGTGAAGAAAAAAAAAACAGTAAAACCAAGAACGCGAGCAACACTAGTAAAATTGATCTCATCTTACCCCTAATCCTGAAATCGTGTCTACCCGAAGGCTAATTGTGATAGTAGGTATGTCATCCATTTGTGTTTAACGCTTGTTTATTTTACATTAGCTATTTTGCGTATTTTCATAACAGTTGATTCGTAAGTCTCTTTGTATAATTGTTTTAATAATGTGACATATTTTTTTTTAACATGGTACTCCGATAGCTAGAGTGGACTGTTGAGTAAAATAAGCTTTCAACTGTCTAGTTGCAGCTTTCCACTTTCAGTTCATGTTTAGTTTTTACTTCCGTTCAGATCTGCAGTGATATAGACGAGTGTCTGTCCAACAACGGTGGCTGTGATCCCTACCAGGAATGCATTAACACTGTAGTGAGTATTGTATACAAAAACTACGGAAGCGATTTCCAGCGTTTATTGATTTCATGTGTTCAATTGTTAGGGATTGATAATCTCATATTATTACCTCACGCTTCCAATGGCACCACCTCCAATAGCAAAGCAATATAAATCCTTTCAATTGTTAAAGGTAAGCTCGGGATATAAACCCATTATGCAAGGATTAGAATAGGATCTTTTCAATTCAATGCACTTAGATCAAATTAATTTTGACTTAATTAACTTTCCATCTATGAGAGTACTGTAATAATAGGTAGGCATCCTACGTATATCATGTATCCGCCATGTGATCAAATATTCAGTTCATGTAACACACGTTGATATTTTGTTGCAATATTTCTTTTGGAGCCAAAGAAGATGGGTCCGTATTATGATAACCACAGTGTATTCTACAGTAATGGGCCCGTATAAATCCATAATTATGGAATAGGCATAAACTGCGATCCTGGCTTGCACCAACATGAAAAGAAGACTGAGAGCGCATGATCTCTGCCAAACAGCTCATTTCCATCCGTAAGATTTGACTACCAATGTTTTTATTATTCATTTCTTCTGTCATCATCGGGTTTTTTTTTTCCATCCTGATACGAATTATAACTTTCTGAATTATTCTACAACAGACAGGCAGACAAATGAACAAACGCCGGCTAAAAAGAAAATAAAAGAAAAGTTTGGATGCAAAAACAAAATACCAATTTTGTCCAGACCATCAAAAATATACGAACACGTAACATGTACATCATTTATATAATACAGAAAACTTGTAGAAAATCATTTCATCATGTTTGTTACAATCACTGTCTTTGTTTGTTGTTGTTGTTGTTTTTCCAGCAGATGAAATCTAAAATGTCTAAAATTGATAACAATTTTTCTTTGTATAAAACTTACTTCCTTGGCGGAGGTAATTCTACACGTATACATTGTACGTATTTTATTGTGACGAAGAAGGCAAATTCATGTGGCCCTATTTCCCTTCCACAGGGTAGCCATGAATGCGGCGCTTGCCACGGTAGGTACATGGCTACTGATGCTCACGGATGTGTATTTGGAGATTTCTGCGCCACGGGAACCCACGACTGCGATCCGCACGCCAACTGCACTTACACCGCACCCGGCTCATATCATTGTGAGGTGAGAAATGATTATAGATATTCGATGCTGTCTACCTGTGTCTTTAACAATGTGGCAGAAATTGCGGTTTTTTTTTTTTCGTTAATGGACTTTTCTGATGTCTGTCACTCGTATGCCTCTTGCCTAGCAAGAGATCGTATATGAATGTATGACTTAAAAAAAGAAGAAGCAGCATTTGATTTTGTTATGTGTATGTCACAGGGTCATGATTTGAAGCAAACTGTGTTTACCCATTTCGTTATGCATCTGTTTTTTTTTTATAATAACGAACCATGAATCTTGACGTAATCATACATTTATGATTATAATCATTCAATATGAGTCATTATGTGTCAATTTATAGTCTAACTGTTGCAGTGAGTCACCATAAAAGCATATTCTAATGCGATATTTATATCTGCTGACCCGTTAAATAATTACATGCACTTACCTTATTTTTACGTAGTGTAAGTTCGGTTGGGCTGGCGACGGTCACTCGTGCTCCGAGGATTACGATTTGGACAGCGTGGCCGACGAGCCCGCCCTCTGCCGAGAGCTCACGACCAGCCTCTGTCCAGCCGACAATTGCCGAAAAATTCCGAATAGCGGCCAGGAGGACCGGGATGGGGACGGTATTGGTGACTCCTGTGACGAAGATAATGATATCGCAGCGTCAGGGGTACATCAGATGAGATCATTCTATACTTTTTTAATAGTATGTGTGGATGAGTGTATGGGTCTTTCATCTATTTCCTAATTAAAGGACAGTTTTGATGTTATTATTAAGTTGATCTGTTCTCTAACGTTATGTTCTCTGGAGCTGTTACGTGATTCGGTATCTGATGAAAACCTCTATAAGCATTCAAGACCAGCAAGAGGCATAAAAAAATCATTTCAATCTGACAACGATCAAAATAATGATTTACTCATGGTGACCGTGCATCACAAAACCAACCAAATATCGCACACACTGGTTTTGTGTGAGGACCGAAAATAGGTAAAATGTGTCAACCCAGCCATACTTGAGTTTTCATAAATTATTTTTTGAAAGAGCAACTCTTCTTCTACATCATAGTAGATATGGGGATCGTTAAACGAACGGGAAACTGTGTTTTTAGCCATTTTCTCGAACACTTGTCTGTACAATAGTGTGATTACGTGTGCCTTATAAATCCCCTTTGACACCATTGAGCTTCATCTCATAATCTCTTCATTGTTGTTGCTCCAGTGTTTCACAGCTTTTTTTTTTTTTTTTTTCATTCATCGCACAGCTGGCACGGCGTGGTGAAGATTAAGCGCTTTAGACCTTGTACTTTTCGTGGTTCACACTTTACAGAGTTTGTGCTTTCTTTCCAAATTCAGATGGTTTAGGAGAGTCAATATGAATTGAGTTATACACCGTCTAAATTCTTAGTGTTTGCTTTTTTTCAGAATTTGCCCTTGAGTAAAATCTATGTCTGGCGACTTTTTGGTGATTTTTGTGAGGCAGGTTCACATATCCCAAACGCACGCAAACAACCATGCTGACAGTAAATCAGAAATGATTCCATTTACTCCAACAGAATCCCTGTGCCTCTTCCAATACAACTGACACAGATTCAGATGGAATCGCCGACGATTGCGATGAAGATGACGACGATGATGGTAAACGCGATCACACGTCGTATCTTTTTATTTCTTATTACAAACGTCATGTAATTAGCCATCTCAGAGCATTCTAAGTTTATTACTGATGTAATGCATTCGATTGATTGCTCATAATTGGCAACAAAACAGTGGGTAATTTCAAGTTCGGTGCTATTGTGCTAGTGCTAGCTCCTACATCGATCATTGATCATCAATCACAAGCACTAAGTGTTGGAATCACAGGCACCGCGAGGTCAGCGGGAATTGCGTGACGAAAAAAGTGATTGCACGTGATTAAAGTCAAATATTAAAAGATGTAGCCAAAACTGTTTAGTTTTAGACAGATAGTGAGGAAGACGGTTAAAAATGCCACAAATTTCATCCATTCCCAAAAATACAACTATCTTGATTCTGCCCCCAGGCTCAGATTTCTGTAGCCATGACTCGAGTGTTCGTTTACGTACGTGGGCGCGCACTGCATTAGCATAGACTTTGCATATAAAACGAATAACTACTTACCGACGTGAATGCGGGTTTCGCACACTGCAACGCTAACACCAGCACTGATCTTGAAACGACGAAAATGATAATCCCTATATACGGGCTAATGTTAGTCAATGGGGAAAACGCACGTACGAGGTCGGTTCAGCTGATGACATTCAACACCGAACCTAGCACCAGCAATCGGAAATACGTCATAATTTTGAGGTCAACTCCCAACACCGACGCGATTTCAAGTTCGGCGTTATTACCGGTGCTAGTGCTGAGATAGCACTAGCACTTCCACCGAACTTAAAACCACCCTGTGTGGTATGAGTTAATCTGTAGGACCTACTTGTAAGCAAATCTATAGTCATAACTCTACACTGTTCTTGTATATACCTTATCATTTAAATCGATACAAATCCGCTGAAGAGGCGCATTTTCTTGAAAAAGAGAACTCTACGTCTGGAGAAATTGGATTGTATTGTGGCAGAATTGTTAAAGTAAATAGGCAAATAATTGTTCAAAATTAAACAAAATAACATGTATATTAGAAAGCTGGGTCTCTTGCAGGTGTTTTGGACAGTACTCCAGACAACTGCCCTCTAGTGGCCAACCAAGATCAGAATGACACAGATGGGGATGGTGTTGGCAATTTGTGCGACAACTGCCCTCATTTGGCGAACCCTGACCAGGCCAGCTACCTGCGAAATGGCTATGGGGATGCTTGCGAGTTTAATTTTGATGAGTAAGTTTTAGTCGCACATTAACTGTATTTTTGGTATTTTACAGTGATCTGTACACGCATAATATTCTCTTGTAATTGCATCGTTAGCACACGCAGTTATGATGGATCCTGGTCAAGTGTCCGTTTCATGAAAGTCCTTTGAGAGGTTTTTTTCTTATTTATTTTTTTTTTTTCTCATTAGACACATTTATGAGAAAATTCATGAAATGTATGTATTCGTCCGCTGTGGACGTCTCTCACAGCTACACATGAGCGATTTTGGCCATTCTGAGATTTATGTAAAGACCTGTATGAGATGATTTCATGAAACGGATCCCTGGTATAGCAAAGGCAGTGTGAGTTAAAATAGTCAAATTTAGATTTTAAGAACAAAATGACTATCAAGATGAATTGAATGCAGAACTGGTGACTTCTTTAACTCCTTATGTTCCACGTAGGACTCTTGACTAAGTTGACGGCGTGCAAAATTGGCTTAATCATTGTGCTTAAACGCACAAGCCTATCGTTAAATCGCATACTGTGAAGGACAAGCGTAGTAAATAGCGATTCTGATCCTGTTACACGTAGTTGCATTTTATGTGGTGATTGACTATCATGCGGTGTTCCCTACCTAATCTGCGAGTAGCCTAGATCCCATGTTTCTGTCACTGTGTTGTGTGTAAAAGTCAAAGATTAATCTCTACAATAATGTAACTACTTGTTATTTGACAGAAGAAAAAAACCCACCAATTATCATTGATATATCATACAATTTACATCGAACTAAAGCTTTGACATTTTCAATACAACCTTGTTCATTGCAATCTGTAAAGGGTTTTACAAAATCTGTGCAAAGTTGCACTGATTTGAAAAGCAAAATGTTTTCCCAAAGCATGACTGTTTCGCTGTGTCAGAATGATTTGGCCCACAAGGGTTGTAATTTGACTATGGCAAACAGCAAACACGAAGGCATGGATAGCACACGTTCGACTCTTAAGATAATATTGCATGTGAAGAGAAACCACGACTGTAGGGAAAGTCAAGTCTAACAGGAAATAGGAGAGCTCGTATTATAAGAAGAGAATAACACAGCGGGAAAGAGAGAGAAAGATGAGCGAGAAGTTTGAAATTATTTCTTATTTTTATTTTTCAGCACAATATATTGTTGCAAATGTATTTCAAATCCAGTCTTAAAACCCATCATTTCTATCTTCCTTGATTAGGATAAACATTTATTTACCATTTTGTTTATTAGTGTATCCATTATGTTGATTGCTATTTTTGTTAGTATTTTGTAAGTATTTTGTTTCTGAATTGTGAAGCACTTACAGAAGCACGTGCTTATTATGCGCTTTATAGATGTATTATCATCATTCTTAATTATTATGATTATTATTTCTTTGCTTTGTTTTTTGTTAGAGACGGTGATAGTATACAGGACTTCAACGATACTTGCGAGAACATCTTTAACCCAGAACAGACGGACACAGATGGTGACGGCATGGGTGCGCAAATAATTCTTGCTTACGAATTTTAGAAATAAAAGAAATAGAAACAAATGGTAACTACGAAGACGTTCTGATTGACTCTCAATGTATCATACAGTCCATTTTGTTAATGCACTAAGATGAACAGTGCACTGACTTCATTAATCATATTCGGGCGGCCTGTGACTATAGTAGTAGTAGTATGCGCTAGTAGTGGCAGTAGTAGTAGTAGCAGTAGTAGTAGCAGTAGTAGTAGTATTAGTAGTAGTAGTTATGTAGTAGTTATGGTAGTAGTTGTAGTAGTAGCAGTAAAAAGACGGGAAGAAGTTGTTGTCGTTGTTGATGATGATGATGTTGTTGTTGCAGTTGTTGTTGTTGTTGTTGTTACTGCTGCTGCATGCTGCTGTTGCTGTTGTTGTCTGTAATGTGAGCCGGAATAGACTCTGTAGGTACCAGCAGGGAGGTGAGCGAATGTCAATGCTGGTTCCTGGGAATTATTGCTACAATGTATGCTTTGATCAAGCGGCAATAGGCGGAAATTAGTATATCGCAGACTTCATAGTTCCTTTTATCTTTAGCATGACGAACTTGTTGATCAGGGGTTTTTCCATTGGGCCTTATGTCATTGAACTAAGCTGAAAAAAAAAGACTTTGAACTATTCACAAATATCAGGATTTTCGTAAATCAAGAGCGTTGTCCATCGACTAACACGTTTAATGAAAGGCTGCCTGGTCTTTCTTTAATTGTGATCTGTTCTGTGGCACACCTGTGCCTGAATGAACTGAAATGATCGTGTGTTTGTTTGTTTGTTTGTTTTTTCTTTCGTCACTACGAGATTAATGTAGGCCACTGCTTGGGCTATACTAACATTATATTTGACATGTTGAAGTCCTTCTACTGGTGATATCTATAGCAAAAATAGATTTAGTTGTCTATATTAGATTAGATTAAGTTTATTGTATTCTTTTTAGATCATCTTACGAATGAACTCGTCATTTAAAAGCTTTTATTCGATACGGCAAGTCCTAGACTCAATTTTGAAAACTAAGAGAATGGCAAGCACTGACGCCATTCGCGTTTTCGTCAATGATCTTGCTGCAGGAGACGCGTGTGACGACGATTCGGACAATGACGGCGTAAGTGATGACCGGGATAACTGTCCGCTCGTTCCTAACCAGAACCAGACAGACTTGAACAGTAAGACTTCAAGCATTAACATCACAAATGAATATCATGAAACAGTGATCATCTTCAGTGATCTTCTGAATATCAATGTAGGCCTACCGCCAGTATTTGGTTTAAGTTCCCCCCCCCCCCCATCTGAGAAGATAACTGAATAGTTAGTATGCCGCTGCATGTGGTCCTCTCCCATGAGGGTCTACATTGTAGCTGGATGTGAGGTGGGACCACTTCACCGCTCTTTACCATTAAAAGCAGAATTTTGATGTTGTTGTTGTGCGTGGATAAGTTTTCACTCTCTCACACACAGGACCTCCATTTTATGTTGTATCCGAGTGACACTTCTTTTTCCTGCTGTTTAGAGACTGGTAATTGTATAATTCAACCCAACAATGTTCAGATAGACTCTGGAATCGAACCCGGGTACCTTGGATCTGGAGACAGATGCATTACCGACTTAGAGTAAAAGAAAAAAAAATCTTAATTGATAAGATTGTTTTGCAAGCCCCATTCGTGAGTTTCGTTACATATTTTTTACTGATCTGAACCTATTTCACACCCGTAATAACCGCAATTCCTCCTGAACGCCGGAATATCGGAGTCATCATAATAGTTAACACTATGGATATTATTAGTCTGTATATCTTTTTGCATCTTTGTCAAGTTTCTAAATGAGGCCATAGAATCATTTCGACACACCATGTTAAATAGTTAAATGGTGGTGATATTGGTATGCAAATGTGCCTATTCATAGAATTAATGTGGAGATTCATGTGTTTTATATTTTCATTATTAATTCAATTCCAATGTCCAGAAATTCACCTTTTGATACCTAAAGTCGGGCTTATAAGATTATTACAAACTTCACTTACACACACACACACACACACACACACATAAAGAATATCAATTACGAAATCAATTGGCAGGAAGAAAATTAAAAGAGATCAGTATATACGACACTGGTATAGTCGGATTCGTTACGTATTCTCGTCCCAAGTCGCCAAGTGCAAGCTATCTATGTTTTCATTCATGATACTTTTAGGAGACGGAGGAGGCGACGCCTGCGAGGGAGACTACGACGGCGACGGCCAACCCAATCACCTCGATGCGTGTCCCAAAATCGGTCACATAAAAGTCACAAATTTTAAGAGATATACGTCGGTGAACCTCGCAAATGTCAGCGTTACACCAGAGTGGATAGTAACTGCCAAGGTGTGTGTGTGTGTGTGTGTGTGTGTGTGTGTGTTTGTTGCAACTTTTCCCAGATGTAATTACCACAAGATTGTTTTTTTTTTTTATATTTTTTTCAAGCATGTCGGATTCCCTTAACCCAAAATGCATTTACTATATGAAAAAGGTATTGCTCAGCCTAAACACTCCAAATGAAGAGTTTGTTCGCAAAAACCGATAAGTCCATTTCTGAAGATTTTCAAGTACGGTCTCTGTCATTAAGTACAAAACAATACCTTTTAATTGATGTATTGGTCACTACATATAAAGGTACATTTTTGAAGTTATGGTCAAAAGAAGCAAAAAAAAAATATTATTCTCTAAATTTTCTTGACCTTTAATCGCAAATATCTCCAAATTAGCAAATATGGACTTATCGGTTTTTGTAAACAAACTCTTCATTATTAATTTATAACCACATATAAAATGCCAAATTCACGTCTAGGGCGGTAAAATTAGGTTTAATGAACCAATTTGGTCAGCGTTGCATTCGACGTTTATTAGCAATGCGATCATTTTTTATCGGACGGATTTGAATGATCACCGACATCAGTATTCAGAAAACTGACCACGCAATTGAATTTGATTTCATCAGCATGCGATTTCATGATTATCTCGCATGAGTTTGCCCCTAAGTTCTGGACAAGTGTTACGTAGAACACAAAATCAACTGGTAACACTCTGCTCCATTTCTCAGGCGCGGTGGAGCACCCCAATTTGCATCTCATTATCGCCCCGTTCTATTTGAATTTCCAACGGGCATCCACGGCTGCCCGAAACTGTGTGCATGAAAAAGTCAAATCTTTACCTTCTCCTTGTGCCGCTATGCGTGCCGCTAGTAAACTCAAACTTCCCACACTATCTAAGTTTTTAAAAACCTTCCTTTCGATGAAAAAATTATGGCATTTGCTGCACTAGAACTTGACATATTAAAGCGTTTTGAAAATCATCTCTCGCAAAACATGCTCTCTGTTTTTTTACGACTGGACTATGGCCGGGCTCCAATGTGTGCGAAATTGTCAACATAAGTTCATCAGGCCTCAATCCATAGATGGTGAAAGTTTTCGCTTGGTTCCACCTGTACTTTTTGAGAAATCAACTTGTTTCTACAGGGTTTGGAATAGAAAATTGTAGTCAGCGAAACAATTGAAAATGACGTCATTTCTTTTCCCGTAATATTGGGCATGCGTGGTACGTGAGATTCAGGATTTCGTGCTCATTGTTGGTTTGCATGTGACGCAGTCAATTTGCTGAGTGTCGCACGGCGGTGACTGCTGAGCTGCTGCCGCGCACGCTGCATGCAGCAATGCGTTGTGTGTGCTGTGACATGCAACGCTACAGCAGGGAGGTGAGACTCACCGCCCTGGCTACAGTGACGCGATTATATATACATGGGACCAACCTGCACGCTTTGCGTTCGTGTCATTTTTGACATCACCTTCTGTTTTTTTTTCCGACACAACCGTGGCCGGGAATATTACGGTATGAAATTTAAAATGCAAGCAGATAAATAAATTTCGGTGTACTTTGTTCGAATGGCGCTTTGGTTCCGTAATCCCACGTCGTGAATTTTAGGATGATTTTCGAGGCATATTTTTGGTAATTTTGCTCGCCAGGTTTCGCTAAAATTTCACATTTTATCATTGTCAAATCCTTTAATACGTTATATGTGCATATTCGGACATGTTTTCAAATTCAAACTAACTCAATTTTAATCCGAAAATAGGTTTCCTTAAATTGTTATTTGCTTGAGAAGTTGTTTACTTTTTCTCAACTACGCGAGTACATGTTGTTTACTTTATGTAAATGAGGCTCGGCTGCCGATGGATTTCTGCGAGATAATTGGGGTGCTCCACCGCGCCTGTTCTCATCGCAAAATGCCTGAATAAAATAATTATCATTATCAAAGGGACGTGAGGTACATCTGAAATATCCTTCTGGCGATCCCGTGCTCCTCGTCGGTCACGAAATCTTCGGCGACGTCGACTTCGAGGGCACTCTCTTCGTGGACGGCAACATCGGCGATAACGGGGTAGGGTTCGTCTTCGGTTACCAGAGTAACAGACAATTCTACCTGGTCACGTGGTGGCGCAAACACCAGTGGAAATGGGAACAGGACGTGCAAACTAACATTATTGCACTGTCCGGTCTAACAATAAAGGTGATTATAGCATTCTTTAAATATCTAATGGATAGGAAAGAATTGATAAAGACACCAGTACTCGAGATGTGATACGTCTATTACCATGTTTAAGTTAGTAGACGTTCGTCATTATGTCAAATGTTCGCACACAGTGCCACATTATTTTGTTGTTGTTGTTGTTGTTGTTGTTGTTCTATCCTACATTTAGAAATACGAGTCATATTGGGATAAGGAAGGCATTTACTTATTTTTGATAAATAAACAGATATACTCAGCTACAAAAAAAAAAATAGTGAACATTTTTTTTCAAGTTTGTTTGTTTGTTTGATTTATTTATTTTTCTTCCAACAAAATTTCATACACAAATCAAGATTATTTTCAGTAATATCACATGGAATATCAGTAAGCAGATTACAAGTACATGATTCAAAGAAGGAAAATCGATGTGTAAATTAATTTCATTAACAAATTATAAATCGTATTACCAAATTTCCAAATAATTATCTGAGAAATTATGCGGAAGAAGGACTGCCACTATAAGCAAAAGCTTGAGCATGTGGCAGCCCATGGACCTATCTACATAATACACACAAAAAATATATATATATTGTTTGCGGAATGGAGAAATACTACAAAATATAAAACACTGTAAATACATTATTTTTTTCTTATATTCCTAGTGGATAGATACGAATAAGAGTAACGTGAAATATGGTGATGATGATGATGATGAATGATGATGTTGACAGGGTAATGATGAAGAAAAATGTGATAATGAAGATGAAAGTGATGGTGGTGATGCTGAAGATAATGGGAATGAAATGAAATGATAGACACAGAAACATTGCGTATATTTATTGTAGTTCTAAATCCAATTTACAGGAAAAGAAATGTGATCAAACAAAACAAAATAATATATTGAAATGCTATATTCATAGATTGTAATCTGACAGTAATGTAGTTTTCAATCTAGCCTTGAAAGAATATAAAGTTTTACATGATTTAACATAATCTGGGAGTGCATTCCAAAGATTTGGTCCATTATGTCTTATAGATTTTTGTGCAATTGATAATCTAGGATTTACGAAATAAAATTTTTGCGAATTACGAGTGGGATATGAATGAACGGTATAATTCAGTTTAAAGTGTAAAGAAATCGTGAAAATGTTCATATTTCTCATAGAATATTTGACTAAATACCAAATGAAAGATTATTTCATTGGCTATTACTCATTTAAATCAACAAGGAAGGAACTTTACGAATGACTGAACGCATTCCTTTTCTCTCTGCCAAGGCAGAAAAGTAACAATTTCAAAAAGTACAAACTGTTATTACAGAATAAGTTATCTTTCAGTATTAAAACAAAAGACAGTTTCATCTTAATAAGAAAAAAAAATCAATTTGCAAAAGTGAACCTATAATTTAGACTGAGTTCGTAACCCCAAAGCTAAAGAAAGCCAAAGGACAATAGAGGAACATGAAGAGTCTTCTGTTGAATCCGACTTCAAATCATCAGAGGTCTAAGTGATGTAGATATTTTCTATTGTGTGGATATTATGACCTGTTTCCCAGCGTGTGGAGAGTGACTCGGAACCCAGCGTGTCTCTGGCAAGGAACATTTGGGACACGTACAGGACGTATGGAAGGGTGTACCCAGTTTGGCAGGACAGCACTCTGTTACCTTGGAAATACCGCACTCCGTACCGATGGCATCTGTCTTTTCGACCTTCTGCAAGCTACATGCGGTAAGGTTTCCTGTTTGCCTAGCATTTCGTACTTTATACCCCGAAGTCGTTCCTTGTGGCGAGAAAGCAATCTGGAAAATGCGTGCTTGGAAAAGAGAAGATTAAGTGCCAAATAAGTGAAGAAGAGAAAACGAAATGTAGTGTGTAGAAAAGGTGAGGGTGGTGTAAAGTTGTCTTTGTTGAAAATGGAGATGAATGCTAATCAAATGAATGAAATGAACCCATTAAGGAACACAAGGGGAAAAAACACGCAGATAAGACAAAGAGTTATAACGTAACTCTCCTTCACTTCATTTTCTTTCTTAATATCATTATAAAAGAAAATTAAGTGAAGGAGAGGGGATACGAAGGTGCGAAGTATACCATAAACATTTTACTATTTCTTGTATCACTTGGCAAGTACACTGATATTGCTTCTGAAAATATGGCATTTTTGAACGCAAAACCAGCTAGGTTTAAATGTGTTATCTTGAGAAGGAAAACATAACATAGGATTTGTATTCAATCGTAACAGCAAGAATAAACCATGTAATATAAGAGGTGAGGAATCGGAACTTGCTATTGGTGTCAAAATCAAGCTTCATATATCAAGGGAAAAATATCATACGTGAATGCTAAGTCTACCTTCTGTTTGAATCGCTTCATCCAAGTATGATCATCCGGGAACGTGAGAAACTGTTGATCGACACGGGCGCCCTCTACGATCAGACGTACCTCGGAGGCAGGCTTGGTGTATTCACTTTCGGGCAACCAAACGTCGTGTGGTCAAACTTGAAATACGAATGTGCTGACAGGTATGTATAATTACCTAGAAAACATCATTACCTTTACTTTTTATGACTGTTGTGTCTGGCAGATAACCGCTGTCGTTGATGAAGCTGACAAATTCCATTCTCCAGGTAAAAGTGATCGTTTGAACTAAAACTGCAGTCATTGTAATGCTTTAATCAAGGTGTTTGTAGGCCTGTATCGCAATTGTGTGAGGCTGTTGTATGTGTTTAATATAATCTACCTCGCTGCTCCGTAACCTTCTTTGCACATGATTTTTTTTTCCTTCCTAATCATGTGTTGTTTTACTTTGTATGCAATTTGCTTCCAATACAAAATGACACAATTATGTACTAAAATTGTGTTTTCAATGTAGACATCGCGTCAGCCTATAATGACCCATAGTTTAATAATGATTCTTTTCAAACCTACTGACATAAAAAAGTTTATTTGAAAGTATCACATAATGATTTACGCGCAGATGTAAATGTTTACAGTAATCCTCATTTTATTACAATTGACGAGTTTGTTTGCATAAACCGATAAGTCCATATTTGCCAAATGGAGATATTTGCGATTAAAGGTCAAGAAAAATAAAGATAATAATTAGAAAATTTTTGCTTCTTTTGACCATAACTTCAAAAATATACCTTTGTATGTAGTGACCAATATATCATTTAAAAGGTATTTTTTTTTTTGTACTTTATGACAGAGATCGTACTACAAAATCTTCAAAAATGGACTTATCGGTTTTTGCAAACAAACCCTTCAATTGAAAATGATACTGCACTTTTGCTATATTCAAATCTCTCTTCGAAATGAAAAAAAAAAAAACACACACACACACAACAATGGAATTGGAATGGAACGGAATGATACACTGAAACACAATGGAATCACATGTGAATGAAATATAACTTTTATAAGAATGTACTGCAATGCAGGTACACAAGTCCCAACAAGTCTCAATCATATGCATATTATCACTTTGGTGAAGAACATATTGTTTTGTTTCCACTTTCAATCATGCCAAGTGCAAATAGAGCGTTATCATTGGACGGCAATGATGATTACGTCATCATTGCTGATATCGGCGGCACTCTGCTGGAACAGAACTTCTGTCTGGAGACGTGGTTCAAGTTACCTTCCAGAAATAGTTCTTCGGTTGCGACACTGCCAATTTTCGCTACATCTGATGGCAATGTGGAACTCATCATCACCGATGGGTAAGGGTATGGAAAAATCAAAACAATACCCCGATTACCCCGAGTCCCCCGATTTCCCATTACCTGGAGAACCTGTGGTGGACATAATAGTACCAGACGTAAACAAGTTAAGGGACTGAAGTGAGGTAATCCTGGAGGCTGGGGGGAGGAAGTATCAGGTTTTATTTGTTCTTTTTTCAATTGCAAATGACATTTTATTCCAGAAGTCCAAGGGAAAGTACGATATGTACAGCATTACAAAATATATACATGTCCATGTGAAACTAATGTTCAAAATGATCGTGTTATTGGAATAGAGAATCCCACGTAAAAAAAAAAAAAAAAAGTAATAAAGATATACACACAAATCAAATACATTTGTTTTTGTTTTGTTTTGTTTTCATTTCACAGAATAATGACGGGACGCTACGGGAGTATGCAAGTGTCATCGAAGAACATCCAATCATTATGGAACCATGTTATCTTCATGGTGACGATAAGTATGATTAGCTTCCGACGAATCACGTGACTTTAGATTGCAGTTAACGTTCTATAGAGTTCGTGTGTCCCTTTTGCGACCCTAAATGTTAGCATCCTTTCTTAGACTGAAGTTTTGTACAGGTAGGCGATTCACACCTTTCCTAAGGATATTAAAACTGGAAACCTGCTTCCAACGGAGGGCAAATGTAGTACTCATATTCATCAATTTTGTTTTCCTTCTGACTCCGACAAAAAGCAATATCAAACAAACAAACCAACATAAACACGACACCGTTATTGAAGGTACACCACTTAGAAGGTGTTCTTCAGTGAGTGACATGGGGTTAGTTATCAGTATTTGTTGGTTCATTCTTTGTTTGTTTATTAAGTTACGTAAAGCCGTAATATTTCGAAAACAATGTAGGAAGACAGTATTCTTAAATCATTTAAAATCTTGTGGCGTTTGCAAAAGGGATATATCACCGAACCAATGCTTTGATCTTGGAAGGATGTCGCTTTGTAGAAATTGTTTTTACAATATCGTTGTACTCTCTCTTTTTTAATGTAGGCCTTGAGGATCGTTTTGTTTGTTTTGTCTACATTTGAATTACTGGAGAATGAACTGAATGCTTGCAAGATAATGCACGTAAAACACGAAATGCAGAGAACAATTGGTATGCCTCAGTATTTACTAATAAATTTCAAGAATAAATTCTACCCATCTTGATGAATACGGGTTCCTTCACGACTATGTGTTGGTCCAAGCCTATTATTCACACAAGTACGAAACACACATTCACCCACACACACACACACACACACACGCACTCCCCCCCCCCCCATCTCTCTAAAGTATTCTTAATCCATGAGGTATCGTTATTTCGTGTTAAAAGAGGACCGTATGGATGTAGTAATTAATGTAGAAAACCCAAGCTAAAGGCATGTCCCTCTGGAAAATGCATCAACCGATATTTTAAGTCATCACTTGCCTAAACAATTTCTGTTTTGGGTGGTAAAAGACTTCACGGTGCACCACGTATTATTTCTAGGGTATGTGTGTGGCCCTGAAAAGGGCCTACCCAATCCCTGCACATATCCACACATACCCTAGAAAGAATACGTAGTGCACCGTGGAACCTTCCACCACCCAACGTTCTACCACCACGGAAGCCTTCACAGATTTCAATTTCTGTTTTACAGATAGAAAGCTTTCACTTTCCTTGAACAAAAACCTTACGGTGTCTACGGGATTGTTCAGTCAACTACAAATGGTACGTTCACGGTCTGACAAACTGTTAAAAGCTACTGAAATTCTTGCATCTGATTGGCTGAGAGCAAATTTGTCCGACAAAGTTGTCGGACGAAATGCCTCATGAAATGCCCCCCTGTATGCTCTGACATTTGTTAAAACTTTTTTTTTCTGAAAAGAATGAGCGTTTATTTTTTTCTTCGTGTAGATTTGATTCATTACGTATATTTGTTTTCCTTTATGCTTTCATAGCCAACGATAATCCAGCTACCTTCACACATCAAACTGATTATTTTGTAATCGTTTCAGGTTAATTCTTCAGATAAATAAATTTTACTCGTTTACGTTGGACAACTTAAGTCACATGTTATTATATGTATGGATCATGTTTTGTCAGGATCTGCTACGGAACATTCTGTCTAGAATAAATGTCGTTATTTACTTTACAACTGATTCTGTTCTATTCTCCTATGTTTTCTTCATTTTTATTTCATAATCATTCTCTTTCTGTTTCTTCCTTCCCCCGCTTTATTTTTGTGCTTGAAATTGTTCCATTCTTTTTATATCTTGTTAGAAATACATTGTTGATTTGCCCGTGAAGTGCAGCCAAATATGACTGCCTTTTATAAGATATAATATCATAATTAGCAAGGAAACGTGCATACAAACATACTGCAAGGGGGTACTAACCGTTGCCTGCATTACTTTATTTAACCTTGAATCTATTTGTTTCAGTTATTGTTTTTTCTCAATTATTATTTTTTGATTGTTATTACAATTGTCAATCCCAGAATTCAACAGTAGATGTGTTCATCGGGAAAGACGTGAATGAGAATTATCTGGAAGGAGTCATTGATGAGGTATGGACCGGTAGAAAACAAACCAACCAAGAAACAAGTACTAACCTTTACACTGCTGCAGGTACCCCCTGCCAATTCTACAAAACAATCATCAATTTTCTTTTTATGCGATATCAAATTCATGTGTTTAAATTGGTTAGACTTTGGTCGAACGATTCCATGTTAGTGCTTTCAAATTCATTTTTTTTTTAACACCCACGTTGCTGGTTGCAGAGACGAAATCTGGATGTTATGCTCACCTCTATTTCCAGTTAGCCTATGGAGACATTGCCGACGATTATTAGTCTTGCGGACTCGAACGTGGAGGTGCCGATCAGCTACAGCCTAAATGACACTTCTTGGCAGTTGAAGCTCACATCTTTAAATAACCAGATGATAATGGTCATAGTGGAAACTATGTTGCAAGAAAATACAACAACAAGTACTACTAACGCTCTCACTGTGCTTTCTGAATGTACTACTCTTATTTCAGCAATATAGCTCTGTTGTTTATCATCGTCGACACAGTCTTCTTTTCTGTTCTTTCCGTTTTTTTTTGTGTTGTTTTTTTTTTTGTAATCTAAATGTAATGATATATTGGGATGGGATATAAGAGAGGAATGCGGCTTCCAACGCCTGCATGTTTAGGTCCACTTTTTTAAAATCAATTTGACTGAACCAATTCTTTGAACGTCCTTCCTGTTTTATTAGTGTTCGTTTGTTTCTGCTTATTGCTCGTTCATGTTGCCTCATCATCAGACCAGAGTTTGGCAGCTATCCCTCAAGGACTCCCGCGAGCTACAATACGCAGCCTGGAGGTTGGGCGATAGAAAAGAAGATAAAGGAGATGGGGTGGCATTGTACTACAACATGGACACTGATGCAGATGGTAAATCTAATCTATGTAGAAACAGTACAATAAAGGCAACAGAAATAAACTTCGTAATCACCCACCCACACACACACTACAGACACACTCACACACACTCACACACAAAGAATTATACATATACATGTATATCTATTCATAATAATATTTGCATTTATATCTATATTTGCTGAATAATTCGCTGGGTTTTTTTTTTCTGCGCATGTAGATTGCGGTCAGTGCTGGTTGATGCGATCGAACAATACAGACCGAACAGCATATGAAATGACACGAATCTTTAACCTAAATAATGCATTATGAAAAGGGAGAACGGCAGATACTGCTGCCCAGTAAAGACTGCACGTTTCATATCATGTTATTTATTATTTCATCATCATCATCATCATAATAGTTACTATTATCATAAGTAGTACTAGTAATAATAGTAGTAGTGGTATTTATTTCTTTTTCTTTCCTTGTTCCCAAGTTGCCGATATACGGAAGTATCAATGGAAATGTCCTTGATTATCAAATCTTATATTCTTTTTAAGTCAGATAATGACCTAAAAATACTGCTTGTGTTCCTATTATGTGGTGAAAAGAGATGACAAAAGCATTATCTGGAGCGACGAATTTTAGGACTAAAATATTTTATGGTTTTCATCACATACTTGAAACGACACTTTAATATACTACTTAAATTGAATTGTGATGAAAATACGGTCTACTCGACTATTTTGTCTACAATTTCTGTCGATTAATTTCCTCATTTACCCTTTTTTTTTTTTTTTGCCCGATAGATTCCATATTACTTATAGACCAGACTGGGTACGGACATGATGGCTACATCATTGGGAATGCTTCTTTTGTCCAAAGCGATGTAGCATCCGCGCGGCATGCAATGGAATTCGAAGGCAAGAAGCGGAGGTGGTGAAGCAAACGGTCATCGGGAATCTGACCTCTCAAGTCTGCGTCTTAATACTTTTTGGGAAGTGCCATTACAAAGCTGCCGGGAAGAACCTCAGAGGAATGCACAATGAAAATGTGATAAAATGATGCATAATCGTAACTACGGCGGCATGTCTACATTAACAGGATAAAGTAAAACACGTAAGGGGATAAACTTCTCCTCCTAACGGGATTCACTCCTCCAGTGGAGAATATTGTAAAAACGACTATATACATGGTGTGTTAAGTCGTATTTATCACTGTAACACTTTAACATAATCATTGATACTCGATAAAGTGAATAATGCAATATGTTTCTGTCAGCATAAGTATGATTATGACATCTTGTTACCTCTTTTTCCATGTGTCACTGCGAATCAAGAAGATAATTGAATGATATTTGTACTCTAAAAAAAAATCGAGTGAAAATAATTATTCACTCTTAAAGGAATGAATACAAAAAAAAAAGAGTGAATTTAGAGTGAAATTGGAGTGAATGTTGAGTGAATATATTAGTTTTCACTCGTTTCAGAGTGACCTCAGGGATCACTCCAAAATATTCGAGTGATCCCTGAGGTCACTCCAAAATGAGTGAAAATGTCCATTTTCACTCAAAATTCACTCTTTTTTGTATTCACTCTTTTAAGAGTGAATATTTTCACTCGACTTGTTTTTAGAGAGTACAACGTATCAAAAGTATTGGATTTCGGTTTCTAACATGCTCTGGTTAGATAACGAGAAACATTTTAATTTGATATATGAAAGATCATGTAATTCCAAAAGGAATTCACCGTTTATTTGCTGAAAATTGGTTAGGAAATGGCTGTGATATCTGAAACAGAATGAACCCACCTTTTTTCACCGTCTTTTTGTCTAAATTTGTTTTTGGATTTTCACCAAATAAACTTTGAATTCCTCTTAGAATAAAATCCTCTGTACTATCTTATGAGTAATTTCTTGATACCTAATAAATGTGACGCTTCTTACATGATGAACGAACGCTTCTTACATGATGAACGAACGTTTCAACTTTAAAAGATTGAGTATTTTATTTGGTTTATAATTGGTTAGTTTTTTATGGCGAAAAAGTGGTTTTGCGTAGTACAAATTAATGATAATTTCTCCCCCGAATTTCTATTATAGAGTAGTCAATAGGATGCTTAATATGAAAGTTATCACACCCTTTAAAAATAATAATAATAATAATAATTTTTTGGATATACAGGGCACTAATGTCCGTGAGACAAAATGTATGTTATAATTCTTTGAAAGGTAATTCGCATATATATTCTCATTTGTTCAAGTATTCGGCGACTCTCTCGGGTTCACCCTCTGTATCTTGTCAATCTGATAAATCATCGCACTCATCAATGCTACTTTTTCCCATTATGTTACAGACTAAGGGAGGTCGAAATGATATTTTGGTGAATTCATTGGAATTGAATACTGACTTTTTTCTCGGCAATGTGTCATTTTTTTTTTCAAATATATAAAATTCCTTTTGTATGTGTGGCGGTCTACCCCCCACCCCCATCCCCGGAAGAGGAGGTGATTTTGCGACCAGGTTGTTACCGCCTGCTGGATGAATGATTATTTCAATCCTTTAAAAGGTCAAAGCCCGAGATTTTTTTTTTTTTTTTTTTTGTGTGTGTATGTGTGTGTGTATGTGTGTGCTAAGGTACAGCGACACTCTTTGGCTTGCCTATTGTGTGATGATAGAATAGACTGGAGATGCACTCCTCAGTATAATCCCCATTAATATGTAAATAGAAATGAGTGTAATGTAGGTATCATTATGGAAGTTTCTAGCAACGCCCACGTTGCCTGTTACACCATAGCCACTGTTAGCTGCCACCTTGTAAATTCATCCGTGACTGCTACTTTTCTTGAAAATGCACCCAATAATATTGTTTGTGTGTATGTGTGTGTCTGGCATACCGTCTCCCTTTCGACCCCGGGTGTCCGTTTGATGCAATTTAACAGCTTGCATTGCTTCTCCCTCTAAAATTGAGACAAAAATAATGATGGCTTTCCCAGTCAAATGAATGGATTAAAAGGCTGTTGTAAATTTGATGGCTCATGGTATTGTCGAGGCGCACACATCCTAACTTCCTCTTTTCTCTAGATGAGCGACTTGGAATTTCTTAGAATTGTGTTATCAATCAAAGTAACTCCATACCCCTTCAGAGGATGAGCCCAGATGTTAGAGGTTTGCAGTTTACATAACCCCATTCTTTTCTTCTAAAAATGCACTCCTTGCAGTGGATGCACTCTATGGTACATCCAACTTAAATCATGGCTATTGTGTGTCTTAACACTGGAGTTGAGACACGCCCATCATGAATATCCAGCCCCCCCCCCCCCCCTCCCGTGTGATTTGGGATTCATTAGCCCCTATCCGATAATGAGGCCAAAAAATGTGACAGGTTTACGCACTAAGCGTAACCCAATTCTTTGTAAAACTGCAGCATTGTTTCCGCATGCACCCTGTGATATTTGGTCTCTAAGGAATTCTCTAACAACGGATAGCAAATTCTCGCACTTATAAGTGAAGTGCTAATGCGCTTTTATCTCATGTCATTACCCTCTCCTCCTTGCATTTACAAATGAGTTGAAAGTACGCTTTTATCTCATGTCATTACCCTTCTTTTTTGTATTTACAAGTGAAGTGAAAAAACACACTTTCATCTTATGCCATTACCCTTTGCCATGACGCCTGTATTATTATGTGTCAGTCCCTTCTGTTCATTTATCGTGAAAACATTCCCTGGATCCCTTGAACTAAAGTAATTTATGTAAAGTACATAATTATCCCACACTGGTTTGCTCCGGTTTGTAGAGTACCAAAAGAGTCTGTAAACATACAGAGAGGTTTTATTACCAATACCCAATCTGTCCTTCCCGTTCTATCCTGCCACCGCGATTCCTTGGCTATACCTTAGAAGTTGCATACTGTTTGTCATACAGTGCAATGCACAAGGTTTTAATGTTTTCCGTAAATATTGAGCACTATAAATGTACATTATTTTGTAGTAATGGTAAAGTTTTGAAATGTCTTTGAAACATTATAATACGCTCTGGACCTTAAAACTACTCCCGATGTTTTATGTATTCAACACACAGGTGATGTGCCTTGTACTAAATATCACGCGAATGTCTATTGTGTATGGTCTAACCGTGGTACTTTGTTAGTTTTCTTTTCCTTTTTTATCCTTCTCCTCCTCTTCTTTTCTTCTTCTCTCTCTTCCTGCTACCACAGATCCGTCTTGCAGACAAGTGCACAATAAATTGTCCCACTTGTATATTCAAAAGCCTTTCTTCATACTGTTCATTATACTCATAGCCACCAGGTGGCAGTTTTCGGGTGTCTCGCTGGGACAGTGTGAGGTTTCCGGGGGTCCCTCGGGAATTATCATTTCCTTTGTCTACAGCCTTATTCTCATTTTGTTCCTATAACCTGAAGTCATGAGGTACAATTTGCACTATCCTGTTTGATACCTGTATTTTTTTTTCCTTTTTTTTGTGCGGATATTACTTCCCATGTTCATAGTATACATGTTGTCTATTTCAAAATGCATTTTATGTACACTGTATAGTTCTTCTCCCCTTTCGCTTTCACTTAGTCTCAACAATGTTGATGTCACACGATAGGGACGCTAGCTTCCGGCTCTATGCCGCCCTCTCTCGCTTGCACTGGCGTTCCCTCCGATTTCCTGCACACATGGTATACTGCATACTCTTTGCATCCTCAGCATATCGTCCAGTACCATATCTCTGTTACCTTTCTGTCTGATGGCCATTATTATAAAACGTTTTCGCCTCATTGATTACATTGTTATATTGTACAATTCTTGATGACCATGTACAATACTTTAATCCTAAATCTTGAACTCATTTGTTTTTTGGATGTTATATATGAATGTAACTATTTTTTTTTCTTTTTTTCTTTTTTTCTTTCTTTCATTAATCGTTCCGAAATGTTATATCCGAAACTCAAGAAAGATGTATTTAAATCCTCCTTACACATTCTCTTATGCTGTTAAATTTTCGTGTTATCATTGAAGGATTATTATTCATTACAATTATTTCATCTAATATAATTCTGTTCCCCATCGTATTTTCCGTATCTGGCGGGAGCCCTCCCCCAAACACACTACAACATGTCTTTGTTATCCCACCTTCTTCGCTATAGCATATCGGCTTGCCTCTCACAATCCTCTTTATCCTTTCCAATGCATGTATGTCTTCTCGGAAGCCCACTGAGACACTGGATTTATTCTTGTTACTGTGTTGTGTGTGTTCTATGTCCTTTTCTGTCGATTCTTCTCACTGCTCTTACTTACCTCATTCTTCCCCTTCTCGTTTCACGTTCTACGTCTCCTCAGCGATCTTCTGCTTATCATGACTTTGACGTCACCCATGTTCGTAACTTACTACAGTGTCTTGCCACATTACGGCGACCGGGTATTTTCTTGTATTGTCCACTCGTTCACTACATCCTAGTTTCGTTGATGACGCAGAATTTAAAAGATTCGTCTTGTATTCGTAATTATGGCTAATTTTTTGAATGCTCCATTTTATTCCTTATCGAACGATGATTTTTTTGAATTGTTTAGGGACACAGGCTTAGACTCTGACCCAGTGACTGGGTCAACCAGTTTACGAACCACCCCTTACGATAATTTTGTTACCGATAGCCTGAACACTGCTGCAAATGAATTGCCTTTTGATTTTAGTAATGATAATATCACCCAAAATAAGTTGTGCAATTATATTACAATGAATCAATACAAAAATATAATTCATAATTTTTCTGAGGATACATTTTCTTTTTTGCATTTAAATATAAGGAGTTTGAATAAACATTTTGATGATTTAAAATTCTTATTAGAATCTGATGCAAGTCAGTCGCTATCCGTTATCGGATTAAGTGAGACATGGTTAGCTTCCAATGCAGAAAATTATTTCGCAATCGAGGGTTATAATTTATTTGTTAACAATAGGTCTGATAAGAATGGAGGGGGGGGGGGTTGCATTGTATGTAGCACGTTCCTATGATACTATTATTCATGAAGATATCTGTAGAATGGACAATATTGTTGAATCTTTGTTTATAGAAATTTTTATCCCAGGATGTAGAAATCTTATGGTAGGCGTTATATACAGACCCCCTAATTCAAATTCTAATGATTTTTTAGATTATTTTTCAGATCTGGCTAATTCACACGTTTTTCAAAATAAGGATTGCTTCTTACTCGGCGATTTTAATATTGATTTGCTGAAGTCTGAGCATGATAGTATCTCTAGTGAGTTTCTCCACACACTTTTGTCCTCGTCTTTTCTTCCGCTTATTTCTAAACCCACACGTGTTACAGATCGCTCTGCCACCCTCATTGATAACTTGTTTTGTAATATTTTACCCCTCCCCGATTCTTTTATAATTCTTTCAGATATGACCGATCATTTTCCAATAATGACTTGTTTTACACCTAAAACACCAGCTAATACTAAACCTGTTTCATCTTTTTTGTTCAGACGTAGAGTTTCACCTGAAAAGTTAGCTAGTTTTGATGCGGCTCTCGAGAATGCTGACTGGTCAGGAGTATTTGGCAGCGATGACGTTAATATATCTTTTCATAATTTTATGGAAATTTTCAATCATCATTTAGATGATGTAATTCCAAAACAAAGAAATAGAACAGAGTATAAAAAAACACCCAGGTTACCTTGGATTTCAAGATCAATTCTTCGTTCAATTAATAGGAAAAATCGTTTGTATTATAAGTACAAAATGGAAAAAACTGAGCGATCGAAGAATAGATATACATCATACAAAAATACTTTGACAATGATTTTACGTTCTGAAAAGAAAAGATATTATTCTAAGCAATTATCGAGATATAAGTTTGATATGGAAAACACCTGGAAAGTTTTAAAACAGGCCATGAATGTTCCGAGTAAAAACTCTGACATTGATAGAGTTAAAGTGAATGATGAATTGATTAATGATCCCCTTTATATTGCAAATATTTTTAATACTTATTTTTCAAAAATAGGCGAAAATTATGCTTATAACATTCCTGCAACAGAGACTCATTTTACTGAATTTTTAGGTCAGCGTAACTCCGATTCCATATTTTTCACACCAACTAACAGATTTGAAATTATTGATATAGTTTCCTCTTTTGAAAATAAACGTAGTTCTGGTTATGATGAGATAGATAATTTTGTACTTAAGGGTGTTATTTCCTCGGTTGCTGATCCACTTGCTCATATATTCAATTTGTCAATTTTTAACGGTGTGTTTCCCGATAAAATGAAATTAGCTAAAGTAATCCCAATATTTAAGGCAGGTGATAAGTTTGAAATCAGCAATTATCGCCCAATTTCATTATTATCGTCATTGTCCAAGGTCTTAGAAAAACTCATTTATAAGAGAATGATTAATTTTTTGAAGGCACATGAGGTTATTACGAATTATCAGTTTGGTTTTCGCGAGAAACATAGTACTACGCATGCTCTTTTGCATTTTGTTAATAGAGTTGTTCATGCAATTGATAACCATTCTCATTTAGTTAGTATTTTCCTGGACTTCTCCAAGGCCTTCGACACTATCAATCATGATATTTTACTTTATAAGTTATCGCATTATGGAATACGTGGGAAGGCCTTGGAGTGGTTCAGGAGTTATTTAGTTGATAGAAAACAATTTGTAACAATTAAAAACTATGATTCAGTTGTCAGAGAAGTCAAATGCGGCGTCCCACAGGAAGGTCTTTTAGGGCCGTTATTGTTCATTATTTATATCAATGATTTTTGTCGCGTATCCGACAGCCTCTCTTTTATTCATTTTGCAGATGACACAAATGTATTTTTTGCCCATAATGATATTGATTTTCTTGTTCATAAAATCAACATTGAGTTGAAGAAAGTGACAAATTGGGTCAGGGCCAATAGGCTATCACTCAATGCTCAAAAAACGAAATATATGCTTTTTAGTAACACTGTTGATAGTTTAAGTATGAATATAGTATTAGATGACTCTCATCTGCAAAGAGTCTCACATACCAAATTTTTGGGTGTCATTGTGGACGACAAACTTTCCTGGAAATCACATGTTGATAATGTTTGTAATATAGTATCACGCAATATAGGTATAATAAACAGATTGAAATTTCATATTTCACACAAATCATTACTTATGTTATATTCATCGTTAATATTGCCTCATCTTAATTATGGAGTATTAGTTTGGGGCAACACCCATCAGAATTTATTAGACAAAGTGTTCCTTTTACAAAAGAAAGCTCTTCGTGTTATCTGTAATTCCTCTGTATGTTCTCATACAAATATGTTGTTTGCCTCCAACAAGCTCTTAAAAATGACAGATTTGTTTTTGTTCAATTTAGGGCAATTTATGTACAAGTATTGTAATAACTTGCTTCCATCTATTTTTGATTCTATGTTCCTCAAAAATCAGTCATTTCATAAATATCCCACTAGGCGATCTGGTGAATTTCATTTACCTCTTTTAAGAACGATTTTTGCTAAAAACTCACTTATTTATGTAGGCCCAAGTTACTGGAATTATTTGAATCATGACTTAAAAGATGCCCCATCCATATACTCTTTCAAGAGGAGACTGAAGTCTTTTTTATTGCAATCGTATGACCCTACAATACTGAATTAACCTCTTGGCCTTTTTTTTTATACTAACCTGTTTACTTTGTCCCCTACTTGAAGAATTAATGGTATTTTTCCCCTGGATGTTTGCAGTGTTGTCATCTATGCCATTTTTTACCCAATGAGTCTAGTAGCTGACTCTCCGTGTGCTACTTCGGCTCATATATCCCTCTATTTTCTATTTTCTTGTCTTTCTTCAAGGCGTCAAAATTTCGCTTTCCCCAGTAACTATCTTCTGTTTCTCTCGGCATGCTTCTGCCGAAGATCGCTGTTTATGTTTATGTTTATGTTGTTTCTGTTGTTCTGTTACTGTTTCTGTCTCTTCTTTGCGTTCTTGTCTGCTATTTCGTCTTCAGTTCGTCAGTCTTGTCCATCCCGTTTTGTCCTTTACAACCTTTTCTTTAGTAGTTGTCTTGCTGTCTAGTCTTGTTTTATGTTAGTTCGCGTCTATATAAATGTATTTATTTGTTAATCTAATTTCTAGTGGGCTTCCAGACTTCTTGCACTTTGTTATCTTTTTGTATATACGACGGTTCAATTTATCTTTTCGTTGATGTTCCTCTCCAGAGGGACCCACATACTACAAGCTCTGTCTTTTTAGTGGGTCCCTCCATTTTTCGCATTTAAAACAATGGTATACATGTATTTCGCTTTGATCACTTATGTTTCTTTCTTGCAATACAATGTATGATTACTTTACGTCCTCAATTGTTATACTCTATTTTTATTACACTATGTTCTACTTACCTTATTTTCTGTTACCAAATGAAGTGAAACATATGTTTTTGTGAAAAATGAAATAAACTTTGAACTTTGAACTTTGAACTAAAAAAATTAAAAGCTCAATCTTCATCTCAACCAATACTATACCATCCCTTTGAATATTTTCTCCTTGGCGGATGTAATAAGGTTGGTGAAACAGCAGAGAATGGAAAGCATACTATCAATGAAATTACTTTAAAGTTCCGATGGGGGATCGCAAGACGTAATGTCATTGAGAAACACAGCAGGAACCATTAAGCTATTGGTTTTTCATCACTGGAATGTAAGTCTATCATCAGCCGATTGATCATGTGCATATAGATGTAATGGCCTGCTTGGCGGAGGTCTCCGAGTATTAATAAACCAAGAATGGCTGGTCTTTTAACCTGTATGTGACCCTGCAAATTCGGATCTTCGACTGTTGAAGTCGGATAGCCGACGTTATTTTCGTCTGGTGATATGTAATTTACATGAATAATTATTTGGATTTGTTATTTGTTTGGTCGATTTCCAAATAAATGCCACTGTGGTTGCATTTTGCGTATGCGACACAGAGGGTAGAGGCCATCAAGCTATCCGCAATGATCCCCCTCCCCCCACAGAGACCGTAATTCCTGTCTGAATGTCTGTATAAAGCTGTTTAACCCATTGGGAAGGTCTGAGTTTGCTGCAACACCATTTCCCACAGACACTTGCTCGAGTATACTCTGCACTCGTCCTCTTAGGGTTAAAGCTCACCTGCTTAAGTTTCCGTATTATGCTACCGTCATAAGCCAAGAAGTGAGAACCGAGTGTTTATTTTGTAAATCTCCGTCTCCTAATTAACTTTAAAGACAGGTGAGGATGGCAGGCAGTGCAGATAAGTGAGAAATAGAAAGTTATCATCACAGCCTATTACGGTATACAGACTAAAAACAAAAACAACAATACCCGGGTAAGCGCAATGGAAGTTCTCCATTCCTCTGACTTCTTGTGGAATCGATTCGTCACAGAGGGGATGATCACGTGACACGTATTTGGGAGTAAGTTTGACATATTCGCCATTCACTCTAGTGGTGATGTTGGGGCACATGTTTTCTAACTGTTGCTTGATGTTTGGACACATGTGGCCTTTTGCATAACAGGTTTCTACGGAATCGAAAAAGAAAATAACCAATCAAACCAATTGTAAGATAGATGAGAGTGTGTCAAGAGACACAATAATATCCCTATTACCTAAACAGAAAAGCATACAAGATAGAAAAAAAAATACTAAGTATTAATGTCAATGGAGGTTTTTCTTTTCCAAAACCAAAATAAGGTCACCCCTTAAAATGGGGATTCGCATTTGCTTGGAGATTACAGGTGGAAACCTGTTGGCAACTCACAATCACTGGTTACGTCGCGAGTTGGTCGCAGTGACGTCTCCATGACATCAAGTAGCACTGAAATGTAACCTGCTGGACAGAATGAAAATGTAGCAATCAATGCCTTTCATCTCTCATTTTTATTCACTGATAATGGACGTAGGAAAGAATGTGCTCAACAGAGATTGCAGCTAGAAACTGGTTATGTAACTCACTGTTGAAAACATTAACAGGGGGATAATGTTTTCAATAAATTGTGATATGAAAACAAACATACTATGAAACCAAAAACTATTAACAGAAAAGTTGCTTTCGTATCTTACTAACCAAAAAAAAAAAAAAAATGGAAATGTAAATTTTGTACAGTTGACCTTTAATAGAAGGAACCTTACTCTGTGATCCGCAACAATGGTGACGCAAGCAAGGAGTTAAAGCTGAGCCCGTTTGTTTTTAGTAAACACTTCATGGAATAAGCCATGTATTCTTGACATATCTGACCTTTAGACACCATGTACACTTCAATTCCTCTAATACAGTATATCGTAGTTCAGTCATAATAAATCATCGTCGTGTAGTCTGTTCTTCTGTATGGTTCAGTATCATCATAATTATGTATCCATTTGTATTGTTGTACATGTGACATTAGTTATCTTTGAATAAAGCAGATTCTACCTTTATTATCTTTAGAAACAAAAAAAAAGTATTGAAGTGGTTATTTCTTTTGTGATATGTTTTCCATAAACAGTGTGAATGAAATTCCAATTTGAAATTTCTTAGATTTTTTTCTAGCGCGTTTTAAGAAGTTCATGGTGAGTTTTACTGCAAAATGTTAAGACGATCATCAGATATAGCAAAATCAGGCCTTTCCAGTAATACATCACTGGTGATATAACAAGGAATATTCTAGAAGTTATGATTAAAAATATCCTGTCTTTCCTTCTTATTTTCGTTAATTCTTAGCGTTAGTCACAAACATCACAATTTAACAAGAATGGACTTAGCTCGTTTTGAGATAAAAACTTTTCAAATCCTAGTTCCAGGTAGTCCTATATTGGGCCTACAGCAAATTATAGCGGGCCATAACAACGCACATTTTGTTGATTTCCCTTTATTTCCTAGTAAGAGTCGCAGCCCTCACACATATTTCGGTTGTTAAGGAGTATCCAGTTGAAGCAAGAAACATTATCATTCAGATCTGTCTCTACAATGCATATAAAACATAATCAAGGCTATAAACTACACAAAAAAAAAATGTAGCTATGAGCCATTAAATGAAAAAATAGCCAGAGACAGTACAGGTTGAGGTAGGGATTCATGTTTTGAACATTCCTAAGTGAGATAATGAAAGGCCTCTTATGAATTATGAAAGAGCATGTAATCTTTATCAAAAGAAGGATTCAGCGTTTATTTGATGAAAATTGGTTTTCAAATGGCTGAGATATCCAAAAAGTGCGAATAATAAAAGGCGACATGCCCCAACTTTATTAGGATCTCTTTGTTTCACCTTGTTTTTGGATATCTCAGCCACTTCAAAACCGATTTTCATCGAATCAACTTTTGATACCCCTTAGAATTGCATGCTCGTTGACATGTCATAGAGTGGTTTCTGAATATCTCGCAAAATGTTAAAAACTAAATCTACACCTCAACCAGAACTGTACACACCCTTTAGTGGTGAGGTTGTTATTTCTGAGCTCAAGTCGACTCTATAACCACTGCCGATAGATGGCGTTAACATACACAAAAACAACAATAAATGACATAATCACTCTGGCGTGGCTGTTTGTTTTTTTTTTTTCCTCTCTTTACCAACGGCGTAAATCCGTACTGAGGAGTGGGGGGGGGGGGGGGGGGGGGGGGGGGGGGGGGGGGGTGGTCACCATCACCACGATTACAAGCCCATAAACCTACCGGCTTTTTTTTTTTGGGGGGGGGGGGGGAGAAAGCTTGGTGCCCCCCCCCCCCCCCCCCCCCCCCCCACACACACACACACACACAAACGCACACACTTTACAGGGATCGGATGTCCCACTCTTTTGCATGAAATATACAGTGGGAGGAAAGTGGCAGCAAAAATATGAAGACTTTTTGTTCTTGTTGCTTTTGTTTGGTGTTTTTTGTTTTTTTTGCTTGTCAGATGACTTTCGGCGGAAAATCAGACCTTAAAAGTATGAAAACTTTTTTTTTTTTAATACCTATGAAAGGGAGCGGAACGACCGAACGGGGGGAGGGTATGTGGGGGGGGGGGGGGGTATCCCTCTCCCACACGTGGAAGATTTTGCATTTTCAGACCTGAAATTCAGCGATCTGGTGCACACTTTTGGTGAAAATTTTGTTTTCTTTTCTTTAAAAAAATAAGAAGAAAATGAAATATTCACAATATATTATTAAATGACTAAATCGAGGTATTTCAGCTCTTGCTCCGCCTGTGCGACACCACTGTGAAGGCCTACTAAATAATGAGGCCTATCACCGGAGTAGACAGGATTTGATCTTAGGAGGAGCAGTTATGTGAGGGAGCGAAGCAAGCGGGGGGGGGGGGGGGGGTATGGTAGGGGATTTCCCCCTCCCACACGGTGAAATCTTTTTGCATTGAAAATTTTGACATTTTACAGTCCCAAAAGTGCCGTTTGTAACTATATTCTTCGCTTTGGAAAGTAAGGGGGCGGGGGCGCACCAAACGAAAACTGCTGGCAATTACTGGCAGCAACATCAGGAGAATGGCATAGCGATTAAATGCGAGCGAGCGAAGCGAGCGAGCTTGAAAATTTTGATATTTTACAGTCCCCCAACTGCCGTTTGTAGCTATACTTTTCGCTTTGGAAATTAAGGGGGGCGCACCGGGCGAAAACTGATGGCAATTACTGGCAGCAACATCAGGGGAATGGAATAATGATTAAATGCGAGCGAGCGAAGCGAGCGAGCTTGAAAATTTTGACATTTCACAGTCCCAAAACTGCCCTTTGTAACTATATTTTTCGCTTTGTAAATTAAGGGGGGCGCACCGGGCGAAAACTGCTGGCAATTACTGGCAGCAACATCAGGAGAATGGAATAATGATTAAATGCGACCGAGCGAGGAGAGCGAGCTTGAAAATTTTGACATTTTACAGTCCCAAAACTGCTGTTTGTAGCTATATTTTTCGCTTTGGAAATGAAGGGGGGTGCACCGGGCGAAAACTGCTGGCAATTACCGGCAGCAGCATTAGGAGAATGGAATGATGATTAAATGCGAGTGAGCGAAGCGAGCGAGCTTGAAAATGTTGACATTTTACAGTCCCAAAACTGCCGATTGAAGCTATATTTTTCGCTTTGGAAATCAAGGGGGGGGGGGCGCACCGGGCGAAAACTGCTTTCAATTACTGGCAGCAACATCAGGAGAATGGAATAATGATTAAATGCGAGCGAGCGAAGCGAGCGAGCTTGAAAATGTTGACATTTTACAGTCCCAAAACTGCCGATTGAAGCTATATTTTTCGCTTCGGAAACTAAGGGGGGCGCACCGGGCGAAAACTGCTGGCAATTACTGGCAGCAACATCAGGAGAATGGCATAGCGGTTAAATGCGAGCGAGCGGAGCGAGCGAGCTTGAAAATTTTGACATTTTACACTTCAAAAACTGCCTTTGTAGCTATATTTTTCGCTTTTGTTCGTCCCACTTTATCGGGGAACCACCCCCCCCCCCCATTGATGCCTCTGCATATGAGGGTGTTTTTGTTAAGTGAAAGATCTGCTGCACACTCTTTGATAAATTAGGGAAATATACGTCAATGTCAAAATTGTACAAAGTTTATCGAAAGGGATCCTGTATAGCGGACTTTTGCATGTTTATGATTGCAATACAACGATCTGGTGCAGAGTTCTGGCGATCTTTCGACAATTTTCCATTAAGAAAGTTCGAGATTTGTCCTCATCTCGGGAATTGCTTGGTGGATAAATTATTTGTCTGCCTAAACACTTCCGCAGGGGCGGGGCAAATGCCCCTTTGCCCCCCCCCCCCCCCCCCCCATTGATTCGACGCCCCTGATCTTCCTGGGTATGCCCATAGATGTATCCTGACTGAGTCATTAGTCACTGTCGTTTCTCAGGAATGATTCAGGAAATGGAGGAGGTTCAATTATGGCGATATAGTTTTTGTGTTTGTTTGTTTGTTTGTTTTCGTACATATTTTGCAGATGGTCCCCAGTTACTCGCGCATGTTTAGGCCTACATGTAGGGCTATATTGACGTTGTCAACGTCCTGAGCCATACCTTACAGTGTATGTCAATGTTACTTTCTTCGCGAGCGAGCGCTTGAGAAAATTATGTATACATTTTCCTACAAGATAGAATACTGTTCAGCTCTGTTTACCTGTCTGAAGGGCCGGCGTACAAACGTCATGCAATATGCCAAAATTGATACAATCACATTTCTGCTTCCTCATTTTTTCCCCTCAAATTCAGGGGGGGGGGGGATGATTGTACAGGCCATCCCCCCCCCTCCTCCATTTCAGGGGGGATATATCCCCCCCCATCCCCCCCCCCCCCCCGGATTTACGCCATGCTCTTTACACAGGTATCCAATAGATGCACCGGCAAGTGCATAATATCTGTTCAAAATGCATGTAAACTCGAATTGAACACTCAACATAACGCTTGTGTTTCTCACTTGCAGACACACATTCTTAACAAAGTTACGCCCATATCATAATACGATCATACATAAGCTAAATACCATTGACTGGTACTTACAAATACACTAATCTAAGCCGGCAATTTCATCTTATAAACTTATGAAAACGAACTGTGTCGGCCAAAGTAATCTTCAGACACAGGTTTGATGCAAATGCACGTAAATGTAGGTACAAAATATGTGAACTTGCACATGTAATGATCTGTTTCATGACAAGTACAATGCTGGACTATTTTAATCTTTATACCTTATACTCCTGGAAACAGATTGCGAAAATCTTACGAACACCTGTATTACACAGTTACACAATTAAACCTCAATGAAGTTATATAATCACACAGCCTATCTCATTACTCCCTTTCTTCTGACTCATGATGTCCTTTCTTATACAGTGAAGATGCAAAGTAGAAGAGCCAGTAAACAAAAGCTGGGCAGCTAATAAACACTGAACAGAAAATGCTGTTTGGCTAAAGGAGAGAACATGCCTGACCAAAATACCTACACAAGTTATATTCACTGTTCTAAACAGTAAAACCAAACCTAGCAAAATGACAACCTATAGGCTGGCAAACTTGATGCTGCATTGGATATTCCAATACATAATACCATGACAACATTAACATCTCCGTAATACTTAACTACATAAATAATCAGCACGGAGTGTGTTAACCTTATTGAGTATAACCATGATTATAACATTGGGTGGAACAAACTTCTATTTTTTTTTCTTTACGTAGGAATACAAGTATATCACATCCAATGCGATACATTCACCAATGAGATTCAACAAAAAGGGAGGCACAATCACAACAACGGGTAAAAGAAATCAACAATCATTACAGCTGTAGCAGATTGTTACAATGTTGGTTGCAATTAAATGGCTGACAAAACCTTTATTAACAAAAGGTTCAATGTACAACTGTATCTGTTTTACACGTCTGACAATAATTCAAAGCCTAGAACATGGAACGTAATCATATGGGACATACATGTACTGTACGTGTATGTGTAAATCCAAACAAACGTGCATAATATGTATACATCAACATGTATGACATGTGTGTGCCTGTGAGTTGGGTGTGTGTGTGTGGGGGGGGGGGGGGGGTATGTGAGTGAATGTGCTTGTATTTAATATGTACTATGAGAGAGAGTGTGAGTGTAAACGCCTAGAATCATCATGGTTGTCATAAACAAATACACACAATAATGCATGAAACTTTTTCTTTAAACCTATACAAAATGATGCATAAATCCGGATCAGCTGACAACCTTGGATGTTTCTACATTTACTACAATATCAGAGCGAGATGTAAAGAGAATCATACGTGCATGTTATGATAATAACACAACACATTCACAATTCAGATTGTATTGGTATGTTAAATGGGGGAAAACACGTAATTTTCGCTACATAAATCTATAATAGACAACAATGGTTGCCGTCCATATCATTGTTCTCCATAAAAGAAAAGACACAAATATAACGAGACACCACAAGGGGACGACCCAGCAATCAATTGATAAATTAGGAGTCTAAGATTACCTCAATGTCCACTAAAACACAAAATTATTGTGCATATCTACCTTCCTTTCCCACTATAAAGTATACTATTATGTTGAGGCAATGAAGACTAATCTGATTTTGTTTTTTTTTGTGTGTGTTTTTACAGCATAGGTACAGGTTAATGATAGCCAATCAAATGAATGAAAACAAATATGGTGCATTTTTGCCGAAGGAAAATGATATACCATTGATGTGATGAATACATACTCTGTATTGAAAGGTACAATAGCATGGACACACAATTAACTGATGAATTAAAAGTCAGAAGGGACTCGAACAAAGACACCGACCACCTGCTGACATTGGCATTGCATAAAGGGATTTCTTGTTTCAGACACCAGTTACGAGCTGGGGATATCAAACTTGAATCAACAAACCTACTGTAAATGTACTTAGATATGAACTACAAGCACATGGAAAAGAAATTGAAGTTATGGCATTGTGATAGAGTTTGATAGATCAGATTGCTCTTATCGTCATGACGTCACTGTCATTTATTGACGAAAAAAATTATGTGCAGTCAACATTTGTTACTGATACTAGAGACCGAGGGACTTAACATGGATCTACTTTATGAGTGACAGGCTCTTTCATTATACATCTTTAGATTTATGCAATCTCAAATGATGCATCTGGGCCCCGTTGCTATAAATTTTTTAAACGCAACTCCAAAAATCAAGACAAGTCTCTTCTAGCAACGGAACGCAAGAATCAAACGCAATTTGCGGGCTATACTTGCGATAGATGTGAAATGGCATACTCCAAACTCAATTTTGTGTGTCTAGCAACGGTGCCCAGATCTAGCCGTTTTTACTTCGTCTTTATTTCAAGAGTTCAAGCAAGCCGAGTGAGAGCGCATACCCGGTGATTGTGACGACCGAATCGCAATCACTGGGTGTGTGCTCTCACTCCACTTAGAGCAATATATACAGCGGGCCTCTGCATAATACACAAACTGCAACTCAGAGAAATAAAGACGAAAAAACGGCTAGAAATTAAGACTAGGGTCGGTAAACATTTGTCGCTATTTGGGGCACTGAAAACGACAAACTCACACAGTTTTTGCATTTATTTCATGAAGAATTCATCAAAACTGCATAAAACTATACATGTATATGTTGCTAGAGATGTCATCCATACAGTGGGAGTCATTGTAAGTTATAATATTGTGCATGGTTACCATGGTAACCGGATGCCTAAAGGTGACTGGTAACCCCCAAAATGCCTCCTGCTGCTGCAAACATTGTTTTTTTTTTTAATCTTATAGATGCAATAAAAACACACACAATTTTTTATTGATTTTCGTTAAAAAAGTTTTCCCTGTTGCCATGGCAACCAGTATTATCCAATCAGAATTTAGTTGTCAATAACTCGAAAACTAAAGCCCATAATTTCAAAAAGCTCAATAACATGTCCTTCCTTCTGCATAAAGTGTACGGCATCAGGTATATGTGAAGAACAATTTGAAGCATTCTCAAGTTACAGCAAAATTTGCAAGCAAAGGCATAATAAACGGCCATTGAAAGAAAGATATCATTTTCGAATAGCAAAATACATGAAAAAGTTTCATCCGTCGTACTTTCAACATAAATTTGACTTCAAAGCATAGGCAAATGTATATAGTTTTTAATAATGCATATATGGACATAAATTTCCCTTAAAAATAAGATGAATACAGAAAGCAAAGCCAATATTCTATAGTAGCTCTTTCGAGTATTTACAGAGCGATGGTTATTCAAAACAATCCTGGAAAAGAGCATGCAGAGGAAAGCGATTGATTGTTTATGTTCTTAAAAGAAGTTTATTCAAGAATACCGATAAATTCCTTTCTAAAGAAGGAATATACACGTGCGCTGGATTATCCATCAAAGAATTAAGTGTACTTTTGTGTTCGTTAACTATTGTTATATATATATATATATATATATATATATATATATACATATATATATAGAATAAAATGAAATATCATGATATGTAAATTTTATTCAAAACGTGCAGTAATGAATTAATGCTGAGGAGAGAATGAGGGAAAAATCTTGGGCGTCTTTTCCCTTTTTATCCAGACTAATTTTACAGTGTAGAACTCATCTACAATGAGTGATGTGCACGAAAGGCAAAAGAAACAAACCTGTCTAAATTCCAGATATATTTGGGAGTTACCAATCACCTGTAGGCATCCAGTTACCATGGTAACCATGCACAATATTATACCTTACAATGTATCCCATTGAATTGCTGACATCTCTAGCAACATGCACATATATAGTTTTAAGGCGTTTCAATGAATCCTTCGTGAAGTAAATGCAAAATCTGTGATAATTTTGTCATTTTCAGTGCCCCAATAGCGACAAGCGTTACCGACCCTAGTCTTAATTTCTAGCTGTTTTTATTTCGCCTTTATTTCTCTGAGTTACAGCTTGCGTATTGTGCAGAAGCCCGCTGTATTGCGCTAAGCCGAGTGAGGGTGCATGCTCAATGATTGCCACAAAAACGGTTCGGGCGTCACAATCGCTGGGTATGCACTCCCACTTGGCTTGCTTCAACTCGGAGAAATAAAGACGAAATAAAAACGTCTGGAAACTACACTACACCGACTCCAGCTTAGCGTGAAAAGTTAGTTTGCAGGCAAAAACCGATGTTTGTCGCGGAAAAAGTCTTTGTACGCTAAGACTATAACACGCACCACTGGCATTGGCGCCTGAAGCAGTGCTAGTGGTACGTGTAGTAGTCTTAGTGTGCGCAGACGCTTCCTCGAAGAATATGGTCATGTCGCAACTAAAATGGCCTGTAAAATTTCATTGATACCACAATTTGATATCACATACTACCTAGGGGTGTTCCAGAGGGTCCAACCGACCACCCCATGCAGTCAAACCTTTTCTGCGGGGTGGGTTGAACGAAGTCATTTTTTCTGGGTCGCTGCGCCTGGACTAGCTCCATTAGCATGCATATATTTGGTGAAACAAGAAATACATGTATAAAAGAAACACGTCATTTTGTATTCAGGCGGCAAACGATTATCAATCTCAGGAGAGCGGGGGATTTATTTTTTTTTTCCAAACCTAATCCGAATATTGGGACCTTACCAGCTTTGGATAATCTTGCGAGTCCTTAGAAACAGTGCGATTAGCATACCCAAGACCGCTGGATAAGAACTAAAGGGATTGATTCCCTTTGTAATTTATTCGAAATAAGTCACAAAGAGATACTGTAAAAGACGTTTGGCCTTGCTGGCTTCGCTTCCAGCTTCCAAGTCCGTACAGCATTGCGACTATCACCAAGCCTCAGGCAGTGCGTAGACAACAAACATTAAGCTACCCAAGACGGCAGGACTTCTTAATGATGAAAGATAACTCATTTTCGTTGTGATCGAGGGAGTACTAATGCCTCCACTCGCGGATTTTGTGTTGCTCAAGGCAACACGGATTATAAGTCGGCATTAATTCCCAGCAAGACAGGAGGATCCATTTCTATTTTATTAAATATTTGTTCATTGTTTTGTAAGAGTGCTGATTTTTTTTTTCTGTTTAACTGCAAGGCTTTCTTTTTTCTCGTTCTCCATTTCTCATATCTCTGCCTCTCTGTCCCTGAGCTGTTTTATGAATAATGTAGACATGCATACATTACTTCAGTACATGAATTGCGGCCCTTTTCCAAAATGATATGACTTTCATTGTTTGATAACAGAAATATAGACAAACATCATTCTGATACTTTTTTTTACATTTCAATTTGTATGAAAATATTCTCAGTACGTAAAAATTAGATACATGAGAGTTATAGATGTTTTCTTCTTTTATCTTCTCAAAATACTTTCAAAATTGACTGGAGTCTTTTTTTCTTTATATTTTCATTTGTATTTGCATTCTATATAATTCAAGACAATGCTAAAGCCAGACACTAGATATTACTGTCAAGTATTCAAACGAATCATGCCCTATTTCTACCCATATATTTCGCAGGACTGTCCTTCAAAGACATTGAGATATGATAGTATCAATGACACTTCACTTCATGTTTATGAATTGTCAATGAGCATTTTTTTTTCTTAATCTTTATTCATTATCATTTTTTTTTTTTTTTTACCGGGCATTGTGTGTGGGCATGTCCATGGGGAGACTTCAGTCTCGGAGATTGATTTCCGAGCGATTATCAGATTCATTTGGCCTTAACAGACAACGACTTGTACGGTTTACATGTCGCTCTTATGTTCCTCGTGAAGATAATTCTTGAAACCCTCTCCGGGCGTCTTTTGGTAAGTTCAAATTGTTATAAGTATTCTGAATTCACCCAATAGTTTCCTAGGGTTCTCAACTCGATAAGTATATGCATTTATTCTCTTCATAGCAAAAGAAATAGCACATTACCGCCAAATTCCCTTGATTAATTTCTTTTCTTGTACGTTTACGAGTATAAAAGAGATACTAAATAGATGGTATATTTTTGGTTGAGATGGAGATTCAGTTTGGAAAAAATACATTTCTTGCGAGATTACTAGAAATCGCTCCACAACAAACCAAAGAGTAAACGATTCATAGAGGGAAAAAAGGTAATTTGATGAAAATCAGTTTTCAAATCGCTAAGACATCCAAAAACAAAGTAAAACTAGGCGATCCTAGTGAAAGGGAATGGGCCTCATATGTTATTTTGAGAGCTTTGAATATCAAAACCAATATTCACCAGAATAAAGAAAAAGACCTCTTAGTTATGCTATTACTCATTTCATAAGAGGTTTATCATTATCTTAAAAATTTATCATAAAAAAAAACAAACAAACGCTAAAAATCTGAAACCCCATCTCAACCGACACACTGTATCGATATCATTTTTTTTTTTTTTTTTTTTTTGTGAGGCCAAGTGTATTATCATGAAAATAACTCACATAATGTTCTTTTTTATTAAAAAAAGGTCCAGTTTACCTTTGGGAGCAGTGATTTAAAGGTAGGGGATACCTTTTAAAGACCTACCAAAATGCAGCAAAACATTAAATATGAACCTCAGTGGACTTACTTAGGTTACTGCTTAGAAATTTGGAAGTCAACAGTTATTTAGAATTTGAATAATGCACAAAACTGAACTACTCAGTAGTTCTGTGTGTCAGCCACACTTAAGCCTTTTTGTCGCATTCTTCTGTATTTGTGATCTATAAACACAAATCTAAGTACAAGAGCTGATGTAATATCAGAGTGTGTGGCAAGAATGTATATAGATATGTTTGTAAATGTTGATGAACTTTCTTCACAAAATATACATGATGGACACACATGCAGTACATGGGTCTGCAAACGTAGCCTAGTAATGTACTGGAATTTACGGTGAGCCCCGAAAACAATTCAATTCAAAATCTAACGGTCAAAAAAATGTACTAAATTTTACCTTCCACTTTCAATACTTTATGGGAGTTTCTAAAATGATACTGTCTTCAACATACCACTGTATTTATACAACTCTTCATTTAAGGCGTACAAATGGGATTCCCTACATTTAAAAGAAAGTCAAGATATCACATTTAATGTATATGTGTAGGTCTGTTGTATGACAGAACATCCTACCATATAACATTTTCACAACAAATCCTAAAATGTAAGGAAATATCAGAATTTTTCTCAATAAACCATAACTGTAGACGGTTTAGTCTGGAAACATTCTTATTATAACTGTTGTTCACATTTTGTGTATCCAATTATACTTAACATCGATTATACAGTGGTTGTTTCTATCCTTTTTTTTCCCTTACTTACATAACTATTCTAAAGCACTAATGCTGGGTTTTTGTTTCACCTGCAAATGGTAAATTATACTTTTAATAGTAAGGCGTGTCATTAGCATTTCTTATCAGGTATATTCTCTCTCCATAGACAAATAGCTCCAAAATACACATTGAATTCCAATCATTATTTTTCTGTGGGACCGACAACGAGAAATTGAAATTTATATTCACTATGGAGCTATGTCTTTATAGAGGTATTAGATTTGTGTATGAAGCTTGTAATATCTGTTCGATATACGAAATTCGCGTTGGCGCTCCACATGAGTGTAGTGTTGACATCTGTTTTGGTGTGTGTTATATCTGACCAGTAATGGGCTCTATTTGGAATAGTCAAGCTTTCGAGAAATGATACGTTTCTTAAACTCTTCAGATATTTCTCTCGTTTTCACGAGACTTTCCCCATGAAAAACACTGTAAATTAATCCGATCCTTACGGGAACCTGATATACCACGGGTGCACGTTTTGTTTGTTTTGTGATGCACTGTCATATTATATCATTTTAAGAGGAATTCAAAGTTTATTTTATGAAAATCGGGTTTGGAATGACTGAAAAATCCAAAAACAAAGTAAAACAAAGCAATCGTAATAAAGTGTGGGTCCCACACTTTATTAGAATCGTTCTTTCTAGGATATCTCACTCATTTCAAAACCAATTTTCATCAAATAAACGTTGAATTCCTCAAAGAATTACATGCTCTTTCACATTTTCTAAGGGGTTTGTCATTATCTCACACACACACAAAAAAAGAACGTCTTCTCATTTATACTCACCATTCTCCCCCAACAGGCACAAAATATGTCTAAGAAAGAGAAGAAGATGAGAAGCTGGTCTCGCATAAACAGACTTTTCCTGATACTCTGTGTCCTTTCTTCACTCCTTTCATCGATTTTGGCGGGAAGGATATGTGAAATATGTGACTGTTTTCCTGCTGTCAGAAGTGTCTCCTGCACAAAGGTTTTTGATGTTACTTCTTCAAGGTGTCTCAACAATAGTTTATCAAGTGTCTACGGCGATGTTCAGAAAGTGCCATTAGAAAAATCTCTGGAGCTTCTCCAAGAAATACCAGAAACCAGATGGCTTACGCTCGACCAAAATTCACTGCGGAATGTTCCAAGGAATATATTCTTGCCTATGAGAGAGCTTAAGAGTGTATCTCTGGCCACAAATCTACTTACTACGATCCCAACGTTTTACAACAATACTTTCCTCCAATCACTAAATTTGAAAGATAATGCATTTAGTGAGATTCCGACAGAACTCCGCAGCGATGTTCCTAACCTACTGAACCTTTACCTCTCCGTAAATCGCATCAAGTATGTAACGGCTAGCAATTTTCCTGTCTTTCTCCGTACCCTTGATTTAAGTTTCAATTTGATTGGAAATATAAGCCAGTCGACTTTTAGTGATATGCTCCAACTCGAAACAATTAGGCTAAACAACAATCGATTAAAGTGCATACTTCCTGGAACCTTTAACCTTCCAAAATTGGACAGAGTGAATTTGGGAAATAATCAAATATCTTGCATTGCTACCGATGCATTCCCACCAAACTTAACATACCTTCTTCTCCACGAAAACAAATTAAGCGAGTTTTCACCGATTAGAGGACTCCCCAATTTGCGATATCTCAATCTCGCAAATCAAAGAGGTTCTCTAGTCTACATTTCGACTGAATTTGGGCGTCTAGAAAATATCAATGTTGACGCGGGCCACAAAAGCATGCACCTTCAATCTCTCCTCCACAACATTCCAAGTCTAACATCTATTTCGATTGCTGGAAGTCCTCTTCAAATGATTTCCTTTAGTAACCATTCTTCCTTAGAGGTTTTCGTGATCTACTCATCCTCGGTAGAAGAGCTCCGGCACGTATGTTTATTATCCTACTTGTCTGTTCTACAGGCTTTGAGCAATAAACTCTCAACCGTACCAGATATTGCCGGCTTGAAAATGCTACAGGTTGTTGATTTGACAGACAACAAAATTCAGTCGGTGCAAGCTTCGACTTTCCAAAATCTTCCCAGACTTCAGCATCTCTTTCTCGGCGAGAATGAGATAACCTCAATAACTGGACAATTCCAAACTCTGCACTTACACGCACTCTCCCTCTATAAGAATAAAATTTCTTCCATAAGTTCGGATGCATTTTCCGTCGTTCGTCTTCAGGTTCTGGACATCGACAAGAATAGCATTCGTGACTCGTTAGCTCTACCAGATATGCTGTTTGTTAAGAGTCTTTATATATGCGATAACGAAATTGGTGTCCTGGATCAGTATACGTTTGAAAGGATCTACAGCCTCGAAACACTGGTAATGACCGATAACATTGTCGCCGCTATTATGGAGATGCCGCTCTCACCACAACTCAAAATAGCAAACTTTAACAACAATCCAATTACCTACATTCACCCGTTAGCGTTTTCTACGGCTCCCCAAATGACTCATATCCACCTGCGAAATACGGGGCTTACGGAGATGGAAAATTCCATTCCCTTATTGGTATCTCTAGATTTACGCGGTAGCCGGTTGTCACAGCTACCTCCTAAACTTGCACTTAATTTTCCACAACTATCCTTCATAAATTTCTGTGAGAACCCTATGGAGCACTTGGACACACAGGTTTTAGAGCACCTGCAAATCTACTCTGCCTGCCTTGGTAGCGATGGAGCAGTGTTTACATTTCCCGGGTTAATTAGGAATATGGAGCATATTACGTCGCTTCGTCTTGAGCTCTCATCAAACGTAGAACTCACCTGCAACGATATTACCGGCCTCACAAGAACAAACTTTGCCTTGATTGGGGGAAGAATTGAAAAAAGCAATGAAAGCCGCTGTGTGTCGTCAGTTCCAAATACTATTATCCTGAAGAAAACTGTTATCGATAACTTGAGTTTTATTAACCTATTAACATATGGGCGTGTCATTTCGCTAGAAGAAATAACACTCATTTCACCGCTTAGATTTCAAGCTACGTTACCAGCTGTGTATGGAGCAACTTTGGCTATCTTAAAATATTCAGCCAGTGGACTGACTGACATTCCCAAAATATTTGCCCCATTAGCTTTTTCTTTGAACCTATCTGGCAACCTGCTGAGACTTCTTGACATTGACATTTTCAGAAGTTTCTACCCACAAGTTCTGAGTATTGATTTATCCTACAATCAAATTGCCTTTTTACCGAAATATACAAGGGAAGACTGTTTTCACCCATTAGAGAAATTGATTTTAAAAGCAAATAATCTTTGTCTGCTGGGGTTAAGGGATGATGAATCGTATCTCAGCATTTTTCCTCACCTCTCCTTACTTGATATTTCAAGTAACAATCTAACATATCTTACGCAAGGCATTGTTCCTACGAGTTTGATGAATATGCCTTTGTTTTACCTTACAGTGGTCTCAGAGAATAATCCACTCGTTTGTGATTGTAGTCAACGTTGGCTAACTAGCATCGAAGATATTTTGGTTTTCCAAAATGCTGTTTGTTCCACGCCATCTGTAAATGAGGGACGCTCTGTATTTGATCTGGTTGAAGAAAATTTCCCATGTCCACCGTTCATTGCGAGTGGACAGGTTTGCACTGCCAACAATTCGACAATATCAGTGACGTGCCCTATTATGTCATATCCTGAACGCAATATCACCTGGTCGATTTCGAAATCAATTCCATCAGGTGATCACATTGGTAATTTCAGCATGTATCGTCACACAACGGCTATAGATTTAGATGTATCAATCATTGACCAAGACATCAATTTATCTTGTAGCAATGCAGACATTAGCACACACTTGGTGGTTGATATTGCCATATCTACAGACTTACCTATAGCAGATATGGACATAGAAGGTTTGCAAAACATATCGTTGGTCTGTACGGTAAAGAGGCGGTTCGATGTTTCAAAAACACCCACAAAGATTGCTGACGGTTCGGAGATTGACATCAAAAGCTATGCGAGGAACTCAGCATTTTACCCTTTAGAGTTTCTTCTTGGCTCTCTTATTTATCTTATATTTGGCGATATGCCGCTGAATTGAGCCATGGTAACAAATCTGCTATCATTCGGATATTGTGGGACCTAACGGCTTCCTAACTTTCAGGCTGCCGAATCATCAATCCCACGTCAGTAAAATTCAGTAAAAGATAAATCTTCATTTGGAAATTGAACGTTGTTGTTGTTGTGCTTGTTATTTTAAGCACGCACTCCGTAAAAGGAAACAGCATGTTTGTTTAGTATTCAAATGTATGTGTGTGACCTCCCGTAGTGTTATCTCATGACATTGGCATATGTAAACGATTTTTTTTTTTTTTGGCAAAACCAGTTACAAAATAGGGACAACAAACTAACATGTACAAAACCTTTAATATCATAAACGCACCAAACTACCAAGTACAGGTATACGGCGAAAAAAAACAAAACAAATCAATCAAATTGTGTCATGGCGACATAAATCAAATTGTCTTTGTCAACATGACAGCAGTCTTATTTATCTATGAAAAAGTTAAGTGTTGTGTACTTTTGTTTCTGATGTAAGAGACCGAGGTTATGGCAATTCATAACACATGTACCTAATGTCACATATGTATGTGTAATCAAAATTGTTAACATTGTACAAACTAGTTATAATGAGTATGTATGTTTTATTATGTTGATTAAAAAAAAAATGTAGGTTATGTCATACGGAGAATGGATAAATCTAATCAAATCGAATCAATCAAACCTAAAACGGATCTTCTTATTAGTGACGGACTCTTTAATCAATACAGGTTTGAATTTATGCATTCTAAAATGTTGCATACAATATGTATATACTGAACAGATGACATTTTTCAATGACTAGTCATGTTCATTCTATCATTTCCTGATACTGTTATGGAACGTGAGCAGATTTTGATGCAGAGACTACTTCTTATACATGGAACTTTGCCTCCTCCACCCCCGAAGATTTATGTACGATGTTAAAAAAGACATCTGTTTATTAAAGTCCCATACACCCAAGCCTTTTCAGAGATTTGTTTGGTTCCTAAACACCTCAGAGGAGAGCAAGCCGGTGTGATTTGACCCAGTTGATCCATTTCCCATATCATCATGCATATATTTGGTGAAGCAAGAAACCTGAAAGAAGAAAAGTCATTTTGTATTCAGACGGCAAACGTCATAGACTAAGAATATCAGGAGGACTGGGGATTTTGCTTTGTAAACCTATTCCTAATATTGACGTCTTGCCATCTCTGCTGGATAAATTGGATACTGGATACATTTATTGGATACACACACACACACACAAAAAAAAAAAAAACATTGCGATTTGCATCGTGTTTCATGCAGGGCAAAGATGATGAGGATTCGTTTATCCAAGACCGTGGGATATCAAAGGAACTTAGGAGATCAAGGGATTTTCTTTGCAACTTATTCCAAATAAGTCATGAAGAGATGCTCCTAAAGACGTTTGGCCTTGCAGACTTTGCTTCAAGCTTTCAAATCTGTGCAAAATTTCGACCCTCACCATGCCTCAGGCAGTGCATAAATGACCAACATTAAGCTACCAATGACGACAGGATTTCTTAGGCTGAAAAGATAACTCATTTTCTTTTGGATCGAGGTAATGCTATCAAAAATGCCTCCATTCACCGATTTCGTGTTACTCAAGGCAACATGGATTATAATTCGTCATTCATTCCTATAACTAGACAGGAGGATCAATTTCTATCATAATAATAAGACATCTGTTCATTATTTTGTAGGACTGTTTTTTTTTTCCAAACGCAGGGCTTTCTGTTTTCTTTCTGCATTCATCATGTCTCTGCCTCTCTTTCCCTCGCTGTATTATGAATGATATTTAGACAAACGTAAATTTGAATACCTGGATGTAAGAACGGACAGAGTCCAAACATGGCTTTTTATCTTTTCGTTTGATAACAGATGTATCGATCAACATTATTCGAATGATTTTGTTTAATAATTTCAATGTGTATATAAATATCCAGTACCGACTGATTAGATATATGAAAATGTTAATTGTTTTCCATTTTATTTTCTCGAAATGCTCTCTAAATGGACTTGAGTCATTATAATGGACTTGAGTATTTTTATACTTGAAGAGTTTGTTCGTCAAAACCGATAAATCCAGTTTTGAAGATTTTGAAATACGGTCTGTGTCATCAAGTACAAAATGATACCTTTTGAATGATATATTGGTCACTATATATAAAGGTATATTTTTTGAAGTTACACCGTATGGTCAAAAGAAGCAAGAATGTCCTTATTATTCTCTTTATTTTTCTTGACCTTTAATCGCAAACATCTCCATATGGCAAATATGAACTTATCGGTTTTTGCGAACAAACTCTTCACTTTCATTTGTATTATTTTGTATTCTATATCATTTATTAAAGACATCAGAAATGTCAAGCTAGACGCAAGATGATAGCGTCGACTTTTCAAAACTTGCACTGTATCCTACCCCGATATACTTCGCAGGACTGTCCGATAAGAGGCATCGAGATATGATAATAGTTATGACATTTCATTCCATTTTTGAATCGTCAATGAGGATTTTCTCTTCATCTTCTATTCCTTTTTTTCCTTATCCGGGCTTTGTCTTTGTGAGCGTGTCCATGTTGAAACTTCGGTAATCGTGTAGAAATGCACACCTACCAGTTTCTTCCCCGTATGTAGCTTAAATGTTGTGCACCTGTTGAAGGTGCGTAAATGAACCATGTGAGATTAATTTCGTGGAATTTGAAGAGTCGAAAAGGCAAAATGTAGAGAGAAATCGGGCTTCGGAATTACGTCGCTCGTGAACTGTTTTGGCTTAATAATTTCTACATCGATTCTGCAGAGACCGATAGTAACGCTTGTAATCGATTGTATAGTCTTTAATCAGCCGCTTATACTCGGACAGCGCCATCATTACGAACGGCAATACAGAATGTCGTGTTACCGTATGCCCACCGCGTTGCTAGGACGGAGGACACCGATTCTGGAGGATGTCGCATAGCATGTGGAATGAGCACCTCCCTGTTTAGAGGATGTCTTAGCACCTCCCTGGTCCTAGCAGCGCGGTGGGCATACGGTGAGTATACACGACATTCTGTATTGCCGTTCGTAGTGATGGCGCTGTCCGAGTATAAGCGGCTGATTAAAGACTATTACAATCGATTACAAGCGTTACTATCGGTCTCTGCCGAATTGATGTACCGTATAAGCCAAAACAGTTCACGAGCGACGTAATTCGGAAGTCCGATTTATCTCTAAATTTTGCCTTTTCGACTCTTTAAATTCCATGAAATTACTCTCACATGGTTCATTTAAGCACCTCCAACAGTTCAACAACATTTAAGCTACATACGGAGAAGAAACTGGTAGGTGTGCATTTCTACACGATTACCGAAACTTCAGTCTTGGAGATTGATTTCCGAGCAGTTATCAGATTCAGTTGGCCATTACAGACAACGCCTGGTTCAGGTTTACATGTCGCTATTATGTTCCTCGTGAAAATAATTCTTGAGACCTTCTGCAGACCACTTTGGACGTCTTTGGTAAGTTAAACTTTTCATAAGTATTCTGAATTCGGCCAATAGTTTTTTTTGGGTTCTCGACTTGATAAGAATACGCATTTGTGACCGTGCACCTCAAAACGAACATAAAGTCGCACACACTGATTTTGCGTGAGGACTGAAAATAAGTGAAATGGGTCAACCTGGCCGAACTTGACTTTTTGATATTTTCTGAAAGAGCGGGTCTTCTTTTACATTATGCTAAAATTTGGTTTCATAAAACGGGCAGGAAAGTGTGTTTTTTAGCACTTTATCTCGAACATTTTTGGTAGAATAGTGTGATTAGGTGTGTCTTTAGAATCCCTTTTTCATTTCTGAAAAAACCTTGTCCACACTCTTCACTTTCAACTCTAATAACTTTTGAAAGGATAATGCTACTGCTTTGAAAGTTGGCGTTGATTATGAACAGAATGTGTCAATGATGCATGCTTAATTTCACTTTAATCTGATAATCCCTTCATTGTTGTTACTCTGGTGGTTTACTTCCTGTTTTTTGTCCCATTCATCGCACAGCCAGCACGGTTTGCTAAAGATTAAGCGCTTGAATAGACACTGTACTTCAGAGCCTCTTTTCTCAGATCACACTTTTCCTGAGTTTGTGCTTTCTTTCCAATATGTAGATAGGTTAGGAGAGTCCATTTGATCTGAGTTATACATCATTTAAAGCTTTAAGTCTGCTCTTTCAGAATATGGTCTTAACTAAAAATTCATGTCTGGCGACTTTTTGTTTGTTTTGAGGTGCAGGGTCACATTTATTCTCTTCATAGCAAAACAAATAGCACATTACCACCAATTTCTCTTGATTATTTTCTTTTCTTGTACGTTTACGAGTATAAAAGAGACATTAAATAGATGATACATTTTTGGTTGAGATGAAGATTTAGCCTTGAAAATTAATAAGCACATTTCTTGCGAGATCATTGAAAAACACTCCATAAGTAATCAAAAACGCAAACGATTCCAGGAGGAATAAAAAGTTTATTTGATGAAAATCGGTTCTCAAATGGCTAAGATATTCAAAAACAAGTAAAACTAAGAGTCCTAATAGAAGTTGGGTCTCACATTATATTAAAGGGACGCAGTCCTCACGAAATAATAAAAAAAAAAAATATGTTGTTGTTGTTGTTGGTACCTCCAATGAACTACTTTCACCAGAAACAAACTTTCAAATCACCAAATAAGCTCGTACATTTTGGTTGAAAAAGTGTGACTCTGCATGGTGAATATGCTAATGAGCAAGTCCTGGCGGAGAGTCAGACGTCACCGAGGCACAACTGAAGAGTTTGTTTGCAAAAACCGATAAGTCCATATTTGTCAAATGGAGATATTTGCCATTAAAGGTCAAGAAAAATAAAGAGAATAATAAGAAAATGTTTGCTTCTTTTGACCATAACTTAAAAAATGTACCTTTATATGTAGTGACCAATCTATCATTTAAAAGGTATTATTTTGTACTTTATGACAGAGACCGTACTTCAAAATCTTCAAAATTCACTTATCGGTTTTTGCAAACAAAGTCTTCAACTCTTCACAGCCGTGCTCTGCTCGTTATCCGTACGCTCCCTATTGTTACCCGCATGCATGAAGACGTCGGTGGCTACTACTAGTAGTATGTAACATTGTTTCTACATTGTGTGTGTGTGTATGTGTGTGTGTGTGTGTGCATCGTGTATCATATTCGCACAGTACACGTGTGGACAGTACAACTAGATCTACAGTAGATACCCCGTACGCGGTTTGCCCTTCACACTTTTCCAGTCTATCACAAGCGCAGCTGCAGCCCTAGGCCCTGTCGCCGCTCATGCATGCTCTAGTACGTACAGATTGTAGGTAGAAACGGTTCTACACAGCCACAGGCCTGCTAGTACACTATAGGGGCGACCGCATTCAGCGTCGTCTGGTCAGGCTATCTTACATCAGTAGTTTTGCTCGAATCGTGCAGAAAATTTCCCAGGAAAATCCTTTTTTCCGTCCCAGACCCACAAAAGTATCGTGGAAGGTGAGCTGTATAGCTGGGAAATCTCGGTACAACAATGCCAAACATAAGAAACTTAAATAGGGCCTACAAAATTTCGATATCGTGTTGTGACCTACCTGTGCGCGGACCATTTGAGAAGCGATGTTTTACGTGGACCGGCAGGTTGTGGCCCTCGGTTATAAACCGAGAAAACTCCTGAAGCCAGATGCAATCCCGACCATTTGCTCACATGAGTCATAAAACAGAAACACCTCGAGCATCGACTTCGAAGAGAACCGAGGAGAAAAAAGCGTAGAGAGGTAAGGAAAGTGGCTAGCTATGTTTCATTTATCGTGGGGTTGCAGCCGGGGTTGGACTGCAGTGCAGTGCCACTGAGCTAGCTGCTGCCAGTGCCGACTGGACATGCACGGCGAAGTGGAGCGAAACCATATCCCTACGACCCCCTGTGTTTACCCTTCCCGGCTCACGTCATAGTTTGTTTGTTTTTGGGTTGTTTTTTTTTTTTTGTTTTTTTTTTTCGAGGAATGGCGATATCTGACTGCTTACAGAAATATTGAGATACAAACAATATTTTCTTTGAAGAATTCGACTTTCTCATGGACAGGTTATCTTCGGCAAAATCAGCTAGACGGAGTACTGTGTACATTAGTATGGTAAGAATTCGCGCGCGAGAGTGGTTTCTACGCTGAGAAGTATGCAACACGGACGGAAGCTAGAGAAGAACCGTGCCTATTTGAAGTCAAGTTCATGGTATATTTGATTTAGAAATACATGTAAATTTATGTTAACAATATCAATTGTTCATGAATTATGTATATCTAAGCTTGAAATATTTTGTTTGAAATAATAAAACCACAAACTTTCACATTATATGATAAAATTGCAACTAATCATTTTAACACTTAAATTGGTTTTTAGAGGCACGGCTGTCAACTTGTGAGTAGGGCATGCATGACGTACCATGTTTTTTGCCGGCTCTTACACGATCGCTTGCAGGAATTATTTTTCAAAAATCGCGTAGGGACACAGTTTTTCATTTCCACGCTTATAAACTGGTGAAAGGTTTTGTTTTTTAGTCTTCTTAATTATCATTACCGTGAAAATCTCAGGACTGCTTCCCTTTAAGATAAGTCTGATTTGAATATCTCTGCCATTCAAAACCAAAATTCACCTTCCCCCCTAAAAATAAATAGATAAATAAATAACAATAAGGTGAACACTTCCTAGAAAATAATAATAAAAAATAACAACACGGTGAAACCCCATCTCAACCGAAACTGTACCTTTCGCGATAGCTTCGTATGATAGACTAAAGAAATTTAAACCAATTTACCATTATTTACACTAAAGGTCATGCACTCCTTGTTTGAATTTTCGCTCTCAATATACGGTTTGTTACAATTCCACAAAACACTATAATATTATTCTGAATGCGCCGAAAGATTTCTCTCTTTCTCTCTTCCTCTTTTCCCTGTTTTTTTGTTCCCTTTCTTTCACATTTTTGCTTTCCTTTTTTGTTTCTATTCCGACTTTCCCAGTTTCCCGCACTCTTTGTACTTGTAAGCTCCCACCCCATATTTCCCCCTTTCCCTTAGAGGTACCCAAGCATAGTCTTTTGAGTGGGTAGCTCCACTTTTTTTGTGTGTGTGTGTGTGTGTGTGTGTGCGAGTTGTGACCACGGCTTTAACGCAGCAAGGAGCCAGAACGTCACCTGATATGATCCATCAGCCTCGACGATCATACCTGTAAGGCAAAGTAAGAACATTAGTAAACGATATTGCAAACCTATGAAGTCTCATTTGACTTATAACTGTTTATGTGTGTTTTATTTGTACTTATCCTTAATATCGAAAAGAAAGAACACCGTAACTATCTAAACTATTTACAACGCTATCTAAGAACAAGTTTATGTTATAAAGGTGAAGTGAGATCCTCCACTTGCAGTATGGGTTCTTCCCATCGCATATAAATGGAAACTTTCGTTGCTAGCGGCAGGGTCCGTACACTGGCCGTACGGTACGTGCATATATGAAGGAAGTGATCTTAACGCACCCTCGTGTAATTCGTGGAGGTTAAGGGGGGGGGGGGAGGGAGGGGGAGGTTATTTCTGGTTCACTGGTGCACTTCCGGTAAAATGCAGAGTTGCTGTGAAGCAGGCATGTGCAGAGCTTATGTGCCGTGATCGGATCTATTTTTTCCCCTTTTTATCACGACTAAAATATTGGCACTTGACAATAGAAATGCATTTTCAAAGCTTATAACTTGATATTTTTTGAGATGCTAAGGAAATCTACAAAACCGTGGCAATTTGGAGATAGAGACAGAGCTCCACGTTTTTCGTGTACGATGAAAAAATAGAGCTCGCGCTTTGTACCGGCATGGTGTTGTCCACAGATAATGGAAATCTAACAGCACCTCACTCGTTTGAGTTTTTACAGTAATACTTATATGTCATAGGGACAATTCTTACCAATCCTATAAGATGCATAATATCAGAGGTTCACAAATTATCAACTTTCTCTTTTTTTGTTCTTTTTTCCATCTCGGATTTTGCTCTCAAGTTGGGATATTCTAAACACTAAAAGGTATATATCAGATCGTTATGGCGTATAGCTCAACAGTGCACAATTCTATTGGTGGTTGTTTGGACATGGTATCTTGAATTAATTGGTGGAATTATTTTTTATTTTCCAGTTTTGTTTCAGATTAACCTCCTTATCCAAGTCTCTGTTTTTAGGAAATCTTTTTGTGCTTGTATAGGACTGTGTGTGCTAACCACCCAAAGGAGAAGTAGAGCCTTTCTCCCCAGAGAGCAACTCCCCTATCATCTTGCATTACACGGGTTTGCCTCTGTGTGCTGCCATTATTCATCATTCCGAAGGTTCGTAAATCCTGAAATCCTAACTAGAAGATCTTCGGCGTTATTCCAAAGGCTCGTTATTCCCAGGGTCCGTTAATGGCAGCACATTTTGTGTTCTGTCTCTAATATCATTGAAAACAATCATTCATATGCAACTATCCCGTTATATAAAATTTAATGGTTTACTCTTACCAAACAAGACTGGTTTAAAACCAGTCTGGTTTTAGAGAAAAACATTCAACTACCACTTCACTGTTAAAAGTGACGGATGACTGGTTACACTCCATTGATAGAGGCACGTTCACTGGGGCGGTTTTCATTGACATGAAAAAGGCGTTTGACACCGTGGAGCATTGCACAATGATAAAGAAGCTACACTCTATTGGAGTTTCCGATGAAAGCCTTCGCTGGTTTGAGAATTACTTGTCTAGAATTACCTGTCTGGTCGACATATACATACATGTACTTTCGTAATGCAATGTCGCATCCCCTGGAAGTGTGTTACGGAGTAACACAAGGTTCCGTTTTGTGGCCTCTCCTCTTTACAATCTATCTATCGATGACATTGACAAACAGATTAAATTGTGCAGTATTCATGTATATGCAGATGACACTATTCTATACTTTTCTCATTCTGATATTAATGATATCATTTCAAAAAACAGCAGCACAAAGAACAAAATGGAGTTTAAAAATTCAAACGCTGTTGAGTCCTGAGTGGCCTTCTGCGTGTGATTTTGTTTTAGAAATGTAGACATCTTTTATCAGTTTCATGGAGTTATAAATATATTAAAGAATGATACAGCTTCAATGTTTTTTTTTTTTTTGCGATGTATATTTCGTAATATGTAACTTCGAAGTTTATGCGTCAGAGGACATTCAGAGTGGATTTTCAGTTAGAGTCACAATGATCTAATCATTGTATTACTAACATTATTATCGTTATTTTTAAATAATCATTGTTTCCATTATCAATACAACTATCAGAATAACACTAAAAATAAAGGTAATACTTATTATTGTCATTATAATTGTTGTTATTATTATTGTTATTATTATTGTTATTGTTATTATCATCATCCTCTTCATCATCAACACCATTATTATCATTAGTAGTAGTAGTAGTAGTACACTGTAAAAACATCGGTGTTAGATTTAACACTAAATCTAACAGCTATCAAACTTTGATAGAGGACCACACCCACAGGTGTGGAAAATGTATTGTGACGGTGTTAACAAGTGTTCGCCTTGCACTTCGTGGTGTTAATTTGACACTGTGGCTGGTGATATTTTTGACACTGCAATAGAGTTAATTCAATAATGACACCGCATGGTGTTGATTTGATATTGGTGGTGTTAATTTCAATGGTATAACACCCGTCCAGCTTCAATAGGGGACCACACCAACTGGTGTTAGTGTGGTGTAAATGTGTTTACACATTTTTTTTTTCAAAAATCGAGTACTTTATCGGATAATTCTTTATCGTCTTGTTGAAGCTCAAAATTAACAAGAAGTGCAGTAACTAAGAAACTATTCAAAAAAAATTGAAATGACACCCGGAGTTGTTAATCTAACACTATGAATGAGCACCGGAAATCTAACACCAGCTCGGTGTTTCATATTTAACACCGGACTTTTTGCAGGGTAGTAGTAGTAGTAGTGGTAGTAGTAGTAATAGTAGTAGTAGTAGTAGTAGTAGTAGTACTTAATAAGCTATGGCCGCAATCATCAAAGTAGGCTATGCTCTTGCATCGCGATGGCATGGTCAAATTGATGCATACCGCGCTTTCAATGAGCTTTATGTTCTCGTCCAGGGACTTTCATTAACAAAGTTACTCTTTTACAAATCCAGAATCCAAATGGAAACAACAGTCACATAAATCTTATGGCAATAATTGTCTAGTATAAAATACAAAACTTTAGTTTGGCTATGACTTTCGGCGGTTTCAATCAGTGTACACGACAGTCCCATAACTGAAAATGTTAAAGATATTGGGAAGATATCATTAATTTCTTCGACCTCCCGAATTTTCATGATATAAGCGGGGCTTCATTATAATAGTATCTACATTGACAATTTCCTTTGAAATTAAACAACCTTATAAGTTATTACTTTAATAATATCTATATTCCGTGGCCCTCCATACAACTCTCAGAAAAAGAAACAAACAAACATAATTATACTATTAACAGTTTCTGTCCACTTAAATCTCCAAACTGCTAAAGAAAGTGAATAACCAACTTCGGTTGGTTAAATTTTAACTGTAATTACTGTTTTCAAATCTAACTTCACCACACTGTCAGACTATTCCCTGACTATTCTATACAATGCATTGATCTTACCACATATCACATACTGCAATATCGTTTGGGGAAACTGTGGCTCAACTAAAATTAATCCAATTCTTACCCTCCAAAAACGTGCTGTACGTTTGATTACCAATTCCCGTTACTTATCCCCATCCAATCCCCTATTTCGTAAACTAAAAACATTGAAAATTGAAGATCTTCACACCTTTCAAACTGCTGTTTCTATGTATAAGTATACATTTAATTGTCTTCCAAAAATTTTTGATGGCTTCTTCACTCCAAATTCCATCGTTCATTCAAATCCAACACGTCAGTCGTCCGATTACCATCTCGAAAACCCCAGAATCATTTTAGCTCAAAAATCATTAAAACATAATGGACCAGATATTTGGAATTCTTTACCCCCTAATTTAAAACAATGTACGTCGTTGAACATTTTCAAACGAGATCTAAAAAACACCCTCATAACCCAGTATACTTCTGACACATAAATATTCATACCACCTGGTCAACAAACACCCAAAACAATGAGTTCACGGCCATAACTGAAGTAACATTCACCTCATCACACTGATACACAAAATAACAGTCAGAGTACAAACCAAGATTCATCCCAACACAATGCACACCGCACTGCACCGCACGTCCTTCGCACAATATTACTTCCCACTCAGTGAGTAGCAAGATTTTCTTTATGTATCTCTTTATTGTGCTCGTTGCACAATTACCCCCCACTCAGAGAGTGGCAAGATTTTCTTTATGTATCTCTTTACCCGGGGCCATCTTCCTCGTTAAGCTTAGCTTATGATGATGGTCCCCTGCATTTCATTTTTATCATTTCCTATTGCTTCCTTTCATATATGATATTCGTTCTTGAAAAAAAGAAAATGTATGTAAGATCCAAACGTTATGAATATTAGCTGTGTAAATGACTATGTAAGTATTTTGTTGATTTGTTGATTTGTATTAATTCTGAAATGCAGAAATAGAAACTGAACTTAACTGAACTGAACTGAACTATGCTGGATAAAGCAATTAGTAACTGTTGCTGATCTGTTGTTCATTAAAAACAAACACCATACGGAAAATCATAATGCGTTGAAATGGACACGAGATGGTGCACTGAACGCAAATCACACATCCCATATTTAGCACTAGAGACATTTCTTAAATGTAACAATTATTTTAGATCAAATATTTTGAATTTAGCGAATAAATTAGCATACTCTTTGTTCCAATGTTGTTTTCACAATCACATGTGAAGGGTAAAATTTTTACTCTGATTTCTGTTACCACAAGATTTCATACACAACATTGAGGACATTTTTGAAACATGCAAATACGCAACTAATGTTATCAATGGATACACATAACTTTTCATTATTGCAGTCGAAAAGTAAACAACACTTTAAAAAAAAATAAACTGTGGTAATCTCTGATATTCGTGTTAAGGGATGTAGCCATGCAATTTTCGAGATGCTCATCAAGAAAAGATTTGAACATTTTTTCTTTCATATTGAAGAATGTGTATAAAAAAGTGAAAAAGAAGTAAGACGGATAATTGGACAAACCGCTGACATCATCACATTAAAAAAAAAAAAAAATCGATAATCTGATTGGGACAGCCAAGATGGCGTCTGAGATACCAGCCGTTGTTTTATAAAACGACGCAACATAGTTTGTAGTCGTTCAGGAATTAATATGGAGGACATTAATTGCAAAAAGTTACTCAGGCAAATATTCCAAGATACAGAATCAAATATGTTAATATTTCTAATCCTAGCTTACAACCGCAGCGTTGAAATCACATCTGATCGAAAAGTCATTATGATGAAAAAAATAATGGTCCATGTAACAGGGTGTTTATAATGCTATGTGAAAAATACCGGAGTGACAATGCCTCTATTTCATCGTGACAGAGTAGACTAGGTTTTTTTTTTTAATTATTATTATTTTATATCAGCTTTGACTGTTAACAGTATGTCCCCCCCCCCAAAAAAAAAAAATACAACGGGGCCCTCCACAATGATATCTTTAAAAATAGTGAATCAATCTAAATACAAATTCAGGGTATGAAACTATAACTCATTGCCCACATCTTACAGAAAACCCCATTCGATTTGCTTCAGTAGTCAAAGAGAAATACGGAATTTTGTAGAGGATGTCGGGAATCTCTTCTGTCCAAATTCTGTCTATTATTCACACACAAGAGCATGGAATTGCTAAAATTGGAAGAATCAGACTCATGACATGCTTTACAACAATCCACATTTCTCTGTGACCGCTTAACCAAATTGAATGGAGTTTTCTGCAAAATAGAGCTAAGATGTTATATTTTAAGACCCTGAAGTAGCACGTAGACAGGTTGATCATATGAGATGTTATCAAGTCGAGAATTTTTTTTTTTTGTAATTTTTTGTGGCAACTTACTGCAGAAGGTCCCCCAAAAAATTACAATCAGATATTTGCACTGATAATGCCCAATACGATTAATTTTTTTGAATGCTACTTCAGGGTCTTAAAATATAACATTTCAGCTCTATTTTGCAGAAATCCCCATTTTATTTGGTTAAGCGGGCACAGGGATATGTGGATTGTTGTAAAGCATGCCATGAATCGGATTCTTCCGAGTTTAGCATTTCGATGATCTTGTGTGTGAATGATAGACAGAACTTGGACAGAAGAGATTCCCGACATCCTCTACAAAATTCCGTATTTCTCTTAGACCACTGAAGCAAATCGAGTGGGGTTTTCTGTAAGATGTGGGCAATGAGTTATAGTTTCATACCCTGAATTTGTATTTAGATTGATTCACTATCTTTAAAGATATCATTGCGGAGGGCCCCGTTGTAATTTTTTTGGGGGGACATACTGTATATTAAGCCAAGATAACATCAGATCAACAAGTCATTACTCTTCTACTCTGGAGGTGCTTGAGCGTGTATAATTCAGTAGTACAGACGGGAATGTTTTGACCTTTGTTAGCCAAGATGCCATCTGATCAAAAGACATTATCTTATGAATTGGTGGATTGAACACGTGGCTGGGTTTACAAGTGCCCAAAATAAGGGACAGTAGAACTACGCGACGAGTATTGCACAGATTTCTCCCCAAAGCACTAGCACTCGGTAAACATATCCAAAAGGCATGAAGCAAGGAATGACAATTTGGAGTTTAGAAAAAATGTGAACGTGCCTCAAAGAACTAACTAAAAGTCGCACTCCTTGATTTTACGTGAGGGCTCAAAAAAAGGTGACATGGGTCAATCTAGTCAATCTTGAGTTTCTTTTTTTTTCGTGTTTTCTGAAAGAGCTATCATTCTTCTACATTATTCTTTAGTCTAAGATCATAACATGAATGGGAACGTTTGTGCATTCGTTGTGTGTGTGCCTCTTTTCTAAAATTTAGATAGGTTAGGAGTCTATTTGACTTGACTTGTAAATCATTTTAAAGCTTAGGATCTGCTCTTTCAGAATCTGCTCTTAATTAAAAATTCATGTCAGGCACACTTTTGTTGGTTTTGTGATGCAAGGACACAAATGTGAGAGAATGATATCATATTTATTTACAAGGTTGGTGAGAAATTGGTAAGTTTACATCTGCATTTATTGGTATTCAAAAACTGTAACTTTTCTTCGTAATTCTCTTTTTTTGGCAGTTTCTTTAACTGTATCATTGTTGTTGTTTTTTTCCACATAATGATGAAAGCATTATTATATTATGACCGTGCATCACAAAACAAAAGAAAAAGAAAAGAAAAGAAAGAGTCGGAGGCTGTGATTATATGTAAGGACTCTAAATAACGTGAAATGGGTCAACCAAGTCAATCTTGAGCTTTGTCATATTTTCTATAAAAAACCCAAGGCTTCTTCTATATCATGGTAAAGTTTTGGATCATTAAACGACTAGAAAGTTGTGTTTTGAGCAGCTCTTCTGAAACATTATCTTGCAGAATAATGTGATTAGGTGTGTCTAATACTCCCCTTTATATTACCCCCTCCCCCGGACAACTACCCCCCAGCTGAATACTGGTTAATGGTAAAGTTAAAGTAAAGATTAGGGTTAGGGTTAGGGTCAGGATTGGGGTTAGGAGTATGGGTTAGGGTTACGATTAGGTTCAGAATTACGATTACGATTAGGGCCTCGTGGGGGGGGGGGCGGGGGGGGGGGGGGGTCCGGGGTACTTGCCCAGGGGGTAATTGCCCTCGACCCCTTCCATGGCTTGGTACGATTAAGCGCTTGTACAGCCCCTACACTTTCGAGCTACTTTTCTTAGTCAACACTTTTTCAGAGTACGCATTTTTTTCCCCTTTTTACTTAGGCTATATGAGAGTCCATTGAATTGAGTTATGGGTAATCTTAAAGCTTAAATTCTGCTCTTGTAGAATCTGTCCGCATCATGAATTTCATATCTGGTGATTTGTTTTTCTGGTTTTGTGGTGCGGGTTCACAAAGAGTTCACTTAATATGTAGTAAAATTATCCCATGCAATGTCATTACGTATACTATCCTTGGATAATACTGTCACTGACCAACTATCCTTTAATCATTTTTTGAAGTTGTGATGATATAACGAGATCTCGTTTAATTGTGTTTTGCTTCACTTGAAGAGTTTGTTCACCAAAACAGATAAGTCCATAATTGTCAAATGAAGATATTTGCGATTAAAGGTCAAGAAAAATAAAAAGAATAATAAGAAAATTTTTCCTTCTTTCGACCATAACTTCAAAAATATACCTTTATATGTAGTGACCAATGTATCATTTGATAGGTAGTATTTTGTACTTTATGACAGAGACCGTACTTCAAAATCTTCAAAAATGGACTTATCGGTTTTTACGAACAAACTCTTCACTTGTATTGTACAATCATTGTTTTGGAATTATCCCTGTTTCTTTACAATATAATTCCTTGTGCAGTATTCAGTGTTATGACCACGAGACATGAGTATCTCAATAAGATAGCATTTATCTAACTATATGTGACCGTGCACCTCAAAGCGAACATAAAGTCGCACACACTGATTTTGCGTGAGGACTGAAAATAAGAAAAATGGGTCAACCTAGCCGAACTTGGCTTTTTCATATTTTCTGAAAGAGCATGTTTTCTTTTACAATCTGCTAAAATTTGGTATAATAAAACGGGCATTTATGGTAGAATAGTGTGATTACGTCTGTCTTTAGAATTCCTTTTTCATTTCTGAAAAACCTTGTCCACACTCTTCATTTTCAACTCTAATAACTTTTGAAAGGATAATGCTACTGCTTTGAAAGTTGGCATTAATTATGGACAGAATGTGTTAATGAGGCATGCTTATTTTCAGTATAATCTGATAATTCCTTCATTGTTGTTACTCTGGTGGTTTACTTCCTGTTTTTTGTCCCATTCATCGCACAGCCAGCACGGTTTGGAAAAGATTAAGCGCTTGAATAGACACTGTACTTTAGAGCCTCTTTTCTGAGTTCCCACTTTTCCTGAGTTTGTGCTTTCTTTCCAATATTTAGATAGATTAGGAAAGTCCAATTGATTTTGAAACATACATCATTTTAAAGCTTAATGTCTGCTCTTTCAGAATATGGTCTTAACTTGAAATTCATGTCTGGCGACTTTTTGTTTGTTTTGAGGTGCAGGGTCACATATGTCTATTTACTCTTACTATCCCTATGGAATGAAGTGTTGATATTACGCACGATACTTTGTAACCATTACTTACAGTGATTTACTTTGTAATGAGTTTCAAATGTTTTTGGAGACCGACAGAGAGGTACTGCGAAAAAAAGTGAAATGCGCGAGCACGCAGTATGCAAACACGTATGTGTGCGTTTGTGCGTCTGTGTGTGTGTGTGTGTGTGTGAGTGTATACCTGTAGGGTACAGGACGCAAAGAATGCTATCTGCCCAACCACGTGATGAGGCAGCATTGATACACAACACCCACACCCACGTATGAAACACATGTATCAGTTAAAGCAGAATACTAAAGGAAATACATATTTTGCTGGATTATTCCCCCATTTCAAGCTTAGAGCATGTTAAACACAGCGGCCTTTAATTCATCCATTTAGAAAATTGCGTTTTGGAGAACGGCTGCTTAAAAAAAAATGTATCCTTAATTATGTTAAATTGGAAGATCTGCGGTTATTTTGGGGGCGTGTTCATGACGTCATGGGGTGAAGGGCAAACCCGGAAGTATTACACAACAGCCTGAGCTTACCTATGTATGCTCTCGATGAGAGCGAGATGTCAATGCTCGTACCCCGAAATCCCAAGACATATTTTATCAGAATGTCACGAAAAATTAAATAAAATTGTTTTCTACTTCAAGTCTCCTGTAAAATCACACATTTCCTCGTTTAACTAGAGTCTGTTGCGTGTTATTTAGGCCACGAATACAGAAGTTGTCAGACCTAGTGCCTGTAGTGGTGCTTATAGTACAGTCTACTATGTCGAAATATTGGGTCCCGTGAGATTTTCGTGCCAAAATTGATTTTTTTTTTTAGCTAACTTGGTCAATTTGGGGATGCTGAATCCAAAAAACTTTGGTTCCATTTTTTCCGACCACGTCTGCAGTCGCCATTTTGAATTTCAAAATGGCCGCCTTAGCAAACTGTATTTTGACCCAATTATCATAATGTGAGCATCATAGACGATTCAGATTTGATGCAAAAAGCATGTTTGTGATGTCAGACATTCTGATACACCATTTTCTGATATTGTAGATAGCTTGAAATTAAAAATGGCCGCCATAGCTAAATATATTTTTACCTATATCTCAGGTTAGCATTAGGTAGAGTAAAAAATTGGGGCAAAAAGCATGCATATGATGTCAGTCATGATAATATACACATTCTTTTATTTAGTGATGGATCATTTTCCTTAACGGCCATCTTGAATTTCAAAATGGCTACCATAACAAATGTAATTGGACCGGTATCTCATATCGTATGCATTGTGTAAGGTTCTAACTTGGTGCAGAAAGCATGTGTATGTTGTCAGACATTCTAAAACATCTTTCTATTTAAACGATGGTTCATTTTGATATCAATGGTGGCCATCTTGAAATTCAAAATGGCCGCCATACCAGAATTTATATTTTGCCCCATATCTCATGTTGTACGAAATACAGACAGTTCACATTTCGGGCATAAACCGGGCTCATGATGTTGAACATTCAGATTCACTTCTCCCCTCCCTAAAATTTCAGATCACTTTCAAGGCAGCCTTCTTAAAATTAAAAATGGCTGCTTTCCAGCTAATATCTCTGGTTACAAGCAACTTTTAGACATATCAATGTTTATGGTGGCGTAAGTGTACATTCTTTAAAACACACACACATACACATAGGGCCTATACATTCTGTATTCAATGGATTATTTGTATTGGTCGCCACTCTTGAAATTCGAGATGTATTTCGACCATAATTGGTGGTGTAAGATCTTTAAACTGCAAACCCAAGCATGGTGAAACACTCATGTATAAGTCAATCACTTCACTGAATATTGCGTAAGCGGAAGTGTTTCCTGTCCTGTAGGTACACTGTTGTGTTGAAATTCAAAGAGGCTGCCATGTGAAACATTCCTTTAAAATCATTGCGTTTGGGTAAAATTTGTGAATGGGAAATCATGGGATTTTGGTGTTTAAAACAAATGACTTTCAAAGCAAACCTCTTAATAACTGTGTCTGTGTGACTGAATAATGCCCAATTTAGACGATTTGGTTGTAAGAACTTCCAATATTAGCCCTATATACTCTAATAATTCGTGGGATAGTCACTTAGATGATGAAATGTTTTCTAGGCTCGTTCCCTGCACGTGTATTTAATGAAACGGCACTCTAAAGCTCTACACAGGGGAGAATTAGTCCTAAATTCTTCCAGAAATAATGACTTTTGCATTTCTTGCTTTTGAGCATGATAATGAATTCTCTGGCTACCGTTGGTGTAGGAAGCTCGAAGCATTTTATAATAATTGAACGATTTATGCATACCCTTTGGAAATATCTACCATCTAATATATCATATTCATAGGCATTAGAGGCACAGATTAGGTTGTGACAGTCTAAGAGGTTCGTTCTCTGGATATATTGTATCAAGTCTCTACGAGGGTAAAGCAGGAAATTGTCCTGATTGAAGTCATCCACGCCAAACTTCTGGAAGGCACGGACTGTGTCATAGCACTTTCTGCATGATTCAAGGTTTAGATACTTCTTGGTCCATCTGCTCTTGGAGACATCCTCAAATTTTCATTTTTTTTTTCCGCAACAAACTGTAGAGCATAATCTCTCAAAATTGTCAATTGTACCTTGTCAATTGTCAAATTGCCAATTGTACTTTGTACAAACAAAATTCAATAACAACTCAACCAAGAAGCCTCAAGTTAGGGTATTAATGTCATGGCCCTGTGCTAGTTTATAAACAACACTGAAAAGGCTGCGCTGGCTAAATAAAAAAAGAACAAAGATTAAGGAAAAAAATCATACAACTATTTATTACGGTGATGAATATAGAGAAAAAGATTCTGATGGCATTTTCCCCCTTTCATTAAAATATTAGTTATATTCACTTATTATCGTTATGGGATTTTATTATCACCATGCAGAACAAAGATTCAATTTTTGTGTGTTATTGTTTCTTGTTTCTGTTTGACCGGCTAAAAAATATATTGAAATAAGAGAGGCTCTTCAGACCGGAGATAATTATTTCTCATCACTCATAAGAAAAGAGGTTATAATTCATCGGTGTCCATTTTTATTGAGTGTCGTTAGCATGACAACGACATGTGCACTTGTGCGCAAGCTGATAAGAGTAGTCTGCATATTTCCAAAATATAATGGAAAAGGCTACTTTGTCATTGTTAGAGCAGATTTCAAGCTATCGGTCGCTGGATGCAGTTGGTGAGTAAAAGTGATTGTATCTCCTGGTAGATGTATACTGTTGCAATGGTTAGACAAAAGTGGTCGTGAGATACAATACGAATTGAAATAATAGAATTTACTAAACCTGCAGATTTACAAACATTTACACATGACTATTTTTAAGCTGGAAATATGTGTACATGATTATGAAAAAAATGAAGGTAAATGATTACAATGGCAATCATGTCTTCACTACTTATATTAGGAATAGGAGAAATATTTGTGTGTTGTACTTTGTGAACAGCAAAAAGGCAAGTGAGAAAAAAAAACCCCGAATTTTAGGCTTATATACTGAGTGTCCCCAAAAAAGCTTTGCGTTCTAAAAGTGATATATATATATATATATATATATATATATATAATTTTTTTTTTGGGGGGGGGGGGGGGGCATTATTAGAAAGATTGTCTTCCGCAGAAGACAATGATACCAAAATCAATAAATTTGGTGCTGAACTTTTTATTCTACACCCAATTCTGTAAATGCTGTCATTTTCAAATTTCGAATTCAAATGAGCGAAGGATTTGAGTGCGACACGAGTTCCATACGGTGTATTGTGGAAGCCCGTTGATCCATGTCAACAAAAGATACAGCTTTCACATTGGGCGCGCGCGCACATACACACACACTGTTTTTCCTGGCCCGCGCCAAATTCTTCAAAATCTTCAAGAATGGACTTATCGGTTTTTGCGAACAAACTCTTCACTTGTATATTGTACAATTATCATTGTTTTGAAATTATCCCTGTCTCTTTGCATTATAATTCCTTGTGCAGTTTCAGTGTTATTACCACGAGACATGAATATCCCAATAAAATATCATTTATCTGACTATATAGTAGACGGCGAGTTGTAATGTTCTTAAAATTTTCTGTAGATTTTGATTTTTTTGTGCTATTCCCCCTATTTTGGGGGTGCTGAACACGAATCCACTTGTTGCCATTTTTCTAACCGACGTCTTCACCCGTTGCCATGGCAACGCATTTTTTCCTTAAAAGAACATGTATTCTTCATTAAACATCATAAAAACATGATGTAAACAGCACAATATGTCCTTATAAATCCTTTTTAATCAGACTTGAGAAAGAATACAATTTTCATAATGTCATGGTTACCTTGTAGCAATGGCGGTTACCATAGCAACAACTCTTTGTAGAGAAAAATCATATTTTTTCATGAAAAAGCAAGAAAACATGACAAGATTGAGTGGAATATTTATCATAAATCACTATATTTTTCCACTATGTTAATTTCACATCATTTTCGTTGCTATAGCAACAGCATGACAAAAGCTGCCATTTAAAGAAAAATAAGCATTGCGATTGAAAGAAAAGCAAGAATACGTCCATAGATGATACATTTCTGTATAGTAAGATTTTTGAGCTATTTTCTTTATTTTGTCGGTCCTAAAAACGAATCGACCTATTGCCATATTTCTAAATGACATTTTTAGCCGTTGCTATGGCAACAAATAATTTTCTTTGAAATAACATGTATTCTTCATTAAACATCACAAAAGCATGCTAAAAACACCAAAAAAAGTCAATATAAACGTATCACGCTTCAATCAAACTAAAAATCACAATTTCCGACTGTCACAGCAACCTCATAGAAATAACGGTTGCCATGGTAACAGCTAATTTTTAAAAGAAAATGATTTTTTTTTTCATCAAAAAGCATGAAAAGATGAAAAGTTTGAGTAGCATACTCATTACAAATTGCAATGATAATTATCAGCTTTTTTCACTACGTTCATGCCACATTACTATCGTTGCTATGGCAACAACTTTTTTTTTTCCCCTAGAAAGGAGAAGTACCCCAGTAAAAGAAAAACTAGATGAATAATTAATCAATTTTTGTAGAGTTTAATTTTTCGGCCCTTTTCTTTTTACTCTTTTGGGAATGCTGAAAAGGAATCCACCTATGGCCACTTTTCTAAATGATGTCTTTAGCCGTTATCATGGCAACAAATTATTTTCTTTAAAAGAACATGTGTTTTTCATTAACATCTTAAGGCCAAAATATGTCATTATATACATTTTCCTCAATTAATAAAAGCAATCTTTTTTTTTTCAATTACATTGATACCTCATAGCCATGACAGTTGCCACAGTAACAATTCTGAAAAAGAAAATACAGATATTTTGATGAAAAAAATGAAAAAATGACGAGATTGAGTACCATATTCATTACAAATTACTATCAGCTCTTGTTTTCACAACGTTCATTCCACATCATTTCTGTTGCCATAGCAATAACATGAGAAAATGTTTTTTTAAGGATTTAAGTTCTATAGCAATCTGTTGGAAATTACTATAGAGGAGGTACCATAGTCATTTAAAGTTATCAAATGTCTTGGAGACATTAATGCTGAAACAGAGTACATCATGACGAGAAATTTGGAACTTTTGGGGAGGTTTTTAGACATTTGTATTGCTTATTATTTGTATTTTGTTTCCTGGGTATATCTATAGCTTAAAAAAAATCTATTCCTTTACATGTTGTTGCGATATAGGAACAGAAATTATGTGAACAGAATTATATATAGCTAATAGTATTGCTCATTTGTAATACTTCAAAAGTTAGGCCATAATTTCACATTTTTTTCTTGAAGATTTGTTACTTGATGCATATCCATGGCAACCATGTTAAATATCAACCTTTATTTCGGATATTCAAGGTTTTAAAGGTGCAATGTGATCAGAAATTCTGGAAGCTGACTAAGCTTTTGTGTTGTTACTTATTTGTTTATTGTTTAATCTATTCTTTCCTTCCTTATCTAATGAGTAACCTTGATTTTTTTCTTTAAAAAGTAGTTTTCTCATGTTAATTCTATAGCAACAAGAACGAAGTGGGATGACTATAGTTTGAAAAAAAAAAGAACTGACAGTAATTTGTTATAAATATGTTACTCAATCTTGTCTTTTTTTTGTTTTTCATAATAAATTTTTATTACCATGACAACTGTCATTGCTATTAGGTAACCATGAAATTAAAAAATCGTGATGTTTTACTAAATCAAAGAGACATGTTTATCTTGACACATTTTGGTGTAAACAGCATGTTTTCATAATGTTTAAAGAAGAACGCATGTTCCTTTAAAGAAAATAATTCGTTGCCATGTCAACGGCTGAAAACATCATTTAAAAAAATGACCACGCACAGGTGCATTCCTGTGGACCATCCCCAAAAGAGTTGAAAAAGCACAAAAGATTTAAACTTTTCTGAAATTGATCACTAGTTTATTTCATTCTTCCTTTCCTTTTTAATGAAACAGTTCTTCTTTCTATGAAAGAAAGTTTTCTTCATATTTTTGCTATAGCAACGCTAATAATGTGAGATTAGCGGAGTAAAAAAAGCTGACAATCATAGTGAGACCCTAACTGGTAATGAAATAACTTTTTAATCAATCTTTTCATGATTTCATGCTTTTTGATAAAAACAAATGATTATTTTCTTTAAAAAATAGCTGTTACCATGGTGACCGTCATCACTATGAGGTAGCTGTGATATTCGGAAATTGTGATATTTAATCTAATTAGAGAAACACGTTCATATTGACATCTGTTGGGAATTACAGTAAGTTTTTATAATGTTTTATGAGGAATGCATGTTCTTTTAAAGAAAATAATTTGTTGCCATGGCAACGGCTAAAGATGTCAATTAGAAATATGGCAACAGGTGGAATCGTGTACGGCACTCCCAAAATAAGGGAAAGAACACAAAAATCTAACTCTTACAGAAATGTATTATCTACGGATTTACTTCATTCTTACTTTCCTGTTAATTGAAATACCTATTTTTTCTTTAAAAGGCAGTTTTTGTCATGTTGTTGCTATAGCAACGAAAAGGAAGTGAAATCAACATAATGGGGAAAGAGGTGATAGTCATGATAGTAGTTATAGTAATCATTATTCCACCCGATCTTGTCACATTTTCTTGTTTTTAAATAGTTGTTACCATGGCAACCATCTTTGCTATGAGGTAACCATGGCGTTATAAGAATTGTGATTTTTAATTTGATTAAAGAGATGTTTAGGTTTACTGCATATTTTTATGATGTTTTTAATAAAGAATACACATTCTTTTAAAGGTAATAATAAAAAAAAATATAATATAATTAGAATAAAGAAAAATTGATCATTTATTCATCTAGTTTTTCTTTTAATGGGATACTTCTCCTTTCTAGGGAAAAAAAAAGTTGTTGCCATTGATAGCAACGTTGCCATAGCAACGATAATGATGTGGCATAACGTAGTGAAAACAGCTGATATAGCAATTTGTAATGAGTATGCTACTCAAACTTTCCATCTTTTCGTGCTTTTTGATGAGAAAAATCATTTTCTTTTAAAAAATAGCTGTTACCATGGCAACCGCTATTGCTATGAGGTTGCTGTGACAGTCGGAAATTGTGAGTTTTAGTTTGATTACATTGACTTATTTTGTTTTTTTTAGCATGCGTTTGTGATGTTTAATGAAGAATACATGTTATTTCAAAGAAAATGATTTGTTGCCATGGCAACGGCTAAAGATGTCGATTCATGTTTGGCACCGACAAAATATAGGAAATAGCTCAAAAATCTCACTATACAGAAATTTATCATCTACTGTATGGGTCGACGTATTCTTGCTTTTCTTTCAATCGCAATGCTTATTTTTCTTTAAGAGGCAGCTTTTGCCATGATGTTGCTATAGCAACGAAAATGATGTGAAATAAACATAGTGGAAAAATAAGCAGATAATCTAGATAGTAATTTATGACAAATATTCCACTCAATCTTGTCATGTTTTCTTGCTTTTTCATGAATAATATGATTTTTCTTTATAAATAGTTGTTGCCATGGTAACCGTCATTGCTATAAAGGTAACCATGACATTATGGAAATTGTATTCTTTCTCAAGTCTAATTAAAAAGGATTTATAATGACATATTTTGGTGTTTACATCATGTTTTTATGATTTTTAATGAAGAATACATGTTCTTTTAAGGAAAATAATGCGTTGCCATGGCAACGGGTGAAGACGTCGGTTAGAAAAATGGCAACAAGTGGATTCGTGTTCAGCACCCCCAAAATAGGGGAAATAGCACAAAAAATCAAAATCTACAAAAAAAAATTAAGAACACCCCAATATTGTGACAACTCGCCGTCTACTAATATGTCTATTTACTATTACGATCCCTATGGTATCAAGTGTTGATATTACGCACGATACTTTGTAACCATTATTGATTTACTTTGTAATGCGTTTCAAATGCATGTTTTTGGACGTCTGGAGACCGACAGAGAAGTACTGAGAAAAAAGTGAAATGCGCGAGCACGCAGTATGCAAACACGTATGTGTGTGTTTGTGAGTTTGTGAGTATGTGTGTGTGTGTGTGTGTGTGAGTGTGCACCTGTAGGGTACAGCACGCAAAGAATGCTATCTGCCCAGCCACGTGATGAGGCAGCATTGATACACAACACCCACACCCACAGATGAAACACATGTATCAGTTAAGTATCACTGTTCTTTAAACGTATTCTTCGTGAAATAAAAGGTAAAAACAAGTGAAGCGTCGTGTACTTAAGGATTATTGTTGGCCTGATATTTTTCCATGGCCTTTAACAAAATGAGATCATACGATACTAAGAAAACAAACAAACAAATAGTAACAATAACAACTCACCCAAGGAGCCTCAAGGTAGGGTAATAATACTGTCATGGCCCTGTGCTAGTTTATATAACAACACTAAAAAGGCTGCGCTGCCTAAATGAAAAAAGAAAAAAAAAGAATAAGACAAAAAATCGTAATTATTTATTACATTGATGAATACAGAATAAGAGATTCTGATGGCATTTTCCCCCTTTCATTAAAATATAAGTTATATTCACTTATTATCGTTATGGGATTTTATTATCACCATGCAGAACAAAGATTCGATTTTTGTGTGTTATTGTTTCTTGTTTCTATTTTGACAGGCTAAAAAAATATATTGAAATAAGAGAGGCTCTTCAGACCGGAGATAATTATTTCTCATCACTCATAAAAAAGAGGTTATTCATTCATCGGTGTCCATTTATATATGTATATATATATATATATATATATATATATATATATATTGTGTCCCAAACAAATACATTTGGATTTTTTTTTGTCTTTGATAACACACAATGTGTTTAATCGTGTTAATTCTACTTCACGGTCTTAAAATATAACTTCTTAGCTCCATTTTACAGAAAACCCCATTCAATTTGGTTAAGCGGTCACAGAGAAACGTGGATTGTTGTGAAGCATGTCATGAGTCTGATTCTTCCAAGTTTAGCACGTGGATGCTCTTGGAACTGCATATTAATGTGAAAACACAAGTGACAGAACTTAGAGGAAATGGATTCCTCACAAGCTCTACAAAAATCCTGATTTCTCTTTAACCACTGAAGCAAATTGAATGGGGTTTTCTGTAAGATGTGGGCAATGAGTTATAGTTTCATACCCTGAAATTGTGTGTGGATTACTTTACTAGTTTAAACTTAAAGCTACAAAACCAATAAAAGTCGCCAAGCATGGATTTTTCAACCAAGGGCAGATCCTGAAAGAGCAGACTTTACACTTTAAGTTTAGTACCTCATCGCATTTTCTTTAAAAACGTGTTACAAAACCGCTGAAACGCAAGAATGGCTCAAACGCAACAATATAGCTCATTCAGAAACTATAAAAAACTAAAGATTCAGTAGGCTGACCATTCAAAGACCTTGTTCAGACCTTTATGGGTCCTCACACAAATTCAGTGCATGCAGCTTTTTGTCGGTTTTGTAATGCACGGTCACAGATGTACGAACACGATTAGCAATTTATTAAAGACAGCTATAAAAAAATCATGACTTAACGCTAATAGTAAAATGGAAGACTAATGACTAATAAAGATGTTGAACTAATGAGCAAAAAAGTGATGTTTTCGTATAAAGATAATACAATATGTACATAATGTTCACATCTCCACCAAGTTCAAAAAGGGTTCAAATGAGTAGAATTATTTGAATCAAACGTCGTGGTACACAATTTTTCTGTAGCAAAAGCATATGTGATGGCAATTATCATTTTCATAGTTAAAGCAAGAGCAAGAACTTCATCTGTTACCACAAATGTTACTTTATCGCTCCAATGAAAAAAAAATAAATACATATATATATATATATATATATATATATATAAATGGATGCAGTCACTGAATACTTTTCAAAGCATAAAATCTTTCGCAATCTGTCTACATACCAATGCGTACATTATTGGTTTTTTTTGACGAACGTTGTGTGATGTCAAGCAATTCCGTTAAACTCATTGGAATTCAGAATGTCGTTTCTTGTTATTCTCTGTGCTTAAACACAATAAAACTCTTGTCTGTGTTTGTCTAATGGACTCAGTACACAAAAAAAGGCAAAACAATGTGTGCCATTGTACTTTATGTATCCGTGAATAGGCATAATTTATTCTTCGATTACATTCCCAATTCTTTAATATTTTCTGTATTTCTTGTTGTTGTCCACATTGTCATGATATGAATAATTATTATACAGGCATCAATAAAAAAGGGAAACACACCGTATAAGTGTGTTTGCTCCGGTGTTCTGTACTCCTTCTTATTTTTTTTTCTTATTCATTAATGTGTTGGTTTTTTTTTTTTTTTGTTTTGTTTTTTTTTTTTCTGAAAGAGCCTCCCACAGTCGCAGGATGATGTCGGCGATAGGGGAGCTTTTTATCATCGCATTCCTAACAGGTATATCTGTGTCATAAACACTGACAATTATACACTTTCGTTTTATGTGTATAAAGAGCATGCTTCCAAAAAGCACTAAATCAATAATTGAAAAATGATGGATTTATCGCCTTTAGGAAGCAAGCTCTTCATATGAAGAGTTTGTTTGCAAAAGCAGATAAGTCCATTTTTGAAGATTTTGAAGTACGGTCTCTGTCATAAAGTACAAAATAATACCTTTTAAATGATATGCATTGTATTGGTCACTAAATATAAAGGTACATTTTTGAAGTTATGGTCAAAAGAAGACAAAAATTCTTATTATTCCCTTTATTTTCTTGACCTTTAATCGCAACTATCTCCACTTGGCAAATATGGACTTATTGTTTTTTGCAAACAAACTCTTCATATATATATATATATATATATATATATATATATGTGTGTGTGTGTGTGTATGTGTGCGTGTGTAGGTGTATAATGACGTGATCATATAGGCAGTAACACTCGAGACCGCATATGAACGTAGCGGAATGGCATTTTCTACAAACTTAAGAACCACTAGCAACCGTTTATTTCGTGGTGCCAGGTAAAAATGGCAGATGTAAAAATGGCAGAGGTAAAAATGGCAGGGGTAAAAATGGCAGAGGTAAAAATGGCAGAGGTAAAAATGGCAGAGGTAAAAATGGCAGAGGTAAAAATGGCAGAGGTAAAAATGGCAGAGGTAAAAATGACAGAGGTAAAAATGGCAGAGGTAAAATGGCAGAGGTAAAAATGGCAGAGGTAAAAATGGCAGGGGTAAAAATGGCAGGGGTAAAAATGGCAGGGGTAAAAATGGCAGAGGTAATAATGGCAAAGGTAAAAATGGCAGAGGTAAAAATGGCAGAAGTAAAATGTCAGAAGTAATGAGAGCGATTTCGTCAGATATAAACGTATGAAGAGGTTTTGAATGATAACCTAGCCAGAGCAAACTGTATTTATCGAATTATCAAATCCAAATGGCAGATTTGATTGGTTGAATTATGTTTTAAAAAAATCAGAACACTCTCATTATTCTGAGTTTGATTCAAGAGCAGTGGCGTAATCTGTCTGTGTGCAGAGAAATAATAAACCAGCTAAGAGCCTAGTAGGCCTATGGGAAATTGTTTTTATCATTCAGTATTATTATTATTAGTATCTATCATTATAAGGGGGTTCCAACAATGCTGCAAAGCCCATAAACAGCATAATCCTACGTTGTTTCGCCCAATGAAGTTATCACACACACACACACACACACACACACACACACACACACACAAACACACACACACACACACACGAACCCACTTTTGGTATAAACATAATATACGCAGATGTACATACTCTCACATACACACTCTTACACAAACAAATTCCGCTCACGTCCAGGCTAGTATATTGTCATTATTTTTCATTTTTTTTGAACTGTTTAGTGTAAAGACGTGAAGGAGACATAGTCGAAGCAAACCAATAATTTTTCACCTGTTCAATATTATTTTCTCACATTCAGGTTTCGTAGGAGCCTATTTATCTCACAAGGCCTGATCACGACATAATGTAGAAGTAAAAATACAAAACGCAAAACAACAAACTACAGCAGATGTATCGGTTGCTAAAGATTGGTAGATTCAGCCACCGAAAATGACGTCCCTCGTTGTATAACGACAGTAAGAAAATCCAATCCAATCCCATCTAGGTAGATAGAAATCACCGCCTATGACTACCATATAATCGCGATTCAATTTACACAGGGATCGCTGAAGCTCTGCAAGACTCTCTTAACATGTGCCGCGGGGAGAAATGTAACACTGCCCTATTAAATTTCTCCCAGTGGTAACAGAAAAAGTAAAGGATCCCTGCCAATTTTTCATACCTGCATGTCTGTTATCAAGCAATTTTATTTACAGAAGTTTGCACACTTTTTAAAATACGTATTAACATAGTATAGGACCTACAAGATCTAAAGTAAGTTTGATATTTTACTGACAAGATACCTGTAGAGCTGTATAGTGGTTGATATGTCCATTTTCAGGTGTACCGAGGCTCATCTTTTTACTGATATAATTGGATTGTTGACTGGCCGAGCATGTTTCAAGTTACATGATTGTCCCATATTTCTAACCGTGTCCCATTTTTCCCCAGTCTCAACCGTGCTTTATTTCAGGAGAAGGCACGAAAAGCGCGTATTGCGAGAAAGGTGTCAGAAACATGAAGAAAAAAAACTCTGTCACTTTTACCTCGTCCTCTTGCATTTCAACGACTAAATTTTTATCTCTAGCATTTTGACCACTGACATTTCGACCACTGACAACTTTACCTCTGGCATTTTTACCACATAATCATTTACCTCTGCCATTTTTACCGCTGACATTTTTACCTCTGCCATTTTTACCTCTGCCATTTTTACCCCTGCCATTTTTACCTCTGCCATTTTTACCTCTGCCATTTTTACCCCTGCCATTTTTACCTCTGCCATTTTTACCCCTGCCATTTTTACCCCTGCCATTTTTACCCCTGCCATTTTTACCTCTGCCATTTTTACCCCTGCCATTTTTACCTCTGCCATTTTTACCTCTGCCATTTTTACCCCTGCCATTTCTACCTCTGCCATTTTTACCCCTGCCATTTTTACCCCTGTCATTTTTACCCCTGCCATTTTTACCCCTGCCATTTTTACCTCTGCCATTTTTACCCCTGCCATTTTTACCTCTGCCATTTTTACACCGAACATATTACGTACTGTGCTACAATACATAAGAAACTTAATAACATACTTTCGACCCCATTCCTTCAGATCTAAGCAGGAAATATCAATTTTGAAATGATTTTCCGTTCTACGAAGGTTTGGATTATGTTTACTTTATATCAATATAATCCCCAAAATACATAAACAGATATCAATATTGTATACAATTTACCATGCTATGTATGACTTTCTAGAAAGGTATTATGCCATTATTCTGTTTCAATCCACTTTTTTGCAGCATTTTTTAATTACTCATATATATATATATATATATATATATATATATATATGGGTCAGAATTTTGAACGATGTACAATTGAGCCAAAACAAGGCAAAATTTAAAAAGTAGGAAATTCTCCAAATTATTCATCTTACCTGAAAGAGTATAACTCAAGCTTTAATATGAACCCAATTATACTAGGATTTGCCCAGAGGAACAAGTTTTTATTCACCGCTGAAGTTTACCATGTCCAGAGCAGCGAACGTCCGTGAGGAATAGTACAGCACATACACTTGAATACCATTTAACATAGTTTGCAAAAAATCTGATTCAGTTCAAAATCCTAACAAAATATCTTAAGGGACATGTGTACGTGCTTGCAGAATATTAAGTTTGTACTCTTAACCTGTACGTAATGGTAGACAACTGATGATTTAACTTAATTCGTCGTTTCTGTTGAAATATTGCTCTTCCGCTAAACACTTTCTCCACTTTACGCGCATTTTACAGAAACTCAATATTTTGACCTCATATTTCACTATCCCATACTTCAAACCCCACTCCCGAATAATAACATACCTTTTTAAGATGTATCTGATCTAGGCAGTCTCTACAACCCAACGAACATAGCATAGTTTTCATCATGGAGGTTCGCATGTAGCTCACGGACGTTCGGAACAAACAAGATGCAGCTTCCAAGAGTTGGAAACGCATTCTACTTACAACAAACAGCAATTTCATGTCGAGAACAAACTCATCTGCAAAATCCTGAACAGATATTACCAATTCTCAATTACATAAGCTTGTTTATCTTCTCATACTGAGGAATCAAAGAAAACAATTTTTCCATCTCTCGTAAATGAACGTACAAACGTATGTGTAATCTCAGTGACGTAGTCCATCCTTGAGAACGAATATATTTATAAAAATTTCTTTATCATGAAGTAAAGATTCAGGTCCTAAATTTGTTATCTAAAGTCTACAATGCAAAATTTGCTTATAACGAACATGGTCACAGCTAAAATTATGACAAAGAATTAACATAGAAAGACAACAGAAATATGCTCCGTTATAGAAATACGTTGTTTAGCTGGGGAGGACAAACGAATACGTTGGGAAGAAATCCCTCTATGTTTGCTCCTTGTGTTACACACAGTTACCGAGGAGAATTTTTATTATCATATTAGTCAGAAATGGTAATAGATAACTGCGAAGTTTCGTCATAACAAGACACAGTAAGTCCATATTACATGGATGGATGTTTGTGACTTCGATATTATACAATATGGTTTGTTATAACAAACATGTTGTAGCGCGTCATTTCGGAGGCTCGTTATTCATACAGTTTGTCAATACGAAAATTGATAGAGTTCGTATAATTAGGAAGCTTTTTTATTCGGTAAATGATAGGAATCTCCGAAGGTTAATCGAAAGGTTTATTAATCGGAACATGAAAAATCATGTTCGCTTATCCAAATGTGGAGAAACAAGTTAACAACTAAAATCCTCCAAATTTCAAAACCTCATAATAACCGTTTTCACCTAAACGAATATCAGGCCCTTTCCACTTTTAGAAGAACGGACCTAAAGATAATGATCATTAATATTTATTTTTCGAACTAACAAACTTTCGGAATAAGACAATTTTCAATAACAAACCTCCTTAATTAACTACACACTTTTTTTTTTTCATTTTCGGAATAACAAACCTTTGGACATCGGAGTAACGAATCTTTAAGAGCGAACGTATCAAAGTGTAACCTTAAACCTATTCTTGATCATTACTTTTTTTAACATGTGTTTTCAAAGTAAGCACAAAAGCACAAACAAATTGACGATCTCTCTGTCTCTTAAATGTAAAATGAAAAAAAAAAATTGGAAAGAATTAAAAATGAACATTGCTTTTCATTGATGAGTATAAAACAACACCATGTGATGATAAGCGGAGGATTTGTTTGTTTTCATCCGACAATAATTGTAAACTGCATTATTTTTGTTCGCTTGTGACGGCATTTCGATGAATAACAAACGTAAACAAGCAAAAAATTCTCCAGAGGAATTTGGTACGACGGGAGAGCACTGGCAATTCTTTTCTCTGTGTGTTGGAGCAGGTCCATCCCTTCTCTGTTTCTCAGTCATTTTCATTCAACTGCTTACACGTCCTTTTGAAACTTTTCCATTTTTTTTTCAACACATGCCCATTACAGACTTCTTCCGTCATTATCCTGCATGTGATTACGTAGCACTTTTCGGATTTATTTTGTTTTGTTTTGTTTTGTTTCTGTTTTGTGTTTGGTCGCAGCATGTCCAGGCTATTGAGGGAATGAGAGAAAAATCGTCATGAAGAGAAAAATAAGAATGAATTAAGGCATTTAATATCATGACAATTACAGGGAACGTCCGTTATGGAGGCCAAAACTGGATGTGTTCTGTTTGAGACGGCAGCTACCATACTCAAAAGATAAACACTTGGTGCACCTGTCAGTAAAAAGTGGCACTGATCCTCTTTCTCCTACTATGTAATCCATTGACTTATTCTACCAACGAACATCCGTGACTAAAACGTTTTCCTTCTGTTATTACAAGTAAATTGAGTGCTGAACATTATTCACTTTTGGGTATGAGCGGCTCGGTGATTTGGTAATATTTTCAACTAACATTAACTTTATGTGCAGTGATATATTTGTAATTATCAGCAATTTCCTTTCTCGGACAGAACGTCCGTGAGCGAAACTTTCAGAACCTGTAACAGTACAAATTGTCTCCAGATCCTCATTAGAAAGAAATTTAAATGCACAGAAATTACAGATTACGCAAAATTCTATTTTCCTATAACTTTGTTTTCAGTGTTTAGGTGTTTTTATATAATTAGAGGGAAAACAAACGTAAAATTGTGAGTAAATTTTCAACTGTTTCTTCATCATGATCACATAACGCCTTACAAATTCTGAAACTACTGCCGTAAACTCATTGTTTACTTTGTAAAACTTTATTTGTGACTATTGGAGCTAAAAGTTTTAAAGAATACAGGACATTTTTGGGACAAATTATCCCTATCGAAGGGATTGCATACGTCACGGACGTTCGCTGGAATTGTCACGGACGTTCGTTCTACTGATAGGGTCATGTTCCCGGACGGATAACTAGTCGGCAGAGAGTACCTAGCCTTCCTAACTCTGTCAAAAATTTGAAAAGGTATTGTCAATGCAAATTATAAGAAATTTGACATCCTTACAACATATGTATTGCTCAGAGGGGGATCAGGAGGTGTTTTTTCAGAGAAAATATTAATTATTTGCTTGGTTTTCGGTGAATTGCATGGTCCAAAAACTGCGGACAAGCCTCAGTCCGCTCCAAAAATAACATACAGCTCCTCGGCTAGAGAGCCAAAGGTAAAATGCACCTTCGTCATCAAAGCAAGATGGTGTCCCACTCGAAAACGTTTTAATCATCACGGACGTTCTTTTTTTCTCGGAGGTTCGTCTAAAATTATAATTTCGGTTCCTATTTGACAAAGGATGGACAGAAACTCAAAACAAACATATTATCGTGTGGCTAGATCTTAGTTGATTGCGACTCAGAACAATATCACCAACAGCGTTAAATGGGATACGATCTTTATTAGAAAATAGCGGAAGCACGTCCGTGACGAAAACTGAGTATAATTTTGCATAAAAGAATATTACGTCCCATGTACAGCCAGCAGACGTACATTTTTTGCAGGATATGTTCATTAGGTGGAACGCCAAATTTTCGTTTACATTACAGTTGGGACAACAAAGTAGAATTTGCAGCAGCGATAGAAATAAAAGCACCACGGACGTTCGCCTGTTTAGGACTTTGATATTTCAATTGTTCTCTGTGATTTTATACGTGCTCATATAGTTCTTATAATGTTGTGGTTCATACCCATGATATGTCAGATCCAGAACATGGTCAGATATTAGATGCCAGGTATGCTTAAATATGCACATCATTACTTTGAAAAACAAAAATTATTGTGAAAATAGCGTTTTTACCGTATTTTTACGCTTTAAGTCCTTGTCAAATGAAAAATATTAGGCAAAAGTCAACCAAACCATATATTTCCTGAAAGGAAATTTACCAATCTTTGAGATGACATGAAAAAATTTGGCTTCTTAGATCATCCTGGCGTGTTCTAAGGGAAAGAATGTCATAAGGTGCGAAAATGGGCAATTGTACATCGTTCAAAATTCTCACCCATATATATATATATATATATATATATATATATATGTGTGTGTGTGTGTGTGTGTGTGTGTGTGTTTGTGTGTGTGTGTGTGTGTGTGTGTGTGTGTTTGTGTGTGTGTGTGTGTTTCATAATTACCTCGACAATCATTGGACTTGGCGGCTGTACAAGCTTGCTTTTACGCAGGCTCCACCATATTTTTCGCATCATGACCATAGCTCAATCTTAATGTATGCAGACCTTTGTGTTTCTACCGGAAGAAACTGTTGTACTTTCCGGTAAATTTCCATCCTATTCATGGCTTATATAATTTTGGTAGTATATTATTATTTGTTTATATGTTTTTTTTTTTCTATGCTACCGTTGAGAAAAATAAAAATGAATTGAAATTGAATTTGAAATTGAAAAATCTTTTTATCATCAATCGTGGAGAGCATTCAACAGCAAGCACCATCAAATATCAAAGTGGACATCCTATATCATGCCAGCCGATGCTCTGCGATGGTGATGAAAGCTTCGAACCGGTTGTGAAGCAGATGGCACGATTTAGCCATCGCTCGCTGGTTTACTGTGAACAAAGAAAGTTCGGGAATTTATCAGGTATTCTCAGCTTCAATGTGCTTTCTGATAATGAAGTCATGTAAGGTGGTTTTTGTTATCGTTTTGTTGTTTTATTGTTACTGTTTTTGATCGAAAACATAAAAAAAAATGTTTACATGCCGATCATTATTTTGCACGTAATTTAGACGTGTCGCATTACCAAGTGATTTTTTTATGGAGATTTGCAGATTGTTGACTGCTTGTAGAGCAACTGGCAATAGTACCGGGTAATGTAAAATACGAATCATAGTGTCATACTTGTTTCTTTGTACAACAATGAACTTGATACGCTCTCAATCTGAAAATAATTATTCTCATATTCATTTAAGGCCCCCTCACACCTGAACGAATTGCCTGAAATATGACTTGCGATGGCTGGCGAAAGGCATTTTTGGAAAATCGTTTTCAATGGTAATTGATAGTAAATCATATTTACCCTTCGTGTTTGGGTTCGTACACCTTCTGAACTAACAGTTGCGATTATTCAAATTCGCACGGGATTTTTGAACATGTTTAAAATTTCCCGACGAATTGAAAAATCGTCTGTCATTTGCATCTCTTTGCGGTAATCGTTCATTTTATCGTTCGTGTGCTATTGTCACGCATAGTCTCTCATCGCGCTTTTGCCAAGGTGGACCGATCTCGAAAGAACCCTAAACGAAGCAACACGATGACTAAATATGACTTGCGCATAGAAACGAAGATACTATATGACAAGCGTATTTTCGCTTGGCATCTTCTGTGCGAAGGGAAACCAAGATTGACTTTTACTAAATTTGAGTAGCGATGTATACACGAAGGCAAGGCTAAGAGATAGTATGACAAACTATGGATTGCGAAGTGATACGAATACGAGCGAATGACCTGACGAAAAAAAAAAAAAATGGCGAATGCAGAGAGTTGCTCTCTGTGACCAGCCAGATACCACGATACTCATCATAAACATTCCACCCGAAAGTTTCAAAGTTTCTTCAGAAAAATGGAAGATGTAACCCGCCTCAGAGTCCAGTATTTACTGGCAATGGTTCAGAATGAAGTTATACATCAGCAGCTGAACCTATACCTGTTCATCAGAGGCCGCTTCAGATTTAGAAGAGGCTTCAGGCGACGTCGTATCTGGAGGAGGACGTGGCTGAACCCTGCCAGAAGAAGGGTTTTTGGAATCTACGACCAGCTGTTGGTTGAGCTCCGAAGAGAAGACCCTTCGAATTTCAAGAAATTTGACTGCATGCCCCCCCCCCCCCCGAACTCTACGATGAAAGCCTGGAAAGGGTGGCAGCTATTGATGGCAAGCATATGGCCATCAGAAAGCCTCCTCTGTCTGGCTCGCTATACTACAACTACAAGGGCTTTTTTAGTATAATCCTGTTGGCTATAGACTTGGACAGTTACTACAAATTTATCCGGTGCGATGTTGGTGGTAGGTATGATACAATAGGGGAAAGTGGGTAGGTCGAGTCAATTTAGGGGTACGTCAGATTTGTTACCAACTCGCCTCCATTGCTACTGTTTCAATATCTATTTTTTTTTTTGCTAAAATGATAGCAATTGGGGCAATTCATCTCAGTTTTTGTTTGATACCTTTTTCTTCTTCAAAAACGTGCTTTAAGAATAATTAATAATGTTGGATATTTATTTTACACAAATGATCTTTTGTGTAGAAGCAAACATCTGAAATTGATTGATTTGTTTCATTATGATGTTGGTATTTTTATGTACACATTTTCAATTGATGAGCTTCCTGACATTTTTGCACATGATGTTCATAAGAAATAACTCTCTTCAAGTCTACCCAACTCGTCATCATGATGACTATCACCTTCCACGTACTCGCACAATTTTTGCGAAAAAAAACCCATTAATGTTTACAGTGCCAAAAATACTGGAATCTTCCGGCTGATTTTACTGTTTATCTTTGTCGTCCTTTAAATGTAAATGTTGCGTGGATGATTTCTCTGGCCGCACTGAAATCTGGACGGACCTGGTCGCTTTTATACTCCCCGAGGAGCGCACACACACGTACGAGAACGCCTGATCTATTCTTTCGTCTTCGTTTCCAATCGCACGCCATATCAAACCATTGCTCATTGTTCGTTCGTCTTATCGGGTCATATCAACACTCCGTTGGCCTTCGGCCGCAATTTACTCAAAGAAGTGAACCGAAAAATCGTTATCCTTCGCATGTCATATTCATCCTTCGTTTACCGTTCGTTAATCATATTTGACTTTGGTTTAATAATCGGATGACTTGAAGGCAACTTTACTTGAAATCGTTGAATTCGCGCGCATTTCGTGCGTTTTTCCCCTTCGTCCCACTTCGTCCCCCTACATTCGCTCAGGTGTGAGGGGGCTTTTACGTTACGATACGACGCATTTCATTTTCTATGTTTTCCTTATCTTGATGAGAACAAACTACTTATATCGTTAATGATGTGCTAGATTTCTTATCCAGTCATAATCTGGTTAAAGCAATCATGATAAGTATTATAGTTCAAAGGTCGATGCAAGTACAGACCAGTTTATCAAATCGTCATAAATTTTTGTTGGACTTGAGGCTCACTTTTATTTTTCATCGTCAGCCTTATTTTGGTAAGAATATTACGTCATCCACCATTTGTGTTTTCTTTTGAAAATATTTAGATGATTTCCCTCAACACGAAATAGCTTAAGCTATACAAAATACCCTTGAATTTAGGTGTGGCAAGTTCTAAAAACGAAGACTTGGTGATTTTGGCCAGTAAATCCGGATTTCTCATGAGTAAGCCAGACGGATCTATCGTCAGGAACATGTCCTTCCCAACGTCGCATGTTTGGGACATCGTCGTTGACCACAAAGAACAGAAGCTGTACTGGACCAGTCAGGATTTCGTTATCTTTAGAGCAGGAATTTTCGATGATGACTTTGAGATTGTTTACCGTAAGTCCGGAGATTATTTTTCTATGCATTTACAGGTATTTACATGGTGAGCTTGCCTCTTTGGATTATGTAGCCCCTACTAATCTTGGTACATTTTATAAACAATAGTAAGATTCGCCAAAGGATCCGAAAATCGCTGACAGCTGAACAAAGAAAACCGCGTTAGAAGTCAGATCACGAAAATCGGTCAAAACCATCGAATCCTTCAATTTTCAAGAAAATAACGTTTGTTTGTTTTTTCTGGGTCATGATTTTTCTGACTTTCAGCGAAACTTAAACGTGTCCGAAGATTTGGATTTAGTGCTGTAGGTAGACTCCGCCCCTAGCAATGTGAGAGTCGTTTTATTGGTCAGTGAGTGATATCCTGGTTACTGATTGGTTGTGCGTAGACCGCTAGCGCTATGCTTGAATTAACATCGCGGAGGTTGCTAGGAGCAGACCTTCTATTGTCAAGATGTAAAAGCTGTCTTACCTCCACTTGATCATGATTGCGTCTGAAAGAAAACTTTGAAGGTAGTTTTCTAGTAACGATAATTTCCAAGACCACTCAACATAGTCTCATAAAATCATTGATATCTCGGCAACCGAGCACTTTTATAAGTTGTGTTATTTATGAAATTAAAGTGGAAGAGTACGGAAATAATGTCATGTTATTTTCAGAAAATCGACCTCCCTCGACTTTTGGAGAATTTTGTTGTAGCGGGTCGCATGTGACCCTAATCTCAAAACCAACAAAAAGTCGTTAAAGTGAAAACTAAGTTTCGGTAAGTGCTTGAGAACCCGTCTAGCACCATTTCGTTTTTGCTTGCAATATATCGAAAGAGTCCACTAAGAAACTTACCTGGCTGACGCGGTTTGCAGGAATGATGAGTCGTTTTGGAGTATTTTGAGAAAAATAATAATAGTAGGAAAACCGATTTTATATTCCAGAAGGCTCCAGACCAACTCGGTCTCGGGAAAAATTCGACCGTACTTCAGACAATTCACACGCAGTAAGTGATCGCCACATTCTACTGGCCACTGCATAATACCAAATGAGGCCTATAACTGAATGGACAGGAAAGTGCGTGCTAACGTAATCCTGTACAAAACAAAACAAAAATGACAGCGCGCGGTCCTCAGTTGCTGAGACGCGCGGTCTTTGGAGTTTTTGTTTTTGTTTTTGTTTTTGTTGTTTTTGTTGTTCTGTATATTTTGTAAATATCATGCAATTTTCTGTATATATATGTAATTTACAATGTATTAATGTATTAATTAACTGATTTTATCTGTTACGATGTTTGTTTCAATTTTCTTCAATACCCTGACGTTGGGTGACATAAGAAAATAAAAAAAAAACATTGTCATTGTCATTGTCATTGTCATTGTCATTGTCATTGTCATCAAGCGCCTTTGGTTGTTTTAGATGTGCTTGATAGGCGCACACTAATTTTGCATGCGCGCAAAAGAGGTTTTTGATGCGCGCGTTGTAACAACTCGGACCATAATACTGCGAGTAGCCAGAACACGAAGCGCTAGTTTATACAGACCGCTCCCATAGGACAACACTGTACAATCAGAGGGACAACCATTACAACTCATCCCGCCGTCAAAGCGAAGCCGAGTTATCCCCGAGTCCGAGTTTAGCCTGACCCCGTTCGGGTAAGTTCTGAGGCTGAACCTTTTTGGTTAATATTTCGCATTTTCGTCGTTACCCATCGAATATCTTGTAAGTCATCGTTATCCTGCACATTTCCTAAGCATACGTTCACGTTTGGGAGCGAAATTTGACAACTTTTGCAGGCATACCAGAACTTTGTTTGGGCTTTAAACATGGATTTAAAGTTAAGGGCAAACTCTATTAAAGATTTAAAATGGTGTATAACTCCATTCAAATAGACTCTCCTAATCCATCTAACTACTGGAAAAAAGCACGCACTCTGGAAAAGTGCAAACTGAGAAAAGAGACCCGGAAGTACCCGGTCTATTCCAGCGCTTAATCTTAAACCATGCTAGCTGTGTGATGAATGGGACAAGTGTGTTGGTGTGTTTTGGGGTCTGCTTCCCTTTAAATTGTATACACGGTCTCCTATATTTGCTAGGCTATTTTCACGTATTAAACTTTGCTTTCGTTACTTTTAATGTTTCCTTTTTGGCTTTCCTTCAAATTTTTGTTATGGTTAGATTGGCAAATGTTAGAATAAACGTGAACTTGAGAACAACATTGAGAACAATTTTCGAAATCAATTTAACGCTACTCTATGTTTATGTGCTTGAAATATTTTCTGCGCGAAGTCATTAAATATGTTTCATGATTTGAATGATATGTTTGAAGGGATTCCTCTCCTAGTATATACTTTAACATTCTACTACCAGAAGGGCACAGTCGCCTGCTTGCCTTGTCCGAGAAGAATCGAATCATCTTTAGCTTCTATGAGGGCAAGATGACCCCAATTACTTCGGTATCTCTGGAGAATATGACAACTCTGGGAGAGTTCGCCACTGTGAGACATGACGTGATGTGCATGGAAGCAAATGATCAAGATGGGTAAATTGCAATCAATATTTATTGGGAAAAAATCATTTTGTAGGACGTTCGTGGTGGTCATACTTGGCTACGACGTTGTGATCGGCCATCTGCCATATAATTATATCCATGCCCTATGAACACCGTTGGGTATTTGTGAAAAAAAAGTGCTTAACGACATTGAGAAACCAGAAAAAAAAAAAGCAATTTCATTTCTGCTTTTCTTATAGAGAACGATTGTATTTTCATAGGGAATAACTTTTAATTTGGCAAGTTGGTACTGACATCTACGTCGAGCAGTTATTCGAAACCCATCGGAGAGAAATTCACCCCCCCCCCCTCTACTCGAGTGGCATGCATCTACAATAGAAATTTACGTGTGTGTGTGTGTATGTGTTTTATGGATGGAGGTAATGGAATGAGTAATGCCAAACATGATGTAGTCCTTATATTTCCCTGTGAATGCAGGTACCTGTATTGGGCAGACGGAGGAGCAATCTACCGTAAAAGAATCACAGTCCTCAGTACCTCCAAAAATAGCTTCTTATATGGCCTTGTGAACTATTTTTTCTACGGACTACATATTGGAAGTGGAGGTAAAGTTTCGAAGAAAAATCTATAACTATTATGGTGTTGTATCTTTCCATGCATGATGAGCTCTGACTTGCAATGTCTATAACCTTATAAATAGCACTTAAAAACTTATTTAATGGGAAAAATTCAACTGCCTTCTGGGTTTTGCACCAAATCACATGGACTTACCTACAGCAACGTCTTCTTTGATTATAAATAGCGTTACGAAGAATGAAGGCTAGATAATGAAATGTATAATGTAAGAATATATAAGTAACACATTGTTGTGTGTAGTTGTACTTGTTTGACCTGAGTGAAAATTGATGTCTCTCTTGTGAGTGTATGTATATATTTCATATCTACCTTTTTCTACGGTTTTCTTGATTACAGTTTACAGGGATTAATGAGGTTTTGATAGGTATACATGTGCCGGGAGTTAGGGGAGGTATTCAAGGAAAATATTTCTGAAACATGGCAAGTCTAGTAAAGTCTCTCTGTCAAATTTGCAGGACGTCATCTTCTTTGCACTATGTTCCTGTACCCGACTCTCTCCACATTGACAAATTCTGGTTTCAACGTGGATGAGATTAAGCAGTTGGACTATCTATTCCCGTCGAAAGGAATAGTAGACTTCGCCGTATCCCATGAAACACTCTACGCTATTGGCTATGACGCTGGTAAGGTGATTCTCCGAGTAATGCCAAACTACACAGAATCTAACACCTACTACCAAGTGCCCCTACCGGGCGAAGACAAGTGGCACTCTCTTGTGAGTGTATGTATATATTTCATATCTACCTTTTTCTACGGTTTTCTTGATTACAGTTTACAGGGATTAATGAGGTTTTGATAGGTATACATGTGCCGGGAGTTAGGGGAGGTATTCAAGGAAAATATTTCTGAAACATGGCAAGTCTAGTAAAGTCTCTCTGTCAAATTTGCAGGACGTCATCTTCTTTGCACTATGTTCCTGTACCCGACTCTCTCCACATTGACAAATTCTGGTTTCAACGTGGATGAGATTAAGCAGTTGGACTATCTATTCCCGTCGAAAGGAATAGTAGACTTCGCCGTATCCCATGAAACACTCTACGCTATTGGCTATGACGCTGGTAAGGTGATTCTCCGAGTAATGCCAAACTACACAGAATCTAACACCTACTACCAAGTGCCCCTACCGGGCGAAGACAAGTGGCAGGCCATTGCCATTTCGAAAAGAGGTGACGCGCGCGGATCTGGTCATGAAGATAATGACAGATCTTAATGATCTACGAACCTGACAATGTTACGACCACTGCGCTCTACTATATTTATTGAAAGGACGTTGCGCGCAAGACACGTTGGTAGGGTATTGAGCTCGATATCTGGGCGCGCAATTAGTGTTATTAAAAGCAGCCGGCGGCCATTTTAAAAGTCCCATTCCAATCTTTTTCACCCTTATTAAATGATAACGAACGCACGCAGGTGCGCTACGTGTTGATTGTATGCTTTTGTGTACACCAGTCAAACAGTTAGTGAGTGTATACGCTCGCTTTAAGAGATTAAACACAACGATCGCTAGCTTCAACGTACTGCATGCTACGTTCGTACCATAGTAGAGTTCATTGGTGCCGACATAGATTATATACTACAACACGGCTTGGAGGGCAACAGAATGCACAGAAAATAGTTATCACATCGTTTTGTCAATATATCATAAGACATCCTCCAATTAATGACCACGTATGTTTTGTTTTGGTTGTTGTTGTTGTTGTTGTAATTGGATAAAGTTACATAATTTTAGAGTGTCCACAATAGATGGATTTAGCTCATGAAACATGTAAGCACAGAGAAATCCGCGCAGGTTTGATATGAATGTCATCTGAACCATTTGCATTGAATTGGATTGAATGTAAAGGCATTATTGCTGAAATGCATGCTTGGATCTGAATGACGCAAATGACCAATGCTGATTGCTTGGATAGTGAATTTCAATGACCGATTTTTGTCCCCGCCGAACGAGTTCGAGCAGGGGACTATGAAACGGGCTCCGTACGTGTGTGTGTCCGTCCGTCCGTGTGTCCGTCCGTGTGTGCGTTCGTGTGTGATCAAAATCTTCAATTTGCTACTTCTCTGTCATTTATGAGCCAATTTTGATTCTGTTTGCTTTATATGATAGCACTACATGGGAGCTTTGAAACTTTGGCACTAGGTGAGGGCTTCAAAACTTCTAAACAGAATTTTGACCTTTGACTTCTTTGACCTTTGACCTTGATTTTTGACCTATATTGTACATTTTGCTACAAAATGCTACTCCTTCGCCATTTCTAACCCGATTTCGATTCCGTTTGCTTTATGTGATGGCACTAGGTGAGGGCTTCAAAACTTCTACACAGAATTTTGACCTTTGCCTTCTTTGACCTTTGACCTTGATTTTTTACCTATATTGTACATTTTGCTACAAAATGCTACTCCTTCGCCATTTCTAACCCGATTTCCATTCCGTTTGCTTTATGTGATGGCACTAGGTGAAGGCTTCAAAACTTCTACACAGAATTTTGACCTTTGCCTTCTTTGACCTTTGACCTTGATTTTTGACCTGTATTGTACATTGGCTACAAAATGCTACTTCTTCGCCATTTCTAACCCGATTTCGATTCCGTTTGCTTTATGTGATAGCATTAGGTGAGGGCTTCAAAACTTTACACAGAAATTTGACCTTTGCCTTCTTTGACCTTTGACCTTGATTTTTGACCTGTATTGTACATTGGCTATAAAATGCTACTTCTGGCGGGGACATATATTACGCACCGCGTAATTTCTACTTTTCCTTGTTTTTAATTTGATAGCTGATTCTGTGCTTCGAGCGTAAAAAAAAAAACAAAAAAAAACTAAAATTAATGCTCAGAATAAGAACATGAATGACCAAATCATGAAGTTAACCGGGGAACAAATATTGTAAGCACTGTTTTGTTAAAAAAAAAAAATGTTACAAGGTTTAGGACCTAATTCAGTTCAGTGTATTATTTCGGTGATGTTACATAATTATTGCTAATGTAGTGATTTCTATATGACTGAAGAAGTTTAGTTATTTTCAGTGTATGTCTTGCTTTGTTATTTTTTTGTAAAAATAAGATATAATGTAGATACTAATTACATGTTATTCCTCACTTTGCGTACGTAATATTACAATAACTTTTTGATATGATTTCAGAAAATTAAGTGATTAGGTTCTTTCTTTGTTCAGCGACAGGATAGTATTTACAAAAAAAAAAAGACAGTTTCATTATTTTATTGTCTTCATCTCAAATGAAATTACCTCCTCGACTATGGGAGTGCGTGTTTTGTTTCTCTCTCCCTCTCTTTCTCTCTTTCTTTCTTTCTCTCTCTCTCTGTGTCTCTCTATCTTTATTGCATGATGTTATGCTTTCATTTACAGTCCACTTTTGTACCGGTATTGCAGTTGTTAATAACGAATAAAACACATTTCAGCAAACATTGACGAAAGAACAAGTTTTAGTTTTCATGATAATCAGCAAACGTTTGTGACTCCTACAGAGAAACGAATTATGTATGGCTCATATTCTAAGTGACCGACCTGCCACGACAAGAAGGATCAGAAAGTCGCCGACGGGTGAGCCTAGAATATCGAGTCTGAAGGCAGATCATCAAAATCGGTCAAAATCATTCAATTTCTGTCTTTGGCATAAAGTTTTAGAGTAGCGTTTTGTGTATCATCTGCCGAACTTTCGACCCTATATTCAATGATCAGAGGAATGGCAAGAAATTCGCGTTTGTTTGTTTGTTTGTTTGTTTGTTTTTTTCTTGACCGTGATTCTTCGACTTTCAACGGACCAGAATGTCCGAAGATTTGAATTTAGCGCCGCGGATAGACTCCGCCGCTAGTAATGAGGGAGTGATCTTATCCGTCAGTGCGTGGCATCCTGGTAACTGATTGGTCGTCCATAGACCCCTGGCGCTTATCTTAAATGCACATCGCGGAGGTTGCTACGAGCGGACAATCTATTGTGAAGAGGTGAAAAGTGTCTTACCGTGTGGAGCCGGGAAATGTGCAAACGCCGGGAAATGTGCAAACGCCGGGAATTGTGCAAACGTCTCGCCGGGAAATGTGCAAACGCCGGGAAATGTGCAAACGTCTTGCCAGGAAATGTGCAAACGCCGGGAAATGTGCAAACATCTCGCCGGGAAATGTGCAAATTTCATCAACGGGAAATGTGCAAACATGACGCCGGGAAATGTGCAAAAGTTCAATTTTGCCGGGAAATGTGCAAAACGTCGCCGGGAAATGTGCAAATCATTTACTTTAGCGATATTGTGCATAAAGATAGTAGATAAACTCCATATCAAGACCGCCCATGACATGCATGAACTTCCACCATTTAGATTTTCTTAATGAAATCCTAGACAGATTTTCAAAAAAATTGGCAGGTACCACGATTATGGCAATGGGATCTCAATTTGTTTATATAGAAGCCACCCCCCCCCCCCCGAAAATGGGGAGGGGGGGGGGGGGCTCAATAAGTCCCAGAACTACGGTATTATCGAAATTCTTCTTGTATTATATAACCAAATAAGAATGAGCTAGGATGGTTCTTTAACCCTAAAGGGACCGGGCTTTTTTGGCTATGCTTACACCGGGGAGGGGGGGGGGGGGGTGGATTCCGCCCCCCCCCCCCCCCATGAGATCTCAGCCATTGGTGGTGCGATCGCGATGAAATTTCGCATGCGTGAGACCCACGTCATAATCTACAAGATTGTGTCATAAGATTTTTTGAAACAATCAATTTCTAATTTTAATTAATTTATTATGCAAACTAAGCTCAAGGTGATATGTTAGCCTAATTAAAAGCATCGAGAGTCTAATTTTTGGTCTGTAAATCTGTTTTTGCATATTCAACAATTGTACACCATAAAAACTTCCAAAACTCATTTCAATTCTTATGTACTTCATTGTTTTCTTATGTATTTCTATGTTTTTAAACTTTTGTTTTTTCTTTGTCTTCTACCATAATTAGCACAAAATTAATAAATGAAAGTGATTAATTGTAAAAATAATCAGGTTTTTCTGACTTTCATGACAGAACATTGTTTTCCATAGGAAATGTACACAAAATCACAAAATTGTGCCCGTTTTGGGGTGACATTCCTTACAAAAATGGGCGTGGCTTCGCAAAAGTATGCGCGGACGTTGCAAATTTGGTCTCAAAAGTTGCGCGAGACTTGAACAAAGAAAGTCAAGAAGCCTCGCGACGAGGCCTTCTCGCGTTACAGATTTATAGCGCGAAACGTCGAGGGGGGGGGGGGCGGATTCCGCCCCCGGCCCTCTTATAGGGTTAACGATATTGATGACAGGATCGAGTTCACGTTTAATGGCAGATCCAGGGATGCAGGGCACGGGGCCATTAATGGGGAGGAGTCTTCAAATTGAAGCCTCAGAGTCCCTAAACTACAATAGTGCTATGAAGACATTAATGACTGAAATTGCATGTTTGATTATGACGGATCCAGGGGTGTCCGGATCGCGGGGGAGGGGGTGAGGGGAGGAGAGGGATTTTCTACATTGTCAGTATCTTCTTGAAAAGTCTAGGACAGATTTTCACGAAACTTGTCAGATAGCCTCGTTACGGTGATATGCTCTTTATGAATTGAAATTAGCCCCCAATCCTCCCACCCCCTGCCGAAAAAGGGGGGGGGGGGGGAGTTGAAGCCTCAGAGTGCCTAAACTCTGAATTTTTAAAAATCTTTTTCTGTCGAACAAAAAAAAAAAGATAGAGCTAAGTTAGTGCCTTGTATGACTGAAATTTTATGTTTGATTATGGCAGATCCAGGGGTGCCCTGATTGGGGATGGGGGGGAGGGGAAGTGACGGAGAGGAGGGGGATTGTCCACATTTACTGCATCTTCTTGATAAATCCCCAGAAGGATTTTCACCAAACTTGGCAGATACCATCTTTACGATGATATGGTCTTATATGGTAAAATGAGCTCCACCCCCTCCGACCGCCATGGGGGGGGGGGGGGGGGGGAGGAGGAGTTGAAGTTTTAGGTCCCTAAACTCTGGAATCTGTAATCTTCTTCTGTTGAACCGAAGAATATGGAACTACGTTATATGAAGACACTACAGTTACTAAAATTTCAGGTTTGATTATGACGGGTCCAGGAGTGCGCTGATAAGGGGTGTGAGGGGGATTTTCTACATTTTCTGCAGTCTTGTAAAATATATGACGAATTTTTACCAAACTTGGCAGATAGTATATTTATGGTGATTCGATCTTAATTTTTTTAAATTGAATCCCCCCCCCCCCTGCCGACGAGGAGGGGGGTGGTTGAACCCTCAGAGTCCCTATTCTCTTGATTTTTTTTTTTTTTTTTTTTTTTTTTTTTTTTTTTTTTTTTTTACTTCTGTCGAACCGAAGAAGTTAGTAAGACATTAATGACTGAAATCTCATGTTTGATTGTGGCGGGTCTAGGCTCGCTCTGATCGGGGGTAAGTGAGGGTGAGGGGGAGGGGGTGCTGTTCGTTATTCCGAAGGTTCGCTTTTCCGAAGGTACGTTATTCCAAAGGGTCGTTAATCCGAAATACGCAAAGTCCCTATACCTAGAGGTTCGTTATTCCGAAGACTAGTTAATCCGTAAATGAAATTCGGAACAATGAACCTTCGGAATAACGAATCTTAGGAATAAAGAGCCTTCGAAATAACGAACCTTCGGAATAACGAGCTGTAACCAGGGGGGGGGGGGGGGGGAGATTTTCAAAATTTTCTCCATCTTCTTGAAAAATCTATGAAGAATTTTCACCAAACTTGGCCATAGCATCTTTATGGTGATAGTACTGTAAATACAGTTAATGCATGATGTAGGCTCAAGTTTACAATGACAGATGAAGGGATGCTCAAAAAGGTGAGTGGGTAGGAAGGAGGCTTAATTTTCACATTTTTTGTGTTTTTCCTGAAAACTCAAGACGCATCCCTCGGATAATAAAAAAGAAATAATAAAAAAAAAACCTTCTATACAAAAATGATGGAGCTAATAGAGTGCTGGTGCCTGTTATGGTAAGTTTATTCATGAACATTAATGTTAAGTGCGGCGGAGGCGGATTTGTCACATATTCAGCTTCTTCTTGAAACCCTTATATAATAGATATTTGCCAAGCTTGAAACGTAGCGTAGCGTATTTATCTGGTGATATGACCTCAATTTGTCGAAATGAGCACTGCCCCAACCCCTAAAGTGGGAGGAGATGGAGCCCCCCCCCCCCCCCACCTCATCTCCGCCCCTTGAACTTGAAAGGGGGTGGGGTCGTTCGGGTGGAATTCAGAATTTTACTGAAAACCCTATACATATGAAAAAAAAACAAACCCGGAATACATACTTGTCAAAGAAATTTTCTATACAACCAAGAGTAATAGAACACAATCTTATCACATTTTTAGAAGGTAGATCTATACTTTGATGAAATTTCACTTCTGCTTACTAGATGACGTGGGGGCTACCCTGGTCTTATCCCTAGCTTTGGGGAAGGGGAACAACTTGGACTTGTTGCCCCTTCGAACAAAGTGGGATTCTATTACCCTAGAGATGCTATCCCCCACGTTCGGTGGAAATCCGTCAAAGATTTATCAAGAGGATGCAGAATATGTGAAAATCACCATCCTCCCCCTCAACCCCCCTCCCCCGATAAAAACACCCCTCGATCCGCCACAATCAAACGTGAAATAAAATTTCACTTCAACCCCCCCCCCCCCCCCCCTTAAGCAGTGTGTGTGTGTGTGTTAATGGATGGGAGGGGGCTCATTTTAACAAATTAAGTGCATATCACCGTAAAGAGGCAATCTGCCAATTTTGGTGAAAATCTGTCGTAGATTTTTTAAGAAGATGCTGAAAATGTGGAAAATTCCTCTTATTGCCCTCACCCCCTCGATCTGGAGACCCCTTGATCCGCGCCATAGCCAAACATGAAATTTCATTCATTAACGCTTCATTAACTTAGCTCTATCTTTATCGGTTTGACAGAAGAAGATTAAATTCCAGAGTTTAGGGACGTTGAAGCTTCAACCCCCCGCAGTGGGATTGAACAAATTTAGATCATAGTTATTACCATAATCTTGCTATCTGTCAAGTTTGGGGAAAATCCCTCATAGATATTTCAAGAAGATGCTAAAAATGTGGAATATCCCCCGCCACCCATCACCCTCCCCCCCCCCCCCGATCTGAGCACCCCTTGACCCACCATAATCAAACATGAAATTTCATTCATTAATCACGTTAATGTCTTCATAGCACTAACTTAGCTCTTTCGGTTTGACAGAAGAAGATTGGGATGTTAAAAGTGAAGCTTTATCCCCCCCCCCCCCCCCTTCGGCGATGGGGGGGGGGGGGCATTTTAACAAATCAAGACTTTATTACCATAAATATGACTGTATTTCACAAGTTGGGTGAAAATCCGTCCTAGATTTTTCGAGAAATGCTGAAAATGTGGAAAATCCCCCTCCTCCCCCTCACCCCCGATCAGGGCACCCCTGGGTCCACCATAATCAAACATGAAATTTTAGTCATTAATGTCTTCATAGCACTAACTTAGCTCTTTCTTTTTCGGTTCGACAGATGAAGAAAAAAAAATCAAGCGTTTATACATGGTATAGTCACTCTGAGGCTTCAACTCCTCCTCCCCCCCCCCCCTTAGGACTGGGGGGGGGGGGCTCATTTTGACAAATTACGATCATAATTATCACCATTAAAATGTTATCTGCGAAATCTGGTGAAAAATCGTTGTAGGGTTTGCAAGAAAATGCTGAAAATGTAATAAAAAACTAGAAATGTCACTATGGCGACTGATGCCTCCGCCATAATGCATGATTCTCCCAATAGGTGTATAGTACAATGTCTTCACAATGTGTGATGACAGTTTCACATAACTGGCAAAATAATGAAATGACAGGTTTGTCAGAAATATCTTGAATGTTCACTTTCCTTGAACTGGGTTTGCTATAATTGTCTAAGAGTGCAGGTACACATATTTAGGGAATTGAGAATTTTTACTTGACTTCTGACGGACCCTTTTATAAGTTTATGCATTGAGTAATTTCCAAGGTATGAAAAAAGAATGTACTTACAGTACAAAATAGTTTTTGTTTTTGTTTGTTTGTTTTGTTTTGTTTTGTTTTGTTTTGTTTTTTTTTTTTTTTTTGGGGGGGGGGGCATTGAAACCTGGCCCTTGACCCTTAACCTTTGACCTTTGACCTTCTGGCTGGAAATTTCCCGGCGAATCTCCATTAGGTAATGCACGTATACTTAAGTTTTAAAACTAATAATGCAGGCATTGCATATACTAGTATATGAGGGAAATAGTAAAATTTTGAGGAGTTGACCTTGACCTTTGACCCCTGAATATCGACCCACGACCCCTAAATTCCCTAGATAATCCCTGTCAGTCAGTACATGCGTATGCACCAAGTTCCATGAAGATACATTGAACCATTTGCGAGAAAAGTGATATTGCAACATTTTCACCTAACCTTTGACCTTTTGACCTTTGACCTTATGACATGAAACTCTCTTTGGAGAATCTTTACGCAGTAGTACATGTCTACACTAAGTTTCAAGAAAAGATTTGAATACTTTGGGGCATTGCATAGATATGGGGGAAATAGCAACATTTTTATCATTTGACCTTGACCTTTTGACCTTTGACCTCTTGCCAATGTCACTAAAATCTACTCAACTAATTGTCCCATCATACATCATCCTTGGACCAAGTTTGGTGAAAGCTGGTTCATCCAGTTTTGAGTTATCACGTAAACAGATACATTTTTGGATTTGACCTTGATCTTTGACCATTGACCTCTGTCCGATTTCACTAGAAAACTTATCAAGTATTTGCCCCATCATACATCATCCTCCGACAAAGTTTGGTGAAATTTCTTCGATCCAGTCTTGAGTTATCGCGTAAACGGATACAATCTCATGATTTGACCTTGACCTTTGACCTCTGACCTCAGGCCGATTTCACCCAAAATCTTATCGAATAATTACCCCATCGTACTTTATACTTGGACCAAGTTTGGTAAAATTCCAGTCAATATTACTCAAGTTATCGCGTAAACGAAAGCGGACGGACGTACGTACGGACGGACGGACAACCCGAAAACGTCATGCCTCCGGCACCACTTCGTGGCGGAGGCATAAAAAGACAAATGGTCGCTAAGACAGGTGGTAAAGATGGTAATGGTTCGTGCGCAGCTTTGATTGAGAGTTTCTTTTCCATCTTTACATAATATAGGTGAAATGAATGGTTTGCACATTTCCCGGCGACGTTTTGCACATTTCCCGGCAAAATTGAACATTTGCACATTTCCCGGCGTCACGTTTGCACACTTCCCGTTGATGAAATTCAGAGATTTGCACATTTCCCGGCAAGACGTTTGCACATTTCCCGGCGTTTGCACATTTCCCGGCGAGACGTTTGCACATTTCCAGGCGTTTGCACATTTCCCGGCGTTTGCACATTTCCCGGCTCCACATACCGCCCCTTGATCACGATTGCGGCGGAAGTAACGTTGAAGGCGGTGTTCTCGAAACGCAGTTCGCTGGTCTAATATCTCCCCAATCATCAATATCTCCGCAATTGAGCGATGTTCATTCAAGTTTAGCGCCAGCGGTGAACGCAGGACCAATCAATAAACCTCCCCTTGATCACGATTGCGGCGGAAGTAACGTTGAAGGCGGTGTTCTCGAAACGCAGTTCGCTGGTCTAATATCTCCCCAATCATCAATATCTCCGCAATTGAGCGATGTTCATTCAAGTTTAGCGCCAGCGGTGAACGCAGGACCAATCAATAAACCTCCCCTTGATCACGATTGCGGCGGAAGTAACGTTGAAGGCGGTGTTCTCGAAACGCAGTTCGCTGGTCTAATATCTCCCCAATCATCAATATCTCCGCAATTGAGCGATGTTCATTCAAGTTTAGCGCCAGCGGTGAACGCAGGACCAATCAATAAACCTCCCCTTGATCACGATTGCGGCGGAAGTAACGTTGAAGGCGGTGTTCTCGAAACGCAGTTCGCTGGTCTAAAATCTCCCCAATCATCAATATCTCCGCAATTAAGCGATGTTCATTCAAGTTTAGCGCCAGCGGTGAACGCAGGACCAATCAATAAAATGATGCCTCGCACTGACCAATAAGATTACTCCCTCGTTCCTAGAGTCGGAGTCGAGCTGCGGCGCTAAATCCAAATCTTCGGACACATTTCTGTTCCGTTGAAAGTCGGAAAATTATGGCCCAGAAAACCGCCACTTTCTTGCCTTTCCTTTGATCATTTAGATTCGGAATTTTGGCAGATGATGGAGGATAATACATTCCTCTACAAAATTACAGCTTGAATGCCCAAAACAGAAATCCGATCGTTTTGAACAATGTTAATGATCTGACTTCTTTTCTCGTGTCCGCCGACAGCGACGCAAAGATCTTTTGTTGTAGCAGTTCATATATAATATGTAATATATAATATGTAATAAATATGTATATTAATATATATATATATATATATATATATATATATATATATACAGGTTTAGAGCTGCAAAGCGCAGTTATTTAGCAACTTGTCATACCTGCTAGCCACCACCCTCCCCCCCCAAAAAAAAAAAAGAAATAAATAAAAAAAATAAAATAAAAATAGGCAAACAAATAAACGAAAATGTCGAACTTCAAAACATGTATTATATATGTATATATATATATATATATATATATATATATATATATGCGTGTGTGTGTGTGACCGTGCACCACAAAACAAACAAAAAGTTGCACCCCTTGATTTTTTTTTACGTGAGGGCTGAAAAAAAGGTGGAATGGGTCAACAGAGTAAATCTTGAGTTTTGAATCTTGAATTTTCTGAAAGAGCTATCCTTCTTCTACATTATGCTTTAATTTGGGATCATAACATGAATGAGAAAGTGTATTTTCAGCGGTTTTTCTACTCTCCTTTTTTTTTGGGGGGGGGGGGGGAGTAGAATGATCAGGTATGTTTTAGAGGCCCCTTTTCATTTCTTGAAATCCCTACCACACTCTTACAATTTTAAGTCTAATAACTTTTGAAAGGATAACGCTACTACTTTGAAAGTGAGCATTAATCACGGACAGAATGTATTGAAAGGACATGCTCAATTTCAGCTTAATCTAAGAATCCCTTTATTGTTGTTGCTCCGGTGGTTTACATCCTGTATTTTGTCCCTTTCACTACACATCTAACACTGCCTGGTAAAGATTAAGCGCTTGAATAGACCTTATAGTTCAGAGCCTCTTTTCTCGGTCCACACTTTTCCAGAGTGTGTGCTTTCTTTCCAGTATTTCGATAGGCCATGGGAGTTCATCTGAATTGAGTTATACATCATTTTAAAGCTTACAGTTTGCTCTTTCACAATCTGCCTTTAACTAAAAATCCATGTCTGGCGACTTTTTGTTGGTTCTGTGATGCAGGGTCACATAATTAAGAGACCCTGCATCTCAAAACAAACAAAAAGTCGCCAGACATGAATTTTTAGTTAAGACCATATTCTGAAAGAGCAGAAATGATGTATAACTCAAATCAAATGGACTCTCCTAACCTATCTAAATATTGGAAAGAAAGCACAAGCTCAGGAAAAGTGTGAACTGAGAAAAGAGGCTCTGAAGTACAGTGTCTATTCAAGCGCTTAATCTTTACCAAACCGTGCTGGCTGTGCGATGAATGGGACAAAAAAACAGGAAGTAAACCACCAGAGTAACAACAATGAAGGAATTATCAGATTAAACTAAAATTAAATATGCCTCATTAACACATTCTGTGCATAATCAATGCCAATTTTAAAAGCAGTAGCACTATCCTTTCAAAAGTTATTAGAGTTGAAAGTGAAGAGTGTTGAAATGTTTTTTTTTTCAAAAATGAAAGAGGGATTCTAAAGACACACCTAATCACACTATTCTACCAAAAATGTTTGAGATAAACTGCTAAAAAAACACACTTTCCTGTCCGTTTTATGATACCAAATTTTAGCATAATGTAAAAGAAGACCCGCTCTTTCAGAAAATATGAAAAATTCGGCAAGGTTGACCCATTTCACTTATTTTCAGTCCTCACGCAAAATCAGTGTGTGCGACTTTATGTTCGTTTTGAGGTGCACGGTCACATATATAAGTATATATATACATATAAATACATATTTATATAAATATTTATTTATATATAAATACATATATATGTATATATATATATATATATATATATATATATATATATATATATATATATATGTATATGATATGTCGTATGTGACCGTACAACACAAAAACAACGGGTCAGCCCAGCCAACCTTGAAGTGAACAAATAAGAAATATTATGTGTCCTGCATCACAAAACGAACAAAATTCGCCAGATTTTTAGTTGAGGGCAGATTCTTGAAGAGCAGACTCTAAGCTTTGAAATGACATATAACTCAATTCAAATGGACTCCTCTTACCTATCTAAATACTGGAAAGAATGCGCACACTCTGGAAAAGTAGGAACTAAGAAAAAGAGGCTCTGAGGTACAGGTTCTATTCAAGTGCTTAATCCTTTGTACCAAGCCTTGCTAGGTGTGTGGTAAAAGGGATAAAACACAGGATGTAAACCACCGGAGCAACAACAATAAAGGGATTATCAGATTAAGCTGAAATTGGGTATGTTTCATCAGTATATTATGTTCATGATTAATGCCAACTTTCAAAGCAGTCGCTTTATCCTTTCACAAGTTATTAGACTTCAAAGTAAACAGGCGCGACGGAGCACCCCAATTTACATCTCATTATAGCCCCGTACTATTTGAATTTCCAACGGGCATCCACGGCTGCCCGAAACTGTGTGCATGAAAAAGTCAAATCTTTACCTTTGCCTTGTGCCGCTATGGGTGCGGCTAGTAAACTCAAACTTCCCACACTATCTAAGATTTTAAAGCCTTCCTTTTGATGAAAACATTATGAAATTTGCTGCACTAGAACTTGAGATTTCGAAGCGTTTTGAAAATCACCTCTCGCAAAACATCCTCTCTGGTTTTTTTTTTTTTTTTTTTTTTTTTTTTTTTTTTTTTTTTTTTTTTTTCCGACTGAACTATGGCCGGGCTCCAATGTGTCCGAAATTGACAACATAAGTTTATCAGGCCTTAATCCATATATGGTGAAAGTTTTCGCTTGATTCCACCTGCACTTTTTGAGAAATCAACTTGTTTCTACAGGGTTTGGAATTGAAAATTGTAGTCAGCGAAACACTTGAAAATGACGTATCTTTTTTCCCGTAATATTGGGCATGCGTGGCACATGAGATTCAGGATTTCGTGCTCATTGTTGGTTTGCATGTGACGCAGTCAATTTTGCCACCTGGGTTTCTCGTGTTGTGTGATTTGGTAAGTAGGAAGTTTGATGAAATTCCATTCGTGATAATCATATTTGAATGTTGTATTTTTTACAAACATCTTAAAGGGTGTGTACAGTTGTGGTCGAGGTGAGGATTTAGCTTTCAACATTTTGCAAGATATTCAGAAACCACTCTATGAGATGTCACAGAGCATGCAATTCTAAAAGGTATCAAAAGTTTATTTGATGAAAATCGGTTTTGAAATGGCTGAGATATCCACAAACAAGGTGAAACAAAGAGATCCTAATAAAGTTGTGGCATGTCGCCTTTTATTATTATCACTTTTTTGGATATCTCAGCCATTTTTAAAACCAATTTTCATAAAATAGATGTTGAATCCTTTTTGAAATTACATACTCTTTCATATTTCATAAGATGTTTCTCATTATCTCACTTAGAAATGTTCAAAACATGAATCCCTTACATCAACCAGTACTGTACAGTCCCTTTAATGTTTCGTTTAAATGAGTAAAATAATCATAACAATGTAACGGTCTGACATGATGTGGTTTTGATCGGACTCTGCGGCGCGTCTCTGCCGAGGCCGAGTTCGAGGTTCGGCCCGGCCAGCCCGGGCGGTGGACCTTAACAGTTGGTAGTTTAAGCTGATCGAGCGGAGCCTGTGATTGTGTTTGTGAATGTGTGAGGCCCGGGTGTGTAGCTTGTGATTTTGCGCGTTGTTTTTGCGATTTTGGTAGCACATGCAATCAACTTCTTCATAAAAATAATAATCAGGACTGTATTTGTTATGAAATGTTCTATTCCTACTTATGAATTTAGCAATGGCCATGACCAGCAAAGTCGAATGAATAACACCGTAAGTAACACTAACATTTAAACTCGAAATTATAATTAAACTTTAAAATTCAAGTAGAAATCGAAGCACTCAATCATGCAGATCCTCCCTCTGTTTATTTGTGAACTAGAATCTAATATTACTTCTCTCGGAATTTAAGCTACGGTCACAGATATCCCTGCAAATGCCGTACAAAGTTTTTTGTCAATTTGGGGCTGTACAAATCAGTCATTTTTACAGTGTTTGTAAGGACTTCTGTGACCGTAGCTTCAGTGGCTGATTGTCGCACGGCGGTGACTGCTGAGCTGCTGCCGCGCACGCTGCATGCAGCAATGCGTTGTGTGTGCTGTGACATGCAACACTACAGTGACGCGATGACCTGTACACTTTGCATTCGTGTCATTTTTTTGACATCACCTTCTGTTTTGGGATTTTTTTTTTCCGACACAACCATGGCCGGGAACATTACGGTATGAAATTTAAAATGCAAGCAGATAGATAAATTTCGATGTACTTTGATTAAATGGCGCTTTGGTTCCGCAATCACATTTCGTAAATTTTAGGATGATTTCGAGGCATATTTTTGGTAATTTTGCTCGCCAGGTTTTCGCTAAATTTTAACATTTCATCATTGTCAAATCCTTTAATATGTTATATGTGCATATTCGGACATGTTTTCAAATTCAAACTAACTCAATTTCAATCCGAAAAAAAGGTTTCCTTAAATTGTTATTAGCTTGAGAAATTGTTTACTTTTTCACAACTACGCGATTACATGTTGTTTACTTCATGCAAATGAGGCTCGGCTGCCGAAGGATGTCTGCGAGATGATAGGGGTGTTCCACCGCGCCTGTATAGAGTGTGCAAAGGATTTTAAGAAACGAAAGGGGGCATCTAAGACATATATGATCATTCTACTCTCCCCCCCCCCCCGAAAAAAAAAGTTGTAGAAAAACTGCTGAAAACACACTTTCCCATTCATGTTATGAACCAAAATTTCAAAATAATGTAGAAGAAGGATAGCTCTTTCCGAAAATATGAAAAACTCAGGTTTGACATGGTTGACCCATCTCACCTTTTTTGAGTCCTCACACGAAATCAAGGGGTGCGACTTTTTGTTCGTTTTGTGATGCACGGTCACATAAGATTTGTTGTTGTTGTTGTTGTGGAGTTATACACATCCGTAGGTTTGTTCCAGTAATGCCACAGTGCACAGCATGGCATGATCCTAAACTTCAGAGCCTCTTTTCTCAGTAAGCTCTACACACGTTTTCAAAGTGTCCGCTTCTTTGCATTATCTTGATTTTGTATGAAGAAAGTCCACTGAAATCAAAAGTAACAAATGATTTAAAAGCTTAAAATCTGCTCTTCTAGAATTTGTGCTTACTAAAACTCCCTGTGGGGCGACTTTTTGATGATTTTGTGGAGCATTGTTATATTCATATATATATACATACATAGGCCTGCGTGTCACCTTAGGGAGACACTGCATACATTTTATTACTACAAGAATTGACTATAGACGCTAAAGAGAATCATTTCCGCTTTTTGATAGATAGAAATAAGGACGTTTTATAAACTTATAAACGTCATTAATGCTGCAGAAGTAGTCTCTTGGAATCAGAAAATGTCTTTCAATTCTATATAAAATCAGCTGTTTTTTTTTCTGTTTCTTTTTTTTTCCTTCAGATCATAACTTTTCATTTGATAAATCTGGAATGAAGTAATCTTTACTTAACAATCGCATCTGCCGATGCTTGAGAACTGCAGTGATGAACACAAAGCATCCGATGCAAAGAAACCCTGAGATTTGGGTAAATGCTACTTTGATAATTAAATTTTGTGCAAAAGTGTTCATGCCGTAACTATATTAACCACCCTTTATAATAACGGATCCTTGTTGTTGCTGCTGTTGTAGTAGTAGTAGTAGTTAGTGTTGGGTTAATGTTTTTAAGTACGATTATGTTTTTTTTAAATCAGACTCATCCCGCTATTTGTGTCTCCTTTCCGCAGGAAATTGGTCTGTGTCAAATTTCGTTTCCCCTGTGAAAAAACAAACAAACAAGAAAGTGCCTGTATCATCAAGTTTAAGGGAGATGGCGATATTGCATCGCATAGATATATAAAGAGCTCAATTGCAAAATGGATTACATCCATTTTCCATCAAAATCCATTTTTTGGTCTCGATGTACTCATTTTTAGGACTTCTTTACACCTGTATACTAACGAAAAGTTGAATTTCTAATAAAGTGTTTAAAAATTACATTTAAAAATCAGTTGGGCTTCAAAAGATACTACATCCATTTTAGTTGGGTTTCAAACTGTACTACATCCACTCCAATGACATCATCGGGAAATTGACCAATCAGAGAGCAGCATTTTGACCCTCTCCCACTGTCTACTGACTTAATCTGCAAACAAACGAAGTTGGCTTTTGCCGTTTTGGCTTTCTGTTAAAATCACCACGCAAATCTGACAAATATCTTGAAAAACTCCTCACATTTTGATGAAGCAATGGAGGAAAATGAAGGAGAATTCATTGACAAAACAAAACATCCCAAGAAAAGGATCAGGAATTAAAAGCAGTAGACAAGGGCAAAGGAGAAACCGCGGAGAGACTGGACAAATTACGCGACTTTCATGTAGTCCCACGTACTGCATTTACTGTCAGTTACCGGTACAGTGCGTTACTGCTAGGGTGTTGAGTTTGCACCATAAATTGTCCCCTTAAGTAACAACACTTTGTAGATATAGACTATGCCTTATAGAAATGGATTCACAGCTAATAGTTGAGTGACAACTAGTCTGAAAGCAAAGTTTCTTTGTTATCTGTATTGGCATGAAATTCTGACATCCCTACCAACAGCGCTTTACCTGTGAGTAGGCCTATGCTGTAATATTCTATACGTGCACAATGTAGAGAAATAGGGCTGGCAAAGTACGTAATGGCATGAAGCTTTGAACACTACCTTCGCATTCATTCTTGTAAATGACACATTTTACTTTATGCAATGTCACAGAGGTTATACCAAATGTGTGTTTAGTATAGGTGGTCATATTACTCCTCGACGGTCTTGATTTGATCAGCTTTTAGATTGTCAGATTTAACATATCCCAGAATGAAATCCATTGAATGAATTCAATTACAGCGTTTACAAAATACAGCACATTAAGATGCCGCTTTTCCACCTTTGTCCTTTGGAGTTCCATTGAAAAAAAAATAGAAGACAAAAATAATGAATACAGAATTCTTGAGACACGTTAAGGGAGAATTCACAGAGAGAGAAATAGCCAAAAAATCAATACAAAGAAGAAAAACAAAGAAATTATGGGAAAGAGCTCGTGAAAGAAAATCAAAAGAAGAAAAAGGAAGAGAGAAATCACCTGGTGAGATATTGTAACCCTGCCCATCTATAACCGTTTACACATAATGGATCCCCCACCCCCCCCCCCCCCCCCCCGCTGCATGGATCCAGAACATTTGAAGCATGATGGAATGCTTATGACCAATGACAATCATTCATTCAAAAGTGGGGCATTAGCTGTACACATTGGTTTGTTATTGTTGCTGCTAAATAGGGCAGGGCATTGTTAATTACCTAGGCCTCCTTGATCTCGTATCCCATCCCCATCAACACCATTGCTAAACAAAAATAAATCCGCAAAACATGTCATAACATCACACTGAATATAACTCTCGTGTGTGAAATTTCGGTTTCAAAAGGTACTACATCCACGAGAATATAAAAATGATAAATTCATTAAAAATAAATGTATAGACCTGGATTTTCTTTGAGAGTGGTTTTAGTGTTCATTTCCTTGCTTTTCATTTCCTTGCTTTTCTCTCAGGCGTTACAATTCACTTTTTTTTTTCTACAACTATCATCTGTTTCTCTTGACACGCTTCTGTCGAAGATCGCTGTCTCTATTTTGTCTTCTATTTGTTAGTCTTGTCCATTCCGTTTTGTCCCGTACAACCTTTTCTTCATAAGTTGTTTTGTTGTCTAGTCTTGCTTCATGTTTGCTCGCGTCTGCTAGTCTTGTCTACCCCGTTTTGTCCCGTACAGCCTTTCTTCCAGCAGTTGTTTTGTTGTCTAGTCTTGTCCTATGTTGTTCACGTCTACATGGGTAAGTGTACTTATTTGTGAATCTAATTCTCAGTGGGCTTCCAGACTTCGTCCTCTTCTTTTTTCTTTTTTTTTTCCTTTTGTATTTATGATGCTTCAATTGATCTTCCCATTGATGTCATTATTACAGAGGGGCCCACATTCTACAAGCTCTGTCTTTTTAGTGGGTAGCTCCATTTTTCGCACTTTAAGCAAAGTTATACATGTACTTCATTTCGATCACTTCTGCTTCTTTTTTATTACAATGTATAATTACAATAAGGTCCTCAATTGTTGTACATTCTTTTTGATACATAATGTTCTGTTTACCTTATTCTCTGTTGTCAAAAGAATTGTGACTTATATGTTTTGTTGAAAAATAAAATAAACTTTGAATTGAATTGAATTGTTGTATCATTGTATAGCAATATAATATGTGGAAATATCATTCCAGTCTGAGCTTGCTAAATACGATAATAATAAAAAATATCACGTTTTTCTCAGAACTTGAAATCATGGATGTAGTACCTCTTGAAACCGAACTCTTCATATTATTTTCACGAAACTGACAATTTGCCATTTGTGTATTTGTTTGTGTGTTTACGTATTGGATTTTCAATTCACTTCAATTACTACCATTGTTATGTCCTATGATAATCACCTAGATTTCATATCTTTATATATGTATGCATTAAAGAGATTTTTAGAATGGATTGCACTCATGCCATTTTCTTCAACTGAAGAGTAATGAGCATTTGACCAGTTGTCAGAGAGATTGATTCAATCTAATCTGTTCTCCGACTAATGATTAAAAAAGGGTCTACCGCTCACTATCAAGCGATATGGTATGAAAGCGACAAAAAAAAAAATGAGGCGGAGGTGAGGTGGAAAAAGAAATACAGTGTACAACATATTGTTGTGCTCGGGACATAGCAAATCGCATTTGATAAAGTTTGTAAAAGAGATGCCGTATATGACGCGAAAACCACGGAATTAAGCAACGAACAGTAGTGAACTTAATGTTGAAGAAAACTGCCGAGAATAGAGATATGCAATGTAAGCTACATGCATGTAATAAGCAATAGCTCTACTCTTAGATTTGCATCATCATTCAGTTGTGTATTACTTTAAGTACATTCAAACAAGGCACTTGAAGAAGATACAATGATTAACGCCTCTTTCAATAAAATATTTTTTTTTCTCAACGGATTAATAAACAAATCTAGCTTTATAGTAGGTCCTCAAAATATATGTAAAAGAGAATGTGTTTCCATTCAACGTGACCACTGTTTCATTTCCTACGCACTTTTTTTTTCTCTGTTTGTATTTGTTACAGTTTTCGTAAATCATTTCCACGTAGATTTGTTCTTAAGGAGTAACCCCCACCCCATCTTTTTATTCCTTATCATTTTTTTTTTGGCATTGTCATCAAGAATTTTCATGGATTTTTTTCCTTTTTTTCACTTCAATAACTATTCATTGAAAAAATATTTTGCTGGAATTAAAATTAAAGAATATGGGCTTCATATAATGAACTTTACACACACACACACACACACACACACACGCAAGATATAATTGAATTTTACTCCAAATATAAGGACTACTTGAAATACATAAAACTAGAAATACGCAGAGGCAAGCAAGCGACTCAGGAGAACGAACTAAATAAAGATCTGTCGGTATTCTCTAATTAATGACCTCCTGTAAGTTACATTAGGCAGTGCCCGCATTGTCTAGCAACTATGTCTGCCCTTAAAAAAAAAAAAAAACAAACAAAAACAAACAAAGGGAAAATACACGAGAATCGTTAGAGATTACGAGGACAGTCTGCCAAGGACATAATATTATCACACATCTACACTCTAAGACTTTGGACAAAATAATTTGCAACGATGAATTTCATGGTTATCTTTATTACCCGCCCCAAACACCATGCCCATGTAGTCTATTCAAGCTTACCATTGACATAACTGCTCATAGGAAAGACGGCATCTCGATACAGTTGTATGTACTGGTATTTCCCAGTTTTCACGATGCTTTTGTTCCTTGTTGTCCAGTCTCATAGATATGTATAATATGTATACATATATATAATTATATATCATACTGAGACAGAGATAAACGAGTCCTGCACAGTCAGTCACGAACATCAGCGCAGCAGGAAAGTAACAGAGAATCCTTACCAACGTGGAAGGTGGAAAGGGACATCAAGAATACTCGTTTGCGCAAATGGCAGAAGCGCACCTGTTCGCCGAAAACAACGTCAGGATAAAGATGGCAGAAGGGGGCAGTTACGGTAAGACAGAGGAACGAAAACAGAAACTACGCTAAAAAAAATAATAAAAATAAACAATACAGTCGGAAGACTTATTGCGCTCTTCTCCGTAAAATCGAAATTGAAGTAGTGGAAACCAAAACTTGAGTAGGCCTACCTGGTTATGTGATGTTTATTTCCTGGACGACGCATTATCATAGTGTAGCTCCAGTGTTCGGAGCATGCATGATGTTTGCAACGATAATTAAAATCTCATGCTTGACCAAAATGCAAACATCTCCTTCAAACGGCAAGATCCCGAAAAGTGAATTTAGACCAAGACGAGGCAAGTGGAATGAAGTATTGCCAAAGAAAAAACAAACAAACTAAGACTTCTTCATACTATCAATGTTATTCACCCATTCCAGAAGTAAAAAAAAAAAAAAAAAATGAAACTAAATCGCAACCATTTATTTCACGCTCACCAAAAAATAAGGAACTACTTAAGACTAAGATGTGATTCACACAATCCAGCAATTAAAACAGAAGAAAGAATTGAACTAAATCGCTACCATTTACTTCAAAAAGACCAATTAACTGAGAAGAAGAAACAGGCAAGGACATGGAAAGAGATGCAGTTATTTCTTAGTTCGTCTATTAATAATCATTCAATATCTAATATTCTAACAGACATAATAGTTGGCATCAAGGCCTAATAGAAATTGGAAAATCTATCAAGCAAGATTTCACAATGTTATTAGTTTGTTTCTTTTTCTTTCAAATTTCGAAAGATACACAAGGCTAAGATTTTTTCAGACGAATATTGCTTAACAGTGTCTGTCTCAATTCATGCTTTCCAAAAAAAAAAAAAATCAATTCTAATATGAAATTTGGACAGATTTTGTTCTTGAGAGCATGTTTCATGATCACGAAGTTACTTTACTTCCCATGCTCATTGCTATGTAAGAATTTATATGATTTCTTGGAAATCTATCGTGAAATCACGCGTTTATAGCAGAGCTACCAAGTCTCACGCATTATGCGTGAGACTCGAGCATTTAGGGGCCATCTCACGATCTCACGCATGACACCCATTTTTCTCAAGCATCGGGCGAAGTCTGCAACTTGGGGCTATATTAAAAAGCATAGCTTAAAAGTTTAAAGTGATAGTTGCATTTGAAGGTATATTTCCCTTATGTCTTTCGAAATAAATAAAAAATAGTCACTTAAGTATGCACCTGATCGCACCATTAACAGCTAAAAATTGAAAAAGCTCCCTACCGTGGGAGGCTACAGGGGGGACCCCTCCAACACCCTCGCTTGCGCGCACATTCGTATGCCGAGATGCCGAGTCATGAAAATCTCACCCATATTTTTTTTTTTTTTTTTTTTTTTTGGGGGGGGGGCATTTTTTGAATTTTTTTTGGAACTTGGCATCCCTGTTTGCAATTTGCACCATAGCTTGCTACACAATATAAAAGTAGTAGATTTAATCTTATTCATTTTTACTTCCTTTCCTTTTCTAACAGCTTTTTAAATGTTGTATTTTCTTCTCTCTCTTTCTCTCTCTCTTCTTTTCTTTTATACCTGTTACCTGAACATTTAATAGGTGAAGTATAACCATGTCGAAATAGATGAAATCCCAACTCGAGAAATGATGTTATCGATCCATTACCTTTCATGCGAAATCTCCTGTGCATACGTTCCACACGGTATATCTATGAGCTTCCACTTTACTCATACATCAAGGCAAAGTGTTATTGTTGTTGTTGTTGTTTTATATTTTTGTGTCTGCAGACGCCGGAGAGATCAAAGTGCCTGTCTTTCCAAGAAAAATTGCCGATTTAGACAATGCCGCTAAAAGGGTTTTGACTTATGGCGCCGAACTCGATGCCGACCATCCGGTAAGAATGGCTTAATCTTCATTTCGTTCAAGAATTTGAAACGTAACCATGCATATAAACAAAACCAATAAAAAGTCGCTAGATAAAGATATTCGTTAAAGGCCATACTCTGAAAGAGCGAAATTCAACCTCCAAAATGCAATAACAAGCTGGGATTTCATACAAATACAACGGCAAAGTTTTTACTTTAATATGCCTAATTAATCTCATGTTAATGGAAAGAATGTACGCACTCTCAAAGAGTGTATTCACTTTAGCGATAAAGGGAGCTTTGAGGCTAAGGACCGTTCTAAGTGCTTAATCTCGGACAGCGGTGCTTATAGGCGAAAGATATTATGATATCATAAATATGAATATAACATAGTGTAAACATGTGACCCTGCATCAAAAAACCGACAAAAGTCGCCAGACATGGTTTTTAGGTAAGAGCAGATTCTTAAAGTGCTGACTCTAAGCTTTAAAATGATATATAACATAATTTAAATGGACTCCTTGAACCTATATAAATATCGGAAAGAAAGCAAACACTCTGGAAAGATGTGGACTGAGAAAAGAGGCTCTGAAGTACAGGGTCTATTCAAGAGATTAATCTTTACCAAGATGTGCTAGCTGAGCAATGACAGGAACAAATCACAGGATATAAACCACCAGAGCAACAACAATGACGGGATTATCAGATTAAAAAGCTGAAATTGAGTCTGTACTATTAACACATTCTGTCCATGATTAATGTCAACTTTCAAAGCAGTAGACTTATCCTTTCAAAAGTTATTAGACTTGAAAGTGAAGAGTGTGTATCAAAAGCATTTCAAGAATTGCAAAGAGGACTCTAAGACATACCTGATCATTATTCTCGCCCAAAAAGGGTTGTAGATAAACTGCTGAAAACACATTTTCCCATTCATTGTACAATCCCAAATTAAAGAATAACGTAGAAGAATGATAGCGCTTTCAGAAAATATGAGAAAGTGAAGATTGACTCAGTTGGCCCATTTTACCTAAGTATATATATATATATATATATATATTATATATATATATATATATATATATATATATATATATATATATATATAATTATATATATGATTATATTAGTATATAATAAAAACCCGGCAGCAATGAAAATGAACATAGTTGATTAATCAAGCAGTAATTAATCATTAAATAAAAAAATCCCTATTCATCAACGGAACCATCTTAAATCGAAATAGCATTACCCTTTCGAATGATGTCATCGTTGACCAAATACAGTGTATCAAGGGTTCCCCCCCAAAAAAAAAAAAAAAAAAATGGAAGGGAACTTCTCAGACATACCTCATCAAAATGTTTAAGTAAAGATGTTCTAGAAAAATGAAAAACAACAATGCAAACACTGGAAAAAAAAAACACATTTTATTTTAGTAGATCTATTCTATAATGTATAATAGACTACTAATTTTTTGTTTGTTTGTTTTTTTTTCTCAGAAAACAATGTATACGCCAAAAAAAAAATGACTAGAATGATCGATTTCACCTATTTTGAGCCTCGTATAAGATCGGGCATTGCGATTGCATTGCACTGCATTGCGATATCCATCTTCTTCATATTTATCTTGTGTTACGGCAAAATTTGCACCACCAAATGATAAATTTGCTTGTTGATTAAAAGTCATATGCACATTACATCTCTTTTCAATAAGAGTAATGATAATTTACACAGACAAGAATGATTGAAGAGCGAACAATTGCGTAAATTTTAGCACGATGTTAAACCTGTTTGTTACATGCTTTATAAAATTGTCCTTTGCTTTCACATTGACATACGTTGGCTTTCTCTGCATATGTACATTTTGCAACCAGGGCTTCAAAGACAATGTGTATAGACAAAGACGGAAGCATTTTGCTGATATCGCCTTTAACTACAAACAGTAAGCAAGTTTCTTTAGCCTTTGCAAGATGAAGACTAAAAGTACCCTAACAGCAAATTTAGGAAAAGACATCTTGATATCGTGTATGTTTGGAAGGCATTGTACAATTTTGTGCATCATGTATAGACCCTGATATCAATATTGTCCTCTAGCAATCTTAATTTTTTTTTCAAATTTTGTTCTTTATGTTTTGAAAGGGAAATTGTGAAAAGATGATTTGACAACAATATCATATTCCCATGTACCCTCACGTTCATACATTTATTATTCATTATAAATCTACAATATCTGTATAAATGAAAGCATTTTCTCATACACACGGAGTTGCAAAGGTAATATTATGGCAAATTCATTTTTCTTCATCGGTGCTGTCGGCCAAACATAATATATCAACCGATCCGTATGGAATTGGGTTTAATATCAGAGTGCTAGAAAGAACGTATGCCATTTTTTTGTTCAAATACCTCTTATAATATAAGTACATATGTTTTGTGCAATCACTCATTAATCAAACCATGGATCTTTTTGACTTGATATCGAACGCTTTGAGGGAATAATACCGATCGGCACACTAAGCTCTATTTATAGATACATTTTGCAACCTGTGCAAAGAAAAAAAAAGTGATGTTTGTTTAAAGATTAATGTATTTTACGTCTGTTGTTTTGTTTCTTTTTTTAATTTCATGAAGTTTTCTGTTGTGTGAAACATCTCAGGTTGAGAGAGAGAGAGAGAGAGAGAGAGAGGCAGAGGTATGAAAAAATAGAATAATACTAATTTTTGGGCGTGACATGTCCATAGCATCGAAGTTTGACATTGCGTTACCATTGTATACTACAATGATCACTAGATTTATCATCGTAATGACAATTGAGTTGTATGCGGGCTACCTTCTTATTTTGAGTGTGGACTTTAAAGTCCATTTACCATTATTTGACATGGTCTTATGGATACAGCGGTCAACCCATACCACGTGTGCAGTATACAGACGAAGAAACAGAAACCTGGTATGAAAGCCTTTACGTTTTGTTTTGTTTTTCTTGTTACTTTCATAATCAACCTCGTTTTCGTCTCATCCCTTTTCACTTCCTTTCTCCACTGCTACTTACCATCATTTTCAAAAGAGTTTAAATATAGTTTTACCAAATACACACTTTTGCATTAGTCATATCTTTCCAAGTTGTTTTTTTCTTTGTTTGTTTGTTTTTCAATGCCATTTCGATGGTTCGTATTAGCTGTTTAATGGTGGTAAGATGAAAATGATGGACATGTATGAGTTATAATGCTTGTTCCCTGCTCACTCGTACGAAAAAAAAATTGTATTCAGCTTAGTATACAATATCATGACATAATGCGTGTATATTCCTGTCTAGTATTGAAGAGAAAGTGGCAGTAAAATCCTTAAGAACAAACCGGGGGGGGGGGGGGGGAGGGGAATCTGTTCCATAGGCGTGAGCTTTCAAATTCGAAATTATTATTGTGCACGGAAGGAAACACTCTTATATGCGTTACTTTGTACGTATGATTTCTTGTGTATTCATTGAATCGAACATATCATTTATTTTTCTTCTTTTTTTTTTCAGAACACCAAAACTGATTCCTTCGGCTGATTTAAAAACAAATCTCGAAATCCCACGATTTATTTTTTTTATATATACCCTTTTTGTTTGTTTGTTTTTTTTTTTTCTTTCTTTCTCAAGTGAGATATTTCAGAGAGCAGATGTCATCATGAAATAATTATGAGAGTGATATATCGCGAAAATGAGCCAAAAATGTGCGAATCATTGATGCAGTAATCAAAACGCATCCCGCTTGACAGATCTTACAGCAATTCACATATCGCTGGGTTGGTAGATTCTTAAAAAAAAATCAGCTTTATAGTAAATTTACGGTTTATATCTTCCAACCTGCAGGGGTCGTGTGTTCTGCGAGCTCAGCAAGCTGTATCCTTCTCACGCTTGCCAAGAATATCTGCAGAATTTCAACCTTCTCAAACGCGACTGTGGATACAGGTAAAGACACATGAGGCTGCCTAGATGGGTCCGTTAGACTGATTTATGAACGTCTGATTGTCAGTTTCTAGTTTAATATGCGTGTAACAAACAAGCTAAAAACATTCAAGGTCTAGTGTCAAACTTTCGATCTAATAAAGACAACATTTACCAGGCTTTCATATTGACACCATGATGACTTCAGTGCGATATAGACAAAACCTCTTTGACAATTTGCTATCAAAAAAAAAAAAGAGAGAGAAAAAAAAAGAAATGGTTTCTATCTTGCAAAGCTTGATCACACCTTCGTGTTTTTGTTGTTATTGTTGTTGTTTTTGTTGTTGTTGTTGTTGTTGTATTTTCATATACAAATGCACGTAGAAAGTCACGTAAAGTTCGAAGCTGTCAAGGAGGCTTTTGTTGTTCGTATATTTCGCAAAAAAAGCACAGCACAGCAAGTCTATGATCAGGCGATTTGATGAACATGGACCTTATGGATGATATCAACGGGTCTCTATACCGACGACAGTATGTTAGTAAACGCTCTCATGTCTTCCTTGATTTTTTTTTCTTGTAATTTTATTTTCTTTCTCAGAGTTTATTTGAAATGAAGCTGATGCATAAAATCTCAGTTCTTGTCTAACAGCAATGTTTTATGATGAAACACTCGTAGTACTGGGTTCAAGTAGTTCTTCTATGCTCTGCCCTTCCCACAGAGAGGACAACATACCTCAGTTAGAAGACGTTTCAACATTCTTGAAAGGTATGTGCAGATAACATAACAATGAAATAATCCCTCCATTTTTCTTCAAAGTCATGACATTTGGTTGAGATTCCAGACAAGCCCTGATACTCTCTCAAATTTTGTGACATGACATTTCATTTGAATTTTAAAGAATTCTAACATTTTGAGAGTTCAAAAGGAACCTTAAGGCCTCTAGTAGTGAAAAACAATGAAGTTAGAGCAATAGAAAAAAAATATCATCCTTACAATCATGACTTCAATGAAGTACTCTACATATATGAATGGATAGATGGATGTATTTTCAAATACATGATAATACTATCATCATAGTAAACAGATACAGAGATGCATGTTTGATAAGGAAATGTAGACAGAGACCAAATTACAAATAAGTTATTTACAACATGCCCTTAATAGATGAATGAATAGACAGGAGGTATAGATCTATCTGTCTAGCCATTTTTCAATGTACTGACGTATAATGATGACGAATGTAATGATGTGAGCATGTTACTTTGTCTCACCTTTTTCTCAGACCGAACAGGATTTCAGCTAAGACCTGTGGCTGGATATTTGAGTGCCAGGGACTTCTTGGCTGGCCTTGCGTTTCGCCTCTTTCACTGCACTCAGTACATCAGACACTCTTCCGACCCGCTGTACACACCAGAACCGTAAGAAGCTTCGACATGACTTTGGCACACTGTCAATAAGATTACCCCTCCCAGTGGAAGAATTACATTATTTTTTAGTTATGGATGAAGGCATGTTTTCTTTTTTTTTCAGCATGTTACGGTTCGGACTTTCACTAGTTTTGATTTGGGATTTGCATAATTATTTTCGTTTAAAGGCACACCCACTTTTGCATGCAGACATTTGAGAAGATGTAGTAGGCCTACAATTAGAATGCCAGTATTCAATGATATTTGTCTTCGAATTATCCATCTCATTGCGAACCCTCTCACTGATATAAAACTAAAACATGGTACTTTTTGCATATTCTACATCAGCACTCAATCGCATTTACCTTAAATGTGCTCGTAGCGCATTTGTAACAGCGATTTCAAAAAATACTTCAGTAATCACATTTAATGCATATGTGTAGGACTGTTCTATCACAAAACATCGTACTAATAAAGATTTCGCAATAAAGAATAAGGTATATGAGATATCTCTATTTTTCTCAATAAACCGTTACTGTAGACGGTGTGTCGATGGAAAGAGTCTTTTTTAAACTATTGTTCAAATTTTGCATATTTAATCGTTACTTAACGTTGATCATGCGAATTATTTTTTTTCCTTCGGTTGTTTTGAAGCATTAAAGCTAGGTATTTGTTTCATCTGCAATTGATAAACAATGACTTTGACATAATAAAGTTGATAGACTAAAAAATCACCAACAAATCAAAGCAAATCAGTTGACTGCCTGTTTAGCAATGGTACCTTGTACATCCACGCGATTCCTTATCAATACATTTTGGTCAGGAGAGACCATAGAGGTAGGGCCGTGGTCATTACCTATTGGGGATATTTGATAGAATGCACTCTGAAGCCCTTTATTTCCTAACATTTACAGTGACTGCTGCCATGAGCTATTAGGACACATGCCCCTCCTGGCCGACAAGAACTTCGCTCAATTCTCTCAGGTGAGAATAATCAGAAAATTCAGGTATTATTCAATCACTTCTGCTACTGTATAGTCGGAAATGTTAGAGTGAAAATGTAACAGGGTAGGGCCGTCGCGTTCGTTTTCTGGTTTGTTGATGGTGTTAGGTATAAAGTATTAAAATCAATTAACTACAACATTGACGAAGAATAACGATACCTTTTTTTTCAGAATTCACACATTATTTCCGTCTAGCAAACTAGATGTTTAGATAATAACGTCTTGTTGGTAAAAGAAGCGTGTATGAACTAAATGTGCTTGTTTGTTTGTTTACTTTGCTGTGTTCCAATAGGAAATTGGACTAGCCTCTCTGGGAGCTAGTGAAAAAGAAATAAACAAGCTCGCAACGGTAAGCACCAGATTCTTCAGTGAGACCCCAATGCACAACACAAGATCGAGACGTTGAACATGTCGAAGTGAAATAATAACCAGAATATTTATGAGCAATTTGAGAAACTCAGATATATACGTAGAAAATATCAGTGCAATTTTAGGAAGATACTTATGAGGACCCGTTCAATTTTTTGTTTTAACTTTTAGTTGTTGTTTTTTATTGGTTGGAGGGTGTTTTGGTACGTTTGTGTTTTGTGTCAAAGCTTTATTACGGCCATCGCTGAATAAAAACATTACATCAACGTATGATGTCACAGTAAGACACGCTCATATATAAATTTGAAAAAAAGAAAGAATGGCAACATACAGATAATACAAACTATTTTGTAATACAAAGAAAAAACAACAACAAAGGATATTCTTCGACGAATGTTTCTCATTCCCCGCCTTCTTATCTTTTAAGTTTAATATCGCTGTCCTACTGTGGCCCCAGATCAATTCTCTGACGTTAACCAGATCGAGAAACGGTTGTTTCTTTCGGCACAGGCACTGTATGTAGGCCTACTCAAATTTTCAATATCTCTTCCCCAAGTGTTACTTCTTCACAGTGGAGTTCGGTTTGTGCACGCAGTACGGGCAAACCAGAGCTTACGGAGCAGGCCTCTTGTCTTCGATTGGTGAGCTAAAGGTGAGCTGAAACACGATTGAAACACGGTGGACACATGGTTATAACACGGTTGAAACACGGTGGACATATGACTACAACACGATTGAAACACGGTGGACCCATGGCTACAACACGGTTGAAACACGGTTGAAATACGAGTGAGATACGAGTGAAACAAAGTCGAATCACGGTTGAATTTACGGTTGAAATCAAGCACTTCATCCCCCGTTTTTGTTTTTGTTTTTTGGAGGGGAAAGGGAACCATAGATTTTGCGCAGACCAGCACGTTATAGATTCGGGGCTAATATGAAACACTTCCAGGTAGTGTTCATTGAAGGAGGTTGGAGAGATAGAGTTACAACTGACTATAATTATGCAATCAGCTGTCAGTTTTCTATGCATGGACAAAAGAATTCCACAGGTGCATTTGTGCCTTTGATGTTCGATGCTTGAAGCCGCTATCTTTCTGAGCAATCTGAAGATTCATTTTTAACGCTAACATAATATCGGGTTTATGCTGCTCGTTTAATTTATCAAATGCAATGAAATTTTACCTAATGATAAAGCATATAAAACAAAAGTCAATATTTCGTTCGAAAATATGTGCAAAAGTGTACATCTGAGCTGTATTTTCTGAAAGTGTTTGAAATTTTACCCTCATGGAAAGCCAGTTTTATCACTTTTCTCCTTATTTACGCAAAATGAAAGTAATATGATATCATCTTCAAGTATAGTTCTTTATAAATCAATATATCAGATTAGCGTACAATCACGTACATTCGAGTAATTTGGCAATTTCTATTCGCGCACCCCCGTGCCTTTACTATTTTCTACCGCCCATCGTTTGTAAGTAGGGATAGCGAAAAGTAATTACCATCACAAAGACATATCTTCCTTGGAAAGTTGCTGGTGATTATGCAATGAGACACGAGTCAATTGTCTTCGCATCTGAGCGGCATATCATTCAGTTTGACACACACTTCAAGTATTTTTGAGTGGCGGCCTCGAGCATGGGTTCAAAGGGAATAAGACTGTTGTGTCTCCATTTCTCGAACCTCCTTGGTTCCTTTATGGATTATTTTGAAATTTGTACTATCCTAGTAGCTGTTTGCTGAAGAATACTTGTTGTTGTTATTGTTATTGCTCTTGTTGTTTTATTAGTTTGTTTTATGTTTCTTTTATTTCAAGACCTAGCTTTGTGCTAGTTATCACAATATCAAAGAGAACTGAAATAAAAACACGAAAAGACTAATCACCAATGATGTTGTTATCTTCCTTTTTGATAGCACGCCCTCTCTCCAAACGCCAAGGTGTTACCATTTCATCCCGACGTCACATCCAAACAAACATGTATAATCACCACGTATCAAGACGTCTACTTCATTTCGAAAAGCTTCGAGGAAGCAAAGCACCAGATGAGGTAAAAATGCACATTACAAAGCGACACGTGTCTTTTTGCTTGCGTGCAGGGTCATCAACCGTTCCCCTAATGTTGTATGAATGTTTATCTACTGCTGTCACATGTGTCTTTTTGCTTGCGTGTTGGGTCGTCAACCGTTTTGTATTCGAAGAGAGGAAAAAAAGAAGCGGGAATACAAATCCCAATATTTATGATTATTTTCAAGAATTAAACTTTTTTTCAGTGATCATAAATGAAATAAAACATGATATGTTCCTGAACACAGCTAAGTGTGCTCAATCGTATAGGCAAGAATATCTACGAGAGAGAGAGAGAGAGAGAGAGAGAAAAGAAAAGAATGTCACAGAATGATTCAATCTCTTCTTAAATCAAGAACAAACCATACCTTTACATGCTATTTTTATAATTTATTGGAGGTTTATAGTGACCCGACAACCCATCCAATAAAGAAAGGATATCTGTTTTGTGTATGAAAACACACATACACACACACACACACACACACACACACACACACAGAGGACGAGAGCACTGAGAACGGCACTGCTATTACATCTTGCACGTACTTCATTTCAAAACCTGCCCTCATGTTCAATAGGGAATTTGCAGCCACCATCAAGCGTCCATTCGAAGTACGCTATGACCCCTACACATCGAGTATCGAGGTTCTGATCTCACCCAGTGACGTATGCAAGGTCATCGAATCCGTCAGAGACGAACTTATGGTCCTCGCACACGTTCTGAGCAAGTTGCAGTGCAGATTTGACAAGTAGCTCGAAAAGAGGATTTGAACTTCAGGGGAGGAACGTCGCCATCCCCGCTGGCAGTCAATTAACGTACAATAATATTTCAAATATTCATGTAAATTGTAAGCAGTATTAACATTGTGTAAGTTTAAG